>OY979704.1:19575400-20175400 GCA_963855925.1 Inga laurina | reverse complement strand
CTGAGAATTTAGGGTGGCTCAAATTTTTTTTATAAATAGTATCAGGCCAGCCTGTTGGCTTAATAATAGGCCTAGGCCTGGGCTATTTAAAAAAACAGGCCTTCAAACAGACCTGGGCCTAGCCTTTTTTTTTGATAGGCCAGGCTGCAGGCCCCTAACAGGCCGCCTGGCCTGTTTCCACCCCTACATTTCATATCCGCTGCTCACTGAGAGGATTTTTATCGTTGGCGTAGTTTGTAAACGACAATAAACATTTGAAGGAGAAGGTTAAGAGAATAGGATTTGGAAATTTATTGAATGTGCAATTGGACAGACTCCTCCGTGACCTCATTCTGTCCATGCTGAGAGCATATGACCCAGCAACACATCAATTGAAGATTAGGGAGAAGACATAAGAAATAAAAGCATCACATGTGCACAAGTTACTTGGTATACCTGATTTAGGGGAATAGGTGAAGGTGGATGTGAAGGATTCGGATCCAACATATCAGTTGTTGAAAAGGGAGTATGGGAAGAAGAGATATACGGATATTCTAAAGTATATAAAATCTGGGTCAGCTGGTGTTAAATTTGAGTTTATGTTTGTGCTGTACGGTTTAGGATCTTTGTTATGCCCTACCTCAAGTGGGCTCATAAGTGACCGGATGTTGAGAGTTATGTGTTGCACAATGGACCGTTTTGAACATTATGACTGGGTAACATATATGATGAAATACTTGTGGAAGGAAATAAGTGATTATGCGAAAGAGTATAGGGAGAAGAAGAAAGGGGAAGGGAGCTGCAATGTGAGTGGTTGCTTGTACTTACTCCTGGTATGTCACTCTTTACATTAATGTGTAACTATCATTCAAGTTGAAAATAATGATCCATATATTTTTTATGGTGCAGTTGTTCTTTGGGGAAAATTTCCCTTTGAAATAAAGAGTTCGCCAACAGTCCACCACACCGATTGCATTCTGGACTAAGGAAAAGATAAACGAAAAGGTGAAGACCGAGTAATAGGCGAAGCATATAGTGTGTCACTCGAGTTCTATTACGCCACTCGAGTGATAAACACAAGCTTCGCAAGTTACCACATGAAGTGGCCAGTTTTTAAAAGGGAGCACTCGAGTCGCACATGTCTCACTCGAGTTATATACAAAATTGTATAAATAACTTCCTAGTTAGTAGTTACAGTGAACATGTGTTAGCATCATTCCATACAAGATGTTAATTTACTAGTTTTTGTGGTTGGATTCCAATTTCCCAACTCATATACCATTTCACAAACTCCATATTATAGATTATCAATCTACTATTACAATTTCTTAATATCATATAAAACTTGTTCATGTTAATTCATGCACAGCATCAACAGTCCAACAAACTATATATTTGTGTTTGCATATTGATTAAAAGGAGAGAACATATTTGTTAGTTGCCAAAATATACATAATCAACAACATAGTTGAGTACAAAAGCAGTGGTCAAGTACCATAAACTTTCAATGACAACAGGACATCTTACCGCCTCTTAATGTTATCTTGTCACTAACATGACACTGCATACATTACATACAAAAACAGCTTCCCATGCACCCCATCCCTTCATTCCAAAAAACATTGAAGCGTGAAACCAAAACATATATACAACAAAAAAGATGAAGCATTAAATATGATCATTAGAGTTGAACATGGGTTGGGATTTTTGCACGTCCTTCGTGTGTGTCCAGCTTCATGGCACCGTATACAATGGTAGATCTTTCTATTTTGGCACTGTGATTTCTACCTCCTTACTCTTGGTCTTCCAGGAGGTCGACTTGTGATTGGAGGGTGGAGGAACGTACCTTCAGACATGTTTTCCATGGTATAATACCTATAATCATTGACGTTGGGCATATTTATTGTCACAACCAGAATCATGCTATGTTGGTAAATTTGTTGCTGAGCTTCTATCTTAAAACATTCCTCAATATAGTCATAGATATTGCTGTGCACAACCTTAACAGCTGCATAAGCATGTGTGCATGGAATCCCACTCATCTTCCATGCCCCACAACTACATTGCCGTGATCATACGTCAACCCTATGGTCTCCACGTCCTGTATGTACACAGAATCGACCCTGGCCATAATCTTCACACCACATATGCTCAGATCCACTCACATTTTCCATTACCTTTGCATCTATATTTGGCCTAACACAATTCTTCCACTTAGTCATTGCCATATACAAGCCATGCATCTTTTTTGCTACTTTCTTGCGATGTGCATGAATTAGTTGGGCTACATTATACTTCCTTTCCTTCACCATCCATGTATTGAATGACTCGATAATATTGGTTGTTATATTATCTCATCGTTTGTATGGGAACTTGCTAAGAGTTATTAATCCATTCATATAACTCTTGACAGTGCTCCCGCATCTGTTCCATTACTTTATCGAAGTCATCCACACACCTTACATATGCAATCTTATCAAGAAGCATCAGTTCATCCTCCTTTGACCGCGTACTAGTCTTTCTCTTTCCCCTGTTTATTTTCAGTATCTCTGCACTGAAGTTCTCCTTAACATGTCTATAACAAAATGCATAACGATGCCCTCTAAATATTGCTGTCATAGCACCTATTATGCCATTGTGACGACTTGACACAATTGTCAACTCCATTGAACCAACAATCCTTTTAATCATATACATGAACCAAGTCCAATCGTTCAGTGTTTCTCCCCTCATAATTGCTATGGCAAATGACAACAACTCATTATTCGCATCATAGGCTGAAGCTGTAAGTAGAGTCCCCTTATACGGCCCACTTAAATGAGTTCCATCAACATATAGTATATGTATTGCACTCCCATGAAATTCTATATACATGACCCATACGTAATAAAAACTCTTTCAAACATGTAATCATGTGCTACCCATTCAGCAACTGTTTTATCATCAATTTCCTTCAACCTTTGGCATATCCATGGGATTAACATGTATTATTGTTCCGGTATTCCATGTATGACTTCCATTGCCTTTTCCTTTACCCTATATGCCTGTTTATATGTTAGATTCACACTATACTCTCTTTGCAGTGTCTTCATAGACTCAGTTGGACGATTCTCAGTATGGTTCCTAACCTCATCGATTATTATTGATTATGTCAAAGTAGATCTTGCACCATGATCGCCCACTTGCAAATGATCTTGAGTTGAATGAACATGATCTTTTATGAATTTGGTCACACACAGTATTCTAGAACTCCTACCCACTGCAGACGCACATAATTTCCAAAGACAACCCTCTACTTTACACTTGACATACATCTTGTCTTTGCGATTCCTATCATATTTATACACAAACTTGTGGGCAATGCTATACTTGTACAAGGCTTCTCTTAATGCATTAGCATGAGGAAAATGCTGACCGACCTCGGAAATTACTCCTAACCATTTCAAATAGCTCGCGTCACTACAATTTGTCTATTCTATCTCACAAGTTATACACCCACCACCAATTTCAAATGACACATCCTCAAGATCATTGCTATGTGTCATGGGAGATACCTCTGCTTCCGGTGACCGTTGCAAGAATCAGTGGCTCCTGCATACAACAATTACAACACTTTATAACTTATTATCAACTTGGGAATGAACAAAATATTACGAACTCACAAATCTGCATCATTCATTGGCAAGGATTCATTGGCATTCTCTGTGTGGGCTACAAACACATGCGTACTGCTTTCATTGAACCTAAATAGATTTTCAATTTCACCATCATTGTCAAGATCAATTAATGTTCTCTAATCAAACATTACTGTGTATTTAATGTTACAACTGCTCCCTTCATGACCTGTCAATCTTGATATAATTTCTTTTAAATCTTCCACTCTTATCCCATCTTTTAGTAGCTATACCTTTACACTGTCTCCAATGTATTTAACTTCACTGTCATTATTACATTCAAATTTCCCCCTTACATGAAAATAATAAAACAACTCCTTTACACTGCTTGACCCAATATTACCATCCATTTTTTTACGCCTCCTGCAACAAATAAATAACACACTGTTAGTTCACAAAAACAAAACTAAATGGCTATCTAAATCTTTCACAAATCTATAATAGGGTTTCTCAACTTCATCTTAATTTTTTCCTACAAAATCCACCCTATTTATTCTCTTCAACCACAACCCTAAAACTGCACGTGATAAACCATCCCAACCTCCTCCCAACTTCAGGCATCATCTACATTTTTCCCCATACGACTCATCAACATTCGCATCCTTCAAACCCCAATACCCTGCACCCAAATCAAAGTTTCCCACCTAAATGAAGACGAAAATAATTTTGCTTCAGCTCGACCACGCTGAGGGAAGAACATTGTCGACTCAATAAAGTACATGCCTCACTCTTATTTGTCTCGCCTCCCACTTACGTTCCCTCTTACGCTGACCCTCACCATGTATCGCGTCACCTTCTTCTTTTGTCACCAACTTCTTTTCTTTTATCATCATAGGGCCAAATCTGTCATTTTATCTCCAATTGTAATATTTCAGTTCAGGCAGTCGCACTTATGTGGAATATACAATTTTGTATAATCTTTTTGTCTTTTTCTAATTTTACAGTTCTTTTTGAGGGATTTTCCCAAAAATATTTCAAATATTAGAAATAGTATAAATTAATCCAAATAAATAACAAAACATTCCAAAAAAAAAACAAGGAATGGGTCCTCTCATCCCAAACGCTGCCGTTTTGGGCCTTGCTCAAAGATTCGCAGGCCATGCGGACCCTTCCTTATGAGGGACCCGACAACTGTTCCTTTGTCTTGTGTTGGTGGGAAATTGTAGGAACCGTAAAATTAGAGCCGGGAATTTGGGCCGAACCCGTCGGCCCAGCCCGTTTAGGCCCAAGCCCGTCAAGGGCCGGGCTTATAATTTAGGGTACGAAAAGTGAAGCGAGCCTAAAAGGGCCGGCCCTATAGGGCCAAGGGCTTAAACGGGCCGGCCCTGAAGCCCTGTAGGGCCAGCCCTTTTAGTCCCGTTTAGTTTTTTTTTTTAAAGAAATCACTGTAGCTATTGCCTATTCATTCCATATTTCCATTTTCCATAATTCATTAATTAATTTAATCCCAATATTCCATTCGGCTAAGTGGCTAACTGGGAAAAGGAAGCAAATCGCGATTCAGTATTCACGAGTCCCTGAACCAACCTTAGTTTCTTGAGCAGTTGAGCCCTAATATTTCCAAGTGTCCAAATTCCATCTAGGCGCTGTGATTCACTGATTCACTGCTTCACCACGCCTAATCGGTAATCGCCTTCACTCATCTCTGAATCTCTGATTCTGAATTTCTGATCTGCGTCTCTGCCTAATCGGTAATCGCCTTCACTCATCTCTGAATCGAAGAACTCGCCGTCTCGCCCCATCGCCCTTCGCCTGTCGCCTGTCGCCTTGCGCAGTTGACGCCGTCGACGCCGAGAGCCCGAGACGCTGGAAGTGAACCTCTCGTTCCCTCCTCGAGACGGTCAGACGGACCTTGACCCCGAGACGGAGACGAGGGACGACGGACGACGGGAAGAGCAGTCGAGCAACCTCCCAAGTCCCAACCTCGCTCGGAGTCCACGATTATCAAACGGACCTCACTCCTCACTCGGTGACACTCCTTCGTTCATTGTTCTAATCGGTTGACAACTCCTCAAACCTCAAATCCGAACTCATATCTTGTTTGGTACTACTACTAATTTATCTATTAATCTAGTTTTCTAGTGATCTGATCTCTTATGTGCTTTTGATAATGTGAAATTGTGAATATGTTGTTTGATTATTTGAATGTTTGAGATTGATTTGTTAATTTTGATAATACCACAGTCCACAATATCGAATATGTTTTAATTTTCTTCACAAGAATAATTTCTGTTTTGGAAGCTTTCCTCTGTCATTGGCTTATTGCACTGAAATGACTGAAATAGAGTCTTTGGTTGAATATATGCAGAACGAACTTTTTGGTTGACTGAAATATATGCAGAACTGACTGAAAATAATAGAGTCTTTGGTTGAATATATGCAGAATGAACTTTTTGGTTGACTGAAATATGTGCAGAACTGACTGAAATTGAGTCTTTGGTTGAATATATGCAGAACGAACTTTTTGGCTCGGCCCGAATTCCTGGCCTCTACCGTAAAATTGCCATCCCCTAAAAGAGGAAATTGTACAGAGAACTCGTTACAGGGCGTTTCTTTCTGAAGGTAAAAGAAGACTCAAAGCATGGAAGCTCTGAGGGAGAAGAAGCTCAAGGTGGGAATAAGTCTTATTCTATTGGCTTGTTTCGTTTTGGGTGCTTTAGGTTGGACTGGTGAAATCCATGGCAGAGTTGTTTGTGATGTATGTGGCGATTCTTCTATTGGACCTGAAGATCATATCCTCGAAGGTCCCTCTCTCTTTCTCTCTTCAATTGGCACCATCTTTTATTTGTGTCCTTCTGACTAGGTTGTTCAACTGGATTTCTGATTTTGTGCCGAAATTGACTTTCTTTTTAATTGAAATGCATTGTGTTTTTCCTCAGCTGATGACCCTGTGTTTGAGAGCTTGCTGAAGTGTAATTTGGTTATATTTTAACCATGGAAATAGGTTGGAAGAGACTCTTAATTTAGTTTTATACCATCTGTTTCATATCAATGATTATTGCAATTGAAGCTTCAACCATTCAATTTGGTCGTCCCATTGATCTTATCTTCATTCACAAATTGCTTGTTTGATCTTAAGATTTGTTCAATCTAATATTACCTTTATTTGTAAATTGTAATACTGAAATAGAATCCGTGCCATAAGACGGCTAGGTGTTTTACTCGGTTGTTCTTGCAAGCCTTGATGAAGAAATTGATTAGCCTGCTTTAAGCTTGCTGCTTTATTGGAATGACATTAGTTTAACCAGTTGCCATTCTGACCAATCTGTTGAAGCTAAATTTTAATCATTGGCATAGCCATACTTCTTAAAATGGTTTTAAAAAAAATTGATTTACTGGCTGATCAGTATCACTTTCTTTAGTCCAATGTTTTAGTTTTTGATTTACAAAGCCTTTTTGAATCATCCTGATACAGTTCTAATAATTATATTTTACTTTTCAAAACAGTTTTTTAGCATTCTCTTGCAACACAATTGCTATCGTTTGCATATATGAATCAACAACCAGAATATTTTGGGTCACATTGCTAAATTCCACAGAGGAAAATTCAGGCAGAGTGATATCAATGTAGTAGACTGTCTTACTTTCCTTACAATTGACTTGATTAGAGTTGGCATTGGAGCCATTTGAGTAGAGATCATATTTTTAAGACTAATCTTGTTGGAACAACCGGTTTTCTAGAGAGGATGTGAATCAGGAAAAGTGTTTGTGGACTTGATTTTGCAGTCAATATTCTGATTTGGCAGATTAATCCATATAACACAATTGACTATCAATATTCTGTTAAATTTCCCAAAATGTGATTGTGATTGCTTTGATGCAGGTGCTGAAGTTGCTGTTCTTTGCATCACAAAGTCCGGGGAAGTTCTAAACTACCAGGCATTCACAGATTCTAAGGGGATTTACACCGTCGCAGAGACAATGCCTGAGAGCGATCGTTGGGATGCCTGTCTTGCTCGTCCCATTAGCAGCTTTCACGAGCACTGCACTGATCTCAGCAAGGGCAGTTCCGGGGTGAAGTTCAGCTACAATCACCCATCAGGTTATTCCCACACCGTTAGAACTTTCGTTTACCGACCTTCTAGTGTTCCGACCTACTGCATTTGATCTGCTCTGGCCTTGCTACAAACCTAATGGTTATCATACTTGGTTAAACTACAAGGAAAACTAAAGAGTATATGAGCATAACTTATGCTATACTATGTACATATACATATACATATACATACATATATATATAGTGTTGTCCGTTATTTATTATTACTATAGAGCCTAGTTGAATTGGAGGTGTGAACTGTGAATGTGTGACCAAAGGACTTGTGAATGACATTGTCATTGACAGTAACTAGACAGGGAGGCTTGTTCATTTTAAGGAGTTTGAAAAGTGAGTCATACTGTTCATAACTTATAAATAGTATGGGGTTTTATAGATTCATTTTATATTATATATTGTTAAATTGATGCTATGCAAGAAAAATGGTTATATTTTTCAGTTTTCATATACATCATTGTTATTGCGGTGAGTATTATTTCAGTCACATCCCTGCACAAAAGCAAGCGCAAGGCATTGTGAGGGAGATCACAGATTCTAGTATGTGCTTGTCTGTGCTTGTATGTGTTTAATTTGATCTATTTTCTTGGGCTAAAATTTATAAAACTGCCTTGAATTTTAAGTCAGTTGTATATAATACTCTTGATGTTTTAAAGTTTAAATTTAACCTATTTGATGTTTTAATTTTTGACATTAAATTCCTTGCTAGTAATTTTATTGCTAAGTTAGTGACACAAATTGCCGCATCAGATTAATGAGGATGTGTGACATTTGACATGGATTAAAAAATTCAGACAATAATATGCAAATCCCCCTAAATTATATATAATCCCCTGTCATTTCATAATTTATATTGTTTTAATGGAAAATTTTAAATTATTTTTAATTGTACGATGTCATGTCATTCTTGTTAATTTGATGTGGTAGATTATATTCGTAACTTAATGGCAATGGTAAAATCAATAGTAGGGGGTTTAATGTAAAAATTTAAAATATTAAGGATGTTAAATTTAAACTTTGTAATGTCAAGGGAGTTATATACAATTAATATAAAGTTTAGGACACCAGTCTCCCACATGGTCAGTGGAGTTGTTTGGTGTGGAATGGGGGAGAAGTATCATTCCACTGATTTCTAGTTAAATGAAAATTTAAAATCTCATTTTCGGAACTTATAAATTAAGTAAAATTTGTAAAAAAAAAAAAAAAAAAAACTTTTGAACTTTATGCATTTATTTCGAATTTTAAAGCTGATTCTGATTTAATAACAAGATAAGCAGTTTAATCTAATTTTAATGAAATAAAATCACCTCATGATTAAATTCATTTAATTGATCCATTGTTGTTGAAACCCGCCCAAAGTAAAGATATTTTTCCTTTTTTTATTAGGTCAAATATTTAGTTCAAGTTTATGGCACAATTTGAACGAGTAAATTAGTTGTCCAAAAAATTGATAATCATGTTGACAAGATGATAAAATAGTGTTATATAATTACTTTACTTTGATGTAAGATCATGATTAATTAAACTCAAGCTAAGAAAAAAGTGGTATCTGTTTTCGTTTTCCGTTTGCGGGTCTAAGAAATATGTTAATTAAAATTGTAAAACAAAGATGAAATATGTTAATTAAATTTAAAATATTTGAATTTAATTTATATATTTCATATCAAATATGTACCTTTTGTAAATGTATAAATATAAACTTTTGGGGAAAATTATGAAATAAAAAAATAAAAATAAAACTAAAAACTTTGACTTTAAAAGTCAGTTTGGCATGTCACGTAAAATATATAAAATTCTTTGTATTAAAAAAATAAAACACCCTGCTAAGAAAAGCTTAAATTATTTATTTATTTCACAAGTAAGAGGGATTGATCCAATTTCAAACGGAGGGATTGGAGGGGAGGTGAGTTTAATAGCAATATAAAATACTACCTCTTGTATATATATAAAAAAAATATACTACCTCCGTTGGTCACCAAAAAATACCTATTAAATGAGTTCTACGCTACATGATACGTCAGTTATAATCATGATGCTGTTATGATATACTGTTCTATTCAAGAAATGAAATTATTCAACCTAAACCATTAAAAAAAGATTATCTTGCTACAAAACATAATAAAAGAAAAAGAATCAAACCGTCACAAGAATTGAAAAATTAGTGGAAGATCCATTTTACAACGTAACCTCGTACCTGCATAAGAGAAGAAGAAACAAGTTGATGTAAAACGGTGGGGAAGGGGAAGAGAAAGAGAAAGAAGGGAAAAGCTAGGAAGGAAAGTTACTTTTCATTCAATCAATAATCAAAATTAAATACAATTGAAAGTCTCGAAGCTCCTAAAATATAATACTATCTCGTATCCTTGATATAAAATCCAATTTCTAACGTAAATTGCAATATAAAATATGTTTTAAATAAGGATATATGAACGGTCATGCGCATCAACCCAACCTTGTTCATCCATATTCTTCTTCCTCAATAATATATCTGACTTTTGGTGGTACCAACGGTTTTTGAATACTTGAAGATGTTGGTAATTGATGAGCACAATAACAAGAAGGGATCAAATTATGTATAGCTTGGATATGAGGATATCATAAACAAGGGGGCCTGATACGAGAAGGAAGAGTATTGAAGAAATTGTTAGAAATATTACTGAAATTGAGATGAGAATGATTTGAAAGCAGAAAAGTATTTCAGCATACATGTTTGAGATATGAAGAAAGAAAGAAAGAATCATGAAGAACTACATACATTAATCCTCCCTATATATAGAATTATAAACCCGGATGAAGTAGAATCTGTCTTATTATTATATCATTTAAAGATATGATTTCTGTTATTTATCTTTAAATTAGTAGAATTGGATGAATTAGAATCTATCTTATATTATTGTATTATTATCTTTAAATTAATCATCATTTAATGCATATCTTATGACTACATCTTATTAAAAGAAGAGTTATATTTTATTAAATTTTTATGAAGATAAAAATGTACAAATAATTGGCTTTTTTGGGATAATGATTTTAAAAATAATTTGAATATATATATATATATATATATTTGTGTGGATATCGCCGGACTACACTCATATTGTCCTTACAATTGACTTAATTACAGTTAGCATTGAAGCCATATGAGTAGTGATCAGATTTTCAAAACCAAACTTGTTGGAACAACCTGTTTTCTAGAGAGGATGTGAATCAGCACAAGTGTTTGTCATTTTTTATTTTGCAGTCAATAGTTGTTTTATTGGTTAGATCTTGTTTATAATGGCGATGGTAACTTTCAAAAAAAAAAAAATGAAAAAGTGATTTATGGTGTTTAAGATAAATAGGTGAGAGTAATTTCGTCACAGTCTTCATAAAAGTGCATATATACCATATTTAAAGAGTCAGACCCGACTAGAAGGCCCATCCAGAAGTTCTTCCGATTTGGTTCAGATGAGAAACTTGTTCATGTCCAATTATTCTAAGAGCCAATGTTACTTGAAGTAAGTTGTCATCTAATCTAACTGATTTTTCATTGAAAAACCAAAGGCAGGTCAGGGTTTCTCTCACAATTTTATTTTTATTTTTGTGATTGGTAAAAATTTTAAAAAACTAAAAATAAACGGAATTGAATTTTAAAAATCAGTTTGGCTTGTCACTTAAAATATATTAAATTTTTGTACATCTTTTATTTTGTTTCCATAAATAAAAAAAAAAAACCAAGCACCCGGCCACATAAAGAAGAAAATCTTAAATTATTTATTCAATTTATAATTGACGAGGCATTAACCCAATTGCAAGTGGAGGGATTCGATGCCCTACAAGTGGAGGGTAGTTAGTGCCAATATGAAATATATATAAAGACTTCTAAGGTATATAATACTCCCTCCGGTTCTAATTATAAGACAAAGTTGATTTTTTTAGAGAAATTAAGGAAGCCAATTAAATTACTTTAGAGTATTTTTATTTTTATTTTTTTCTCCAAACTAATTAATTTGACTAATAAACTAATATATAATCTAAGGATACTAGAAATATAAATACTCTAAAGTAATTTAATTGGTTTCCTTAATTTCTCCAAAAAGATCAACTTTATCTTCTAATTAGGATCGGAGGGAGTATATCGGTTATAATAATTCATTTTAAAAACAACAATAGTGAAGAAGGAGGAAATCAAACTATGGTGGAGAGAGATATCCTGTAAAAGAGGTGGCTCACTTATTATGATAAGCTTGGAAGAAATTCAAGTTTATACTCATTGATTTAAGAAAGTAAAAGTGCATTTTGTTCAAGGGAATTGTGGAATCCTTCAACTAATGCATCAAATTCAATCAATTGCACCATAGTTCAAAGGCTAAAAGTCACATAAAAGGAAAAAGCAAAAGCAAAGAAGCCAACAGAAAAGAAAAATCAAGAAAAACAATTGCAAAAAAAAATTAAAAAGTGGTCTAAACGTTGGAATTTAAATAAAATATGCTGTGACTAATATATTTATCGTTATAGTGAAAGATACCCTTCAAAATATTTAGCTAATAGTTATAAAAATAAAAATATAAATTTGGATGAATCTAAGAAAATAAAGGAGGAGGGTGCAAGAAATATATTACCCTAATACTCTCTCCGGTCCTAATTATAAGATAGAGTTGACTTTTTTAGAGAAATTAAGAAAGCCAATTAAATTACTTTAGAGTGTTTATTTTTTTAGTATCATTAGACTACATATTAGTTTATTAGTCAAATTAATTAGTTTGGAGAAAAAAAATAAAAATATAAACACTCTAAAGTAATTTAATTGGCTTCCTTAATTTCTCCAAAAAAGTCAACTTTATCTTATAATTAGGACCAGAGGAAGTAGTTGTTTTTCTAAAGATATCATAGATGTATTGGGAGAAGATTCCAGGAAAGAATGTTACCAATGTAATAAAAATTTGTAGTGTCAAGAATTAGAGCAAGAATCAATTGATTGCGGAAACTGATGCTTTGGAATTAATAAGGCTTCTGCAAGCTTATAAGGTTCTCTTGCACTGGATATCAAATTATTAATGGAGACATGAATCTTGATGGTGAGAGAATGGACGATCAGGCCCTTCTCATAACATGAATGGTGTAGTGGACTATTTATTTAAACAAGCTTTAGACGTGAGGTTGGGTTTTCACCTATCATTCAGAGCTTCTTGAGTAAAGACTATTTTAATTGATAAAAAATAGTTTCTTCTGAAAAGTATGCTACTTACATATTTATTAATATAAAAGTCAATTGACTCTTTTTAAGAGATTAAGGAAGATAAATAAGTTATATTAAAACATGAAAAAATTTCACTGCCCCCCTATAGACATTTAATATCAAAAAACTCAAAAACTTTTCAAAATTTCACTGCACCTCCCATAGCTAAAATGAAATTAAGTTTTTTTTTTTTTTTTGCTGAAAGACATTTATGCTCTTATCTTGTACATGGCTGCTATGGTCTTATAAGTTCCTACATGTTTCTCGTAAATTCTCACATGTATCTTATTACTAGCATGTGTTCTTGTGAATATTCTTTTTTGTCTTATACATGGACTAGATGGTTTTATAATTTCACTTATTTGTCTTATAAATAAGCTTGCTTGACTTATAAATTCTCACATGTATCTTGTAAATAATCATATTTAACTTATAAAGTAAGGACAAAATTGTCTTTTCACCCACAAATTTTAATTTCAGTTTAGTCCTTAAGGGTTTAGTAAAATTTTCCCTTAAAGTATTTATATTTATTATTTTTCTTAAAAAGAAATTATCTATACTTATAAACTGATATATAATCTAATGACATACATTTATATAATATATGTTATGATTAACTAATTTAATTAGTTTCCTCAATCTCTAAAAAAAAAAAAGCAACTTACCCTTAATAACAAAGGGAGTATTATCTACGGGCTAAGGTTATTAAACCTATAAGCATATGGGATTGTGCATTGTTGCACTGATTATTGTGCAATGACTAATGAGCGATCCGTAAGAAAGAGGGAGAAAAGTAGCCTTGGCATTTATTCTATCATCGTCAATTAACTATATTCTTGAAAATTATGAGTTGGTTCTAGTTTATCACTCATATTTGATCTCCATACAACATAAACGAGTAGAGGTGTAAATCTGTATTTGAAGTATTCACGAAATCTTAATATTATCTTGGAAGTTTATTTTTTCCTCTCAATGTCGCTCCGGAAGTAAAAAATCTCAAGTTGTTCGAATGTGATGTATCAATAACCTCAATGATACACATTCTCGACTTACTCCATGTATTGTTAGAATTTCTGTATAGTTAGGTAATATGGTTGATATAGTTTGTTTTATAAATCGTCATAAAATAGTTGCACCTCCATACATTTTAATTTTAAAAGAGATTTATATGAGTTTTCAAAATATAGGGGTCCATGTAATTAAAATAAAAGAGAGAGAAAGTTAAAGTATTTTACTCTAAATTCTGCTCCAATTGTTGGGTGTTACATCCTTCCACTTGTGATTGAGTTAATCCCTCTTCACCGATAAAATAAATAAATAATTTAAGCTGTTTTTGTAATCCTTTGGTGCTTTTTTTATATCCTATTACAAGTATCCAAGTAATTAATAACTAATTTAGATTGAGGCTTTATGATTAGAATGTTTCTCCCCAAGGACTTTTTGAATAGGGTAGACTTCGAACTCAGTTCACCTACTCTGTGCTCTAACTAGTCCATCATTAGACCAAATAACCTGACTTATAATTTAAGCTTTTCTTCCCTCCACTTGTAATTCAGTTAATCCCTCCTCACTTAAAAAATAAATAGATAATTTAAGCTTTTCTTCTTTCTCCTTATTGTGCACATTTTTTTGTGTAAGTGAGCCTTTCTTGTTTTGCAAGTACAAATGCCTTGCAATAATGCTGATTAATATAGAACAGTGAGATTGTTTGCTCGAAAAAAAATATAGAGCAGTGAGATTTTTTTTTTTTTGAAAAAATATTGTTTTCCTCGAGAAAATTGAAAGCCAAACATCCCAGATCTATGTCCACTTGGTAGGCAGTGCATTAAACAATCTAAACATAATTTTAACTCAACAATATAGAGCCTACATAACTCAAAACAATAACTTACTGAGAATACTTAATACAGAGTTATATTTAATATGGAGGAGAGGACGTTGTTTTCCATAGTAATGGAACCGGGCGGTTCAGATTGGAAACCGGTTAACCGGCAAATAGACCGGTCTGGAATTTTTATCTTTTATTTTTAAAAAAATGATGTTTATTTTTTTTAATTTCATATTAATAAGCTTAAAATATTCAACCTTTCATTGGTTTGGTCCCGTTTTAGCTTCGGTTTGACCCACTGACCCTTAACCTAGTACCTCAGCCAGTTCACTGCTCGGTCCGGGTTTAATTGCCTTGTTGTTTTCTCCCTTTTTTCCAAAGGTTCATTGTTTGCATATTATAAATTTTAGGTAGTGGTTAGAAAGTAGTTTTTTTAAAACCAACCCAGAGTTTGCTTAGTAGTGTGAGGCTTCACTAAATTTTTTTTAATCTCAAATTCAAGTCGTAAAAAAAATATATGTGTTGGGAGGGGAGGAGCAGCCACTATCCCAACCGAATACCAGATAATTATATATATAAAAAGGAAAGTAGCTTTTTTATTCACAAAATTTGAATGAACAATAGAACTATGTCTAGTTGCTATTTTTTCATATAAGATTACAAGTATAGTCCAATTGCTATTGATGCCAAACCTTCATTAGGGGGTTCGTTTGTTTTTTATCCTACTTTTATTTTAAAAACGTTAAAAGCAAGCAGATAATTTGTTAATGGCCAATAACTTGATAAAAATATTAGACAGATTATTTTTGTAATGAAGTTGAGGGATACTCAAAAATAATTTAGATCTCATTTTAAATAATTATATTTAGAAAATATGAGTGGTTTAATCTCACAAAAAACCCATCTCTATTTTCAACCAAAATAAATGAAAAAGGCACAATAATACTCCCTCTGGTCCTTATTATAAGGCACCAACCAATAAGTGCCTTTGGTCCTTTTTATAAGGCACTTGCAAGTTTCTAAGAAGCATTTAATTTATTTTTTCATGTATGCCCATATTTAATAAGGGTAGTGAGAGAGAGAGAGAGCAATAATTAATGGACATTTGAGTTTAGTGTAGTTGGTAAGGGTAATATTGGAAACTACTTGAATTTTAGGACAATTTTAATGCTTTCAACTACCTTTATTGATTTATGAGAATTGGTAGTTGATGTCTTATAATAAGGACAAGAGGAGTACTAATCTAAGAAGAAAGTGTACGATCCATTCCAAATCAGCTCAAATCATCCTTGGGTTCACGTTGGAATGAATTTTGATCTAATCGTAAGACATTTTTCTACTTTATCCTTTATATTTATTTTTTAAAATTAATTTGCCACCTTATAATTGACATATAATATAATATTATATAAACATATTTTAGAAAAATTATGTCATATATGTTATAATTAAATAATTTGTTTATCTTACTTTAAGTGCAAATTAGATAAACACGTTTTAAATTAAGGGAGAATTGCCCAAAAATACTTTTGGGGCAAATTAATGCTGATTGCTACTAAGCGTGTAAGCGATCTTCCGTTTTGTACAAACCATCTTCCGTATGTGCAAAAATATTCCATATAAATGTGCAAACAATCTTCCGTTGTGTGCAAAATATCTTCCGCTATATGCAATAGATCTTCCATGGTAGCATTCAGCAACTAATTTCCCAAAAAAAATATTTATTATCAATTCTCCCTTAAATTAAAGACAAACTTTTGTATTTGCCTATGACACTCACCATGTCTTATATTTAAGCAAATTAAATTAAAAATAATGAATCCAGCATACATCTTACCCTGATCCAATTATAAATCAATCATTGTCAAATTGTTAATTGTTAATAGTTAATAGTTAATAAGGGGAAAAACGTGTGAAATTAAGTTTGAAACAATACAAAGTCTTCACTTTGATGTTAGGTTTTTTTCACTGTGCTTGTGCTACTGCAGCTTTGCAAGCTTCTTGGTTAGACCTGATGTATATATTCTAATTTAAGCCTTCTCTACTGATTTATTCTCAGTTTAAAATGGATGACTACAACTCATGCATTATACTACAATGTGTTACTCCTTTTATATCTTATATTGACATTAAACTCCCCTCTATATGTTGGGTTTTTGGTCCCTCCACTTGTAATTGACTCAATCTCCCCACTTGTAAAATAAATAAATAAAACATTTCTTGTTTGCCTTTTCTCATAGACAATTTTTAACAGTGTGCTTTTATTGTTGCAAGTACAAAAGGCTAGAATAATACTAAGGGAAAATTGTATTTAAGTCTTAGATAAGAAAAAATACGATAAAATAGTCCATTAAAGTTTGAAAATTGCATTGAAGTCTCGTGAGACTTTTTTGTAATAAATTTCAATTGTCAAATGCTCATAGACTTGTCAATAGATGTTTATGGACTTGTTAGTAGACGCCCTTGAATTTGTTAATAAAAGCCCATGGCCTTGTCAGTGGAATTAAAATTTATAGTAAGAAAATCACATGGGACTTAAATGCAATTTTAAGATTTTAAGGGACCATTTGTTGTATTTTCTCTTCCCCGGGAAATAAATGCAATTTTCCCTAGTACTAATAACTAAGTATTTTTTTTGGAATAACGATTGGAGTCTTTAAAAGTAACTTTTCAATCGTGATTTACGATATATGAGATCAGTATATAAGAGGATTTTTTGTCTCGATTCATGTGAATAAGCATTTTTAGGGATTTCAAGGGTAATCTCAAACAAACACTTAGTATAAACCATAATTAAGATGTAATTTAATGAAGTTTTACCTATATATAGAGAAGCTACACACACATCATCGACAACGGCCTTCTTATTAGAGAAAAAAAAAAAAAGCATGGCGGAGTGTTTTATTTATTTATTTTTAATACTCCTTCAATCTTATTTATAACCCGCTTTCAGCATGTTTCTTATTACCCAAAAAAAGTCTTAAACTTAGTTAACTCTTCTTTAAAACTCAACAAAATCAACATAATAGCAAACCAAGGATAAAATTATATATTTATATGAAAACTTTAAGGGTTAAGATGTATTTAATACCTTGAAATATTTTCTCAAGTACGTCTACTATTATAAATTTTTTTGTTGTTCATTAAACACTCCGAAATATTTTTTAGGCGTGTTCAATATTCTAAAGTATTTTATGATTTATCCAGTACCCTAAAGTTGCTAGTGAAAAAATTCTTTAGGGTATCGGATACACCTTCACTTAAAGAACTTTTTTGGGAGTTAATTACAATGTTAAAATTGCTACTAAAAAATACTTCATGGCAAAATTTCTTCTATGACCCAAAAATTTGACGTGACTTAAAAATAGAACAAAATTTTTTTTCCCTCTCTATTTTATAAATAAGATAAGAAGAGTATTTATTAAAACAACATAAAAAGTACTCCTATAAAAAAGGTTTTTTTGGTACAAAAAGTTTATGAGTTAAATCTTAAGGCTTCACCTGTCCACGTTCAAAGTGCTTAAAAAAGTACTTATAAATCCCCCGTCAATGAGATCTCACGTTGTCATTAGCAATGGGATTTAAATCCAGAATGTTGTTGAATTCACAGAAGTCAAGTCAGAGCATGCTTTGGACCCCAAATTTAAACCTGTGTTTGGTATCACTTAATTTTAGACAATAAATCCTTATTACACAAGCCGAGATAAAACTCCTCTCACATAATTACCTCGTATACCGTGAATCACGATTTATAAACATATATTGCCCAAAAATAAGTTATTCCAAACGAACATTTAAAAGTAAAATGCAACAAAGGAGATTGGTCTTTTTGAAGTCTGAAGGCAGTAGCAGGGCTTGCGAGCAAGACGGCCATGGGAGTTAATTGCTTTTAAAACCATACTTGATCCTAAATAAAGAATAAAGAAATGGTAGTTAATCTAGAAAAAATAAAAAGACATGGTAGTTAATTGCTTTTGTAATCTTACCATATGGCCGGCATGATTTTGACTTCTTAAACAACACGTTAGGTTATGATACTCATTAGTTTTTAATGAAGAGTAAAATTAGAAAAGTATTTGTAAAGGTTAAAGTATATATTTGGTCATGGGCAAAAAAAAAAAAAAAAGTATTTGTTTGGTCTTTTAATTTCACATCGAGATTCAATTTAATCCCTTAAACTTATAAAATGTACTTTTAGACTCTCAATATAAATAGTGATTATAAACATGATGTGTGACTATTTGATTGGATAATCATTATTTAAAGGGGAAATTAAACAGAGGGACTAAGTAGGAATTATATTTAGAGGAGAAGACCTCAAAAACTATAATTATTTAAAAGGACTAAATATTAAAAAAGAAATTTAAAATTACTGATTAACCCCTAACTAACCCTCCTATATTCTCTCCTATTAATTCATGAAATAATCGATATTTATTTGAAATAATTTAAGCTAATTTGAATTCAAAGTCAAAAATTAATTCTAAATAATTAATTTAACAAACAACATTAATTTAAAATTTATGGTTGACTGATTGTGCTTTTGCATTGAAGCTGGCTTGTTGCAATCTCTGAATCTTTACTTTCATGTTGATACTGAAAGTTACTACTATTGTTTATCTCACCCAAATTTTGGCTTATACTTGTCTTTGCAGAAAAATGCCCCGATGAAATTAAGTTTGAAACAATACGAAGCCTTCACTTTGATGTTAGGTGTTTTTTGCTGTACTTGTGCTAATGTGACTTTGCAAGCTTCTTGTTTAGATTTTGATGTACTCTAATGGTGAGAGGTTAAGTTTTCACTACTGATTTATTCTCAGTTTCAAAAGAATGATTACAACTCAAACATTATTCATTGTGTTACTCCTTTTATATCTTAGATTGACATTAAATTCCCTGACCCCTCTATATGTAGTGTGTCCAGCCCCTCCACTTGTAATTGATCAATCTCACCACTTGTAAAATAAATAAATAAATAAAGCATTTCTTGTTTGCCTTTTCTCTCGAGCACAATTTTTAAAATTGTGCCTTTATTGTTTGCAAGTACAAAAGCTAAAATAATACTAATAAATAATAAGCATGATTTTAAAGATAAAAAACGCCATATAAGCCGTAATAAAGCTGTAACTTAATGAAGTTTTACCTATAGAGAATTTCAGAAGAAGAAGAAAAAAGCATGGAGGGGAATATTCCTCTGATCAAATTTATAACTCACTTTTAACATATTTCCATAGACCTAAAAAAAGTTTTAAACTTCATTTACTCTATCTTAAAACTCAACAATTTTCAAATTTTATCCCTTATTTAATATACATTATACCCTTTGAAAACAAAATCAATACAATAACAAATTAAGGATATTTAATTCATATGAAAAATCTAAGGGTTAAGGTGCTTTAACAGCCTAAAGTATTCGGGCAACAACTAATCTAGATTCTATTACTAGGTATTTGAGTAGCGACTAATCCAGATCAGGGTCTTTTTTAATAAGGTGGAATTTGAAGTCAATTTGTTACTCCTCCGGTCCTTAATATAAAATATAGTTGGGAAGTTAATTTTAGACCTAAATATAAGAGTTTTCATATTTGTCAATCTATTACTAATTTATTCATTTTGATGCTCTCTTAACAATAATCAAAGAAGAAAAGAAATGGAATAATTAAGATAAATGATTAGGGTGGTTTACAAAATACATGTCATATTAACTAACTTAAATAACTTCTTTAATCTAATCAATTTAGGCAAATATATCTTATATTAAGGACAACAAGGAGTACTTTGTAAATTACGTCCACTAGAACAAATATCCTTGATGTCACAATGCAATTATAATTGGTAGGGGATGACGGATCTATTTGTTTAGCTCATTTAATCTAAATTACGTCCTTGAATGTCTTAAACTGGGATCATAAAAAATACAAACTTTGATCCCATGTGTTCCTTCCAAGTCCATTAGCAAATTTATTACTTGAATGATAAATAAGCTTAAATTTGACGTTCCAACTTGACACTGAGATTTCTAACCTCATGAGTCGATAATCATGTTCATAGTGAAAGGCTTATCTACTTCATTCTTTTTCTCCACAGTAATAGCCTGCCGTTACATTATGTTTTGAAGGAAGTAACCAAGTTTTGCAGAATATTTTAATTTTAAGTTTTAGTCACGGGTAAATCATTATAGTTGTTGTAATTTTCAAAGTATAACCTTGTTTAGAGATGTTTTACTGGTAACAACCTCAAGTAGAACTTGGAGATCCAACTACAATACAACCAACTTGTCTGACACAACATTGTTTCCATCAAGTACAGGTATTTTGTTTCAATTTAAACTCAAACTCAGAATAACTAAAATGCTTTCAATGTCATTAATCTCATCCAAATCCATACATAGGCTAAGTCATTACACAATATCAGATAAGAATCCTGAACTAAGCCCTGATTTCAAAAACAAAAACTGAGATTTTTGCCAAACTTTTGGTTCTGTTCTTGCGGACAGAGATGATAAGTGTGAGTTAACTTATGCTATGTTAGTAAAACAATGTCCAAGGCAGTAATATAAGTTTCCACTTCAATTTGTATATGTAAATGAGATAAAAAATAGAATATCTAAATCGTAGACAACCTGAAATTCTTCATCAGCAGCAATGTAAAGGATCAGCATTGAGCTCAGTGAGTGCATAAATAAAAGTTTCAGAGATGTCCTTGAAGTGGAACCAACCCAGTATCCAATCCATGAGAAGAAAGAATCAGACAATTACCAGTAATCTCCACAAGAGCATATTCCATTTTTGAAATGATGAAACCTGCTAGAGTCTCGCACTATAATTTCTCGATGCTTTATGTTGGATATGAACTTGAAGGCAACATGGCAATCACTGCAAACCCTCAGGTTCTTCATCACCCTTATAGGTACTCCCTCTTGGGTGTTCATTAAAGCAAAGGCAATTGCCAATTTTTCACTATGGTGGGCCAAGTTATATTCTTTCTCCTCATTATCCATGTCATGCAAAACGGAGGCGGTATCAGGGACATAGCCATGGAACTTCATTTCTGAGGTTAGTTCTTCTAGATACAGCTCGAGCTCCTTCGACATTGGGTGAGATTTACCACCCATACTGAACTGGTGAACTTGATTCTTCAGTTCTACCCAACTAATACCAGGTTCTTTCTTCACCCTCCTGTCTCTCATGGCTTTCCTCACCTCAGAAACATCCTGCCACCTCTTGGCTGCAGCGTGAATGTTTGAGAGAAGAACATAAGAAGCCGAGTCTTGGGGATCTATCCTAAGAACCTCTTCAGCAATTTTTCTTGCCATTTCAGTATTCTTGTGGATTTTACATGAAGATAACAATGTTTTCCATATAATTGCATCGGCTCTTACAGGCATATCTTGTATCATAGCCACGGCTTCCTCTAAACAACCAGATCTGCCAAGCAGGTCAACCATGCAGGTATAATGTTCTAACCAAGGCTTGAGTCCATACACATCAACCATCAAATTGAAGAACTCGAGCCCCTTGTCCTTCAGTCCACTATGACTGCAAGCATATAGCAAACTCAAGAACGTAACCTCATTTGCCTGTAATTTTTCTTGCTCCATTTGATGAAAGAGCCGGATAGCTTCTTGTCCTTGCCCATGAAACCCATAAGCAGCAATCATTGAGCTCCATAATACAACATCCGGTTCCTCGCATTCCGAGAATGCTTTGACAGAGTCTTCCAGACATCCACATTTGGAGTACATACTAACTAGTGAACTAACCACAGCAACTACAGAGCTAACTCCTGATTTGATCGCTTCAGTATGAATTTGCTTCCCTTGACCAAAGGTGGCTAACTCTGAACAGGCACTGATCACACTCACAAAAGTAATCTTATCAGGTCTAAAACCCGCCATCTTCATCAAACAGTAGTGATTCAGAACTTCCTCAGCATAACCATTTTGTGCTTTTCCAGCAATAAGTGTATTCCAAGCAACAACATTATGAATTGGCATTGATTGGATAATTTTTTCTCCGTCCTGCATGATTCCCGCTTTCATATACATATGAGCTAAAGAGCTTCCCACAACCAAATTACACTCAAACCCACATTTCATAACATAAGCGTGAACTTGCATTCCTGCTAATAAAGCTCCCAAATGCGCACATCCCCTAAGTATGCTACCTAAGGAGTACTCATCCGACATGAAACCCAAGTCGTTCATTTCTGAAAACAATAACATAGCCTCCTCATTCATTTCAAACTGGGTCAACCCTGTGACCATTGCATTCCATGTTGCCACATTTCTCTCGGACATTTCATTAAACAACATATTAGCACTCTCAAAATCACCATTTTGAAGATATGCTTTAATCATAATGTTACATGACATTTTATTCCTCTTGGGTATACGATCAAACAAAGTCACAACTGTTTGAAGGTCTCCAAATTTCGAGTAGAGGTTCAAGAGATGATTGGAAATGAACCTGTCTGAGGAACAACCGGATGTTATTATCAAAGAATGGAGTTGTTTCCCCAATGGCATGGACTTTCTCAATATACATGCTTGGAGTAGATGAGAGAACAGATTGGGTTCTTCCCATATCTTAGGTACAAAGAAATCAAATGCTTCTTTTATGTATCCTTTGTTACAAAGGCAGACAAATTGTTTGAGATCCACAAGATGCCCCTTTCGCAGGTGAGATTTCAAAGAAAGGGTGGAGAAATGTGAAACTGGATTTTGAAAAATGGTGGTTACACAAGAGATGCTAAGATACCGAAGACCATAAGCGCCCATGCATTTGCCATAGGCTTGTTTAAATTTCCCTTTCATACATAAAATGAGGCTTTTTCAAGCTCCAGAAGAAAATAAAAATATTTCTCAAAATGCTACAGGATAAAAAGTATTTACCTAAATACTATAGTTCTTCAAAAGTTTTAAATTTGTACCTCTCTCCTCGCATAGAAGAGGCTTTCGAGACACAGGTTGAATGGACAGCAATGGTTTTGTGTAGCCTCACTTTGAAAAAGATTTTTGTACGCCCAGTGCCCTGCCATCAAGAAGACAGCAATTTTTTTATCAGCTATTTATGTTGCAACAGCTTAATTTCAATCGCTTCAATGTTCCAATTTAATAGGCTATGCATTGTTAACAAGACAGTCAAAACTTGGCCAAAATGGTACAATCAACCAACCATTAAGAAAGATGAACACAGATGCATGAAGTGCAAGTTTTAGATTCCTTGAGATCAAAAGTGATATAAGTTGCAGGCAATTAGTAATTAAATTCCAAATCAAACAAGAAATGGAGGATACCCACGACTGGAATTCATAGTCTACTTGGAAATAATCAAAATCTCTAAGTCCCGGTTAATCAAACTAATCCCACATCATTCACACATTAGCAACAGTCCATGCAAACTTCCAATTCGAAATTCAAATTGGCATAATCAAATAATACCCACCATCTCTTCCTTTCTGCAACGAAGCAGCTTCTTCTACGATAAAGACGGATGATTTCTGCTCCGAGAACCCTCGCCGTCACCGTCCTACCGTACCGTCTTCGCACGGTGCCGTCAGACGCCTCAATGCCCCTAATTATATAAACGGTGTGTTACTCTGAACGCAAGGACTAGGAGAGTAGGCCTGGTAGCAGGGTTTCAGGATCTGCTTTGCAAAAATGGATTTTTGCCGCTCAATAGGAAATGGTTCTACTGTTCTAGCTTGAGAAAATGGTCTGGATTTTTCTGGAAAGTCCAATTTTATTTTTGTTCATAAATATATGAGTGTGTGTATAACATTATGAACTATCTATATTAAATTTAATTAATATTCTCCAGAAGAAAAACAGTTAAATTGCATCAATATTCTTTGTATGCTCATTTGTTCATGGTAATTGGTATTCTATGAGGACAATACTACATGTATTGACCAACTTAAAGAAGGTTATATCAAGAGCAATAAAACGAAACATATTTCACCAAAATTCTTCTTCGCTCATAACCTTCAAAAAGATGATGAAATAAAAATCCAGCAAATCTGTTCAAGTGAAAATCTAATAGATTTATTCACCATATCACTTCCAGGTACAATCTCTGAAAAATTTGTTTACGACATTGATCTTCGGAGACTAAAGATTTCAACTAATGAGGGAGAGTCGATATCCGTTATACTCTTTCTATCTTATCTATATTTTATCCCACTTGGTTTTCCAAAAACGGTTTTTAATGAGGCAGTATTAGACAATATATCAATGAACGATGTGCACTTTTCTTCAACTAGGTTTTTATCCCACTGGATTTTTCCTAATTAAAATTTATAATGAGGCACATTCATAACAAATATCTAAGGGATAATGTTATGAATATTAATTATGTGGATGTCTATTGACTTATATCAAAACCAACTTGCTCTTCAAGTTAACTTGATCTCCAAAAACAGACATCATTGTTTTATACAAAGCAATGCAGCAAAATATTGTACATTCAATGTAACATACAAGGTCACTATAGCGACGACATACAATGTTACTATAGCATCACAGGGATTATTGTAATAATACTATTGTACATTCACTATATTTTATCCCACTAGATTTTTCCTAATTAAAATTTTTAATGAGGCACATTCATAACGAATATCTAAGGGAGAATGTTATGAATATTAATTATGTGGATGTCTATTGACTTATATCAAAACCAACTTGCTCTTCAAGTTAACTTGATCTCCAAAAATAGACATCATTATTTTATACAAAATAATGCAGCAAAATATTGTGCATTCACTATAACATACGAGGGCATTATAGCGACGACATACAATTTTACTGTAGCATCATGGACGGGGATTACTATAATAATACTATAGCGAGACCGGGTTACTATAACAATATTGAAGCAACACGAAATATTCACTATTAACCTATGTTTTGCTCCTATAAATAGAGGTATTGGCCTAAGTATTATGTAAACAAAAGTAAATGAGAAATTCTCTCTATTCTCTCTCTTTCCTAACTCTTGCTCTCTTATAACACATACTTTTATAACAGAATACTTAACCCAACACCTCTAAAGCAAAGGTAAATAGTAAATTTTTCATGTTGCTACAGTACATTTATGGTAACCCGTATTGCTACATTGCTGCTACAGTAACCCTTAAAGTTACTATAACCTCATCCGTGATGCTACAGTGACATCGTACAGCGACACTACATTGACCCTCATATGCTACAATGAATGTGCAGTATCTTGCCACAGTACTTACATATAAAACAGTAATATACGTTTTTTAAGATCAAGTTGACTGAAAGAACAAGTTGGTCTGGATATGAATCAATGGACATCCACACAATTTATATCGATAACATTATTTAATTATTAGACCACTAATGCCATTTTATTTTAAAGATTTGAGTGTCTACATCATTTAAAAAATAAGTATAGTTTAACCATATCAAATCATCGGTTATGAATCTGATATACCGAGGATTATAAGTAACCTCATTAGAACTAAAATAAGAGAAACAACATATTTACAAATTAGCCTTCAAATATCCTAATCACCACAGAATAAAACTCTAGTATCAGTTGAGAGTGATTTGCACTTGTATCTACAATTTTTTTTTTAATAAAAAAGGCACACAACAGACCAAAATATTGTCAAATACAATATAGACTATTTTCAAAAAGGGCAAGTCAGATAAATATATGCCTCAAAAAGTTGAGTTCAGAAAGGAAATTTCCTTTCACACATCTAATTGATTCATCATCCTTGCTTTCTGTTTTCCTCAATTCTCAATGAAATAGAATAGATGAGTACAGGAAGAGGGGGGGAAAAAATCAACAGTGAAACCAGTCATCAAGCTACAATAAGATGGCAAAACAAACCATCAGCAGGAATTGTTTCCCACCTGCCACTAAGACACATAAAAAACCACCTAAGGACCTGAACTGAAATCCCATCAGTTGAACCTCAAGGAGGCAGATTGGCAAGAAGCCATCTACCCACAGAGATCAACAAAATGGGACACAACTTACTGGACCAAAGGTTAACAAATATGCCTCAAGATTATGAGAGACAGGAGGGACAGAGGAGAACCGTGTAGGAAAACCCTAAAGAGAAGCCTCCATTATTGGAAAGTTTCATGTTGCGCAGCTATGACTCAAAACGCTTTCATGGTTAAAAAGAAAGGCGATCTTAAGGGCTGCGCTTATCCAATAAGGCAAATACGTAACATATAATCAAACTAATCAGGATCATTCTCAAAAAAGTATAGACGTAAAGTTGAATGCTTCTGAAACAATTTTATTATAATCTCAGACTAACTAAACACAGTACTTCAACAAAGAAAGACCAAAGAAACAGTTAATGTTGCTGAAAACAAAGTAAGATATTTAAAAATCCCTCAGATTCCAATTCTCTTCAATAAGATTCAGTCCACTACTTAAATATTAAAACAAATCTTCACAGGGATTCGGCAGTGGAAAAAAACAACTGCAAATACGTATGGCAACACACTGAATTTGAGATATCAACCATACACATCAAATTTCTCACATTGAATGAACAACTACGTAAAGAAAAAGATGAGAACGATTAAAGGCAAGCGTTCATTAGGTGTCCAAATAGGTTTTAAAACCAAAACAAACAAGATAAATTGTTAAATATATCTCAACTTGTTAGGACACTCAAACATCAGTACTCTCTAGCTCCTAATCCTTAAGCCATCTTTGAAATTCAAGCCTAAATGCCAATATTCCTCTCCACAATTCAGAGTAGAATTTCCAAAGTAACTAAGCATATGCAAGCTATCAAGAGAATGTTTCAAAACATTGAACAACAAGATTCTGCAGCTCTCACATAGTAAGAGGCTAATCAGAGCCAAGCAATCAACATAGTGCCTATATTCACAGACAAACAATGTAAAACCTCAAATTAACCTCACATCAGTGCATAAGCTCTCTTAAGAATGGGATTTTTTTTTATTCCTGGAATTAACGTGCAGATGGCAAAACTCCTAATTCATCATCTGTTCAATCTTATGTTCTATCATGAGACACACAAATACTCAGCATATGCGAATCCTAACCATAATTGCAACTCTAACCTAGCCAAACCCATCCCAAAATAGAGAAAGGCAAGATCTTTAGCTCATAAAAGAAACACACGAACATACTAGAAAACACAGGTGGCTAAAGACATGAAGACAGTAAAACAGGGAAGATTACCAACTGCTTCTAAGCTGTGATGACAGTTGTTGGCGGTGCTGGAAATAGAGCCAGATCTGTGATGGTGGCGGCCCAGAAAGAGATTGACGGAGGAGGCGGAGAGACAGAGAAAGAGGGCGTCAGTGATGCTGCAACGGAGCTACTCCGGAACGTGGACGGTGATGATGGGGGCTTGAGTTACGGTGGAATGGAAGGGAAGAGACGGTGGAGATGGAGCGGAAGACGGATTTGGGAGGTAAGGGACGGAGTGGTGATGGGTCGGCGGTGGCTGACGGTGGCTTAGGGAGGGAGGAAGAGAGTGTCGAATCTGGAGGGGTGAGTTGAGAGGTGAGCTGAGACGGTGGACGGAGCGGCGTGTGTGTACCGAGAGAGAGCTGTGGAGAGGCGAGAAAGAAGAAAACCAGATCTGCGAGTACAGGGCTGAGAGGATCGGAGGGTGCTGAGATTTGGAGGTTGAAACGGAGTGAGGTGTGTGTGCCGAGAGGGTCGACGGGGAGATGGGGAGCTGAGAGCTGTGAGACGAGCTTAGAGATCGGTCAGCTGAGGGAGATGGAAGAGTGAAAATGGTGAGCTGAGATCTCGGTGAGAGTGGCAATGGTGAAAAACGGAACTGGGGGTGAGAGGTTGGCAATGGGGTGAGAGAGATGGTGAAGGCCGAGTGAGTGGGGTTGTGGCGTGATTGAAGTAAGGAGAAGATTAGGGTTTGAGGTGAGTAGGAAATTACCTATAGGATTTGGGATTTGAATTTGGGGATGAATGTAAACCTATTGGTGGATCAAATTCAAAACGATAAAATTGGAATAAGATAGACAGGAGGTGGACAAAAGGGGAAAATAAGATTATTATTATTTTTTATTTTTTATTATTATTTTTTTAATATATATATTATTTTTCATTTTTTTTTACTGAACAGAAAAAAAATGTAGAGATGGGTAAAGAAATTTTTTTTTATTTGCGTATTTGTATGTATATGTATATATATATATATATTTTAGTGGGACACTAGGCTTCAGCACACAAGTGTGTGCTGAAGCATCGAACACAGAAAGCATTTCCTTGGCGCAAGGGAAGTTGGCTTCAGCACACACCTTGTGTGCTGAAACATTGAACACAGAAAGCATACATGCACACAAGGCATATGTTGGCTTCAGCCAAGACCACCTGTGCTGAAGCATTAAACACAGACAGCATAAATACTTCAGAAAAAATACCAGATGAGCCTCAACAAACATCAAGTGTGCTGAAGCCAATTATTGACAAATTCCACAAACAAACCCAAAACTTATCCAAACACCATCAAACAAGTATCATGCATCATTTCACACACCAAAATCATCTCCACACATCTAACTCCCTTCCTCACAGAAAATGCTCCATGAACATAAGGGTAATGATAAAATTTCCTAGATTCACATATTTTCAACACATTAAGTATCAATATCCAAAAGTTCATGTCATCCAAAATTCAAACGAGAGTTAGAATCAACCAATTTCCCACGGTAGCTTCAATACTACCCAGAATTGATCAATAATATATATGCGCTTCCAAAATCTTAAATATAAGCCTATAGTCAAGTGCACTTCCCTGAGATGCATATCCCATATACTTCCTTCAACTTCCTCTTCTCACCCAGAAAATTCCTTCGTTGCATTGGCTTTGCTCATTCCTCATTGGGTACCTTTCCTTCCTACAAAAGGCAAAGATCAAATATAAATCTACCAAAACACACAAAAATGACAAGGATTGAGTTAAGAACTTGGGTTGCCTCCCAAGAAGCGCTTAGTTTATAGTCTTTAGCCTGACTCTTCATCTCCTCAAGTCACATCATCTACAGGTAAGGTAAAAACTTGATGGTTCACCTCTCCATTGCAATTATTCTTTAATCCATAGCCACTAGCTTGAAATCCCTCATGGTTTTCATTGCTAACCCATGTTTGTATCTTCACAACATCAATAGCCCATTCAGTAGCTCTTTTACATGCTTGTAGAATTTCCAAAAGATGTTCTTCTTGTTGAATGGCTAACGGTGAAGTTACACCCAACAATAGATTGTTGGCTCTCAAATAGTCATTCTGACTCCCAACATTAGTCGGTGTTGCCTTCAAAACACTCATGCCATCTTCTACTGTTTGACCCTCTATTTGAACTTGTAATGACAAAGCATCAACAAACCCATTAAGAATTGGCTTCTTAAATTCCTTTTGCTCAACTTGCTCAACCATGTCAACTTGGAAGCATTGCTTAGCCTCATTGGGAGTCTTCATTAGCTTGTGCATATTGAAGGTAACATGCTCATCTTCAACTCGCATGGTAATTTCACCCTTTTCAACATCGATTAGGGTTCTAGCAGTTACTAAGAAAGGTCTTCCAAAGAGAATAGGAGTATCTTGGTCCTCCTCACAATCAATAACAATGAAGTCCGCAGGAAAAATGAACTTGTCTACTTTCACAAGCACATCTTCAATGATCCCTCTAGGGTAAGAAATACTCTTATCAACAAGTTGTAAAGTAATGGTAGTCGACTGAGCTTCACCTAACCCTAACTTGTTAAAAACAGATAGAGGCATGAGGTTCACACTTGCACCAAGATCACACAATCCTCTTCCTAAGAATTTATCCCCAATGTGGCAAGGGATAGAGAAACTTCCAGGATCCTTCAACTTTGGTGGAATCTTCTTGATAACATCAGTAAAGCTCTTAGTTACAGCGACCATCTCAAACTCATTAAACCTTCTCTTCTTAGAAAGGACATCCTTCATAAATTTGGCATATTTAGGCATCTTCTCCAAAGCTTCAGCAAAGGGTATATTAATGTGAAGTTGCTTGAACATTTCAATGAATTTTTTGAATTGACCATCGTCTTGATGCTTCTTAAGCCTTTGAGGGAAAGGAGGTGGTGGAACATATTTTGGAGGAGAAGTGCGTGTATTCCTCTTCTTCTCATCCACATTTTTAGGTGGAACATGTTTTCCTCTCACCATGTCATCATGGATTTCCTTAGTTGGATTTTCCTTTTTGTTCTTATCTTCTTCAACTTCAATTTCTTCATCAAGAATTTCATTACTATCAATCTCAATAACAGCACGGTTTGTCAACTCTTTACCAACCTTGCTTGAGCTTGGTACTTCTATCAACTTTTTCTCACTTCTCAAAGTAAGTGCCTTGCACTCTGCTATAACTTCTCGCTTAGGATTAGGAATAGTATCACTTGGAAGGCCATTTCTTGGTTGAACACTTAAGTGTGACGCAATTTGTCCCACTTGTATCTCAAGATTCTTGATTGCCGTGTCATGAAGAGAAACTGTGCCAACTAAGCTTTCTTGACCTTTCAGAATTTGCCTCAAGAGTTTATTTGTCTCAGAATCACCCTCTTGTGGCTTTTGTGGTTGCTCGAAGCCTGGTGGACGCATAGGCTTACTAGTAGAAGCATAATGATTAATTGGATTGGATTCTCACTAGATCCATTCCTCCAAGAAAAGTTAGGATGATCCCTCATACCCTTGTTGCAGGTATTAGAGTAAGGGTTGCCATGTGGATACCGTTGATTATTGTTCAAATAACTCACAGACTCCATAGTATGATAGCATTCTTCATAGGAGTGAGCTTCTCCACATATTTCACAAGAAAGACTTGGAGCTTGGATAGCATTCACATTCTTGGATGAATTTCTCTCTATCTTTAATTCAAGTTGATCAAATCTCTTTGCCATTGCTTCAAGTTGAGCAACGATTTCCTTAGACACGTTTGAACTACTCGAAGGACTTGGTTGCATAGTCTGAACAACACATGTGGTCGTTGTAATATAGTGGTGAGTATTCCCGCCTGTCACGCGGGCGACCCGAGTTCGATCCCCGGCAACGGCGCCAAAAAATTGTTCGCCATTTAGCTTCGGCAAGCATACGGGTCGCAAGTAATAAAGTAATGAGTAGAGATCGTTCCCACGAGGACTATGACGAAAGCAAGTTAACCAATGTAACCATATCTTTAATTAGGTTGAATTGAGTCATTTAAAATTGATCGAGTTTAACCTAAAACATTTGGAATGAGGTGGAAGAGAAATTCAAAACTACCTTTAGATTAAAATTTATAAAAGCAAATGATTCTTTGAATTCAAGTATTTAATGAAGCTTATGATTGTTTATCCCCCTTGTATTTCAAAAGCATTCACTAATTCCCCCTATATGTGCTACTTAATGAAAGATTATACTAGCCAAGAATACTAATTTACCTATAAGTGCTCTCTTAAGTCTCCAAATAGGTGTATAGTTTAATTAATTCTTTAATCTCTTAATTAACTAATTAAACCCTGATTTCATTGCAAATCCTATTTGGCTATGTGAGGTTAATGAGTGTATCTCTACCTCATTAACAAAGCTATCCATTCAATTCACAAATTTCAAGCTTTCACACGACTTAACTCAAGTTCTACACCCAATCTAGCCCTCTCAAGCATTAATCAAGTGAACCCAACAATCTTATTGGTGGCCAATCAATAAGAAGCATTAAGAAAAGAGTAAAATCAGTATAATATCATCATTAATCACAAATATAAAGGGGAAATGAGTGCTTAATCCATACAAGGGTTCAAAACAACCTTAAAATGAGGTGCTTAGCTACACAAAGTCATGAAAAAACTACAACTATGCAGAATAATTATAGCCATTACAGAAACTAAGCAAAGAAAGAGAAGAGGAATGAGAAAAACCAAGGAGTTGAGCCCAAAATCCCTTCTAGACTCCAACCCAAACTCAAATCTCTTCAAGGGGGCAAAACCCTAACACACCCAACTCCTAGGAATACTTGAAAACTCCAGAATAACCTAATTTCGGCATATCCCTTGCTTAAATACTCTCCACATGCATTTCAGTAAGTAAAACGCATGGTTGCATAGTCTGTCGTATGCTTCGGCACATACAAGTGTGCTGAAGTATTTGACACAGTAAGTTATGGTCCTCGTTGGCTTTGGCACAGGGACGAGTGCTGAAGCATGTTACACAGTAAGTTCTGACCCTGAATGTTTCAGCACATATGCTTTTGGCTGAAGCATATGACACAGTGAGGGCAATTCTCCATTGGCTTCAGCACATGTATTGTTGGCTGAAGCCAACCACACAGCAGCTTCCTTCCTGATTCATTGAGCTTTTCCTTGGTCTTTTAGAGCTTTTGACTTATCATCTTTCACCTACAAAGAGGAGGACATCATGAGTTCTTTAATTTTAAGAGATAATCCTACTTATATGCATTTAACCCATCATTTGAACTTTTATTTTGTTCTATCACATTTTCTTCTATCTATGCACAAATTGTACTTCAAAGCAAGTGAAAAGAGAAGAAAATGTGCTAGAATGTTGTCAATTTCTATGAGTTAACACAGTCCACCACACCGATTGAATTATGGACTAAGGAAAAGATAAATGAAAAGGTGAAGAGCGAGTAATAGGTGAAGCATATAGTGTGTCACTCGAGTTCTATTACGCCACTCGAGTGATAAACACAAGCTTCGCAAGTTACCATATGAAGTGGCCAGTTTTTTAAAAGGGAGCACTCAAGTCGCACATGTCTCACTCGAGTTATATACAAAATTGTACAAATAACTTCCTAGTTAGTAGTGACAGTGAACATGCATTAGTATCATTCCATACAATATGTTAATTTATTAGTTTCTGTGGTTGGATTCCAATTTCCCAACTCATATACCATTTCACAAACTCCATGTTATAGATTATCAATCTACTATTACAATTTCTTAATATCATATAAAACTTGTTCATGTTAATTCATGCACAGCAGCAACAGTCCAACAAACTATATATTTGTGTTTGCATATTGATTAAAAGTAGAGAACATATTTGTTAGTTGCCAAAATATACAGAATCAACAACATAATTGAGTACAAAAGCAGTGGTCAAGTACCATAAACTTTCAATGACAACAGGACATCAAGATCTTACCGCCTCTTAATGTTATTTTGTCACTAACATGACACTGCATACATTACATACAAAAACAGCTTCCCATGCACCCCATCCCTTCATTCCAAAAAACATTTAAGCGTGAAACCAAAACATATATACAACAAAAAAGATGAAGCATTAAATATGATCATTAGAGTTGAACATGGGTTGGGATTTTTGCACGTCCTTCGTGTGTGTCCAGCTTCACGGCACCGTATACAATGGTAGATCTTTCTATTTTGGGACTGTGATTTTTGCCTCCTTACTCTTAGTCTTCCAGGAGGTCGACTTGTGATTGGAGGGTGGAGGAACATACCTTCAGACATGTTTTCCATGGTATAATACCTATAATCATTGATGTTGGGCATATTTATTGTCACAACCAGAATCATGCTATGCTGGTAAATTTGTTGCTGAGCTTCTATCTTAAAACATTCCTCAATATAGTCGTAGATGTTGTTGTGCACAACCTTGACAGTTGTATAAGCATGTGTGCATGGAATCCCACTCATCTTCCATGCCCCACAACTACATTGCCGTGATCATAAGTCAACCCCATGGTCTCCACTTCCCGTATGTACATAGAATCGACCCTGGCCATAATCTTTACACCACATATGCTCAGATCCACTCACATTTTCCATTACCTTTGCATCTATATTTGACCTAACACAATTCTTCCACTTAGTCATTGCCACATACAAGTCATACATCTTTTTTGCTACTTTCTTATGATGTGCATGAATTAGTTGGGCTACATTATACTTCCTTTCCTTGACCATCCATGTATTGAATGACTCAGTAATTTTGGTTGTTATGTTATCTCATTGTTTGTATGGGAACTTGCTAAGAGTTATTAATCCATTCATATAACTCTTGACACTGTTCTCGCATCTGTTCCATTACTTTATCGAAGTCATCCACACGCCTTGCATATGCAATCTTGTCAAGAAGCATCAGTTCATCCTCCTTTGACCGCGTACTAGTCTTTCTCTTTCCCCTGTTTATTTTCGGTATCTCTGTACTGAAGTTCTCCTTAATATGTCTATAACAAAATGCATGACGATACCCTCTAAATATTGCTGCCATAACACCTATTATGCCATTGTGATGATTTGACACAATTGTCAACTCCATTAAATCAACAATCCTTTTAATCATATACATGAACCAAGTCCAATCGTTCAGTGTTTCTCCCCTCATAATTGCTATGGCAAACGACAACAACTCATTATTCGTATCATAGGCTAATGCTGTAAGTAGAGTCCCCTTATACCGCCCACTTAAATGAGTTCCATCAATATATAGTACATGTCTTGCACCCCCATGAAATCCTATATACATGACCCATACGCAATAAAAACTCTTTCAAACATGTAACCATGTGCTACCCATTCGCAACTGTTTTATCATCAGTTTCCTTCAACCTTTGGCATTTCCATGTGATTAACATGTATGATTGTTCCGGTCTTCCATGTATGACTTCCATTGCCTTTTCCTTTGCCCTATATTCTTGTTTCTATGTTAGCTTCACATTATATTCTCTTTGCAATGTCTTCATAATCTCAGTTGGACGATTCTCGGTATGGTTCCTAACCTCATCGATTATTATTGATGATGTCAAAGTAGATCTTGCACCACGGCCGCTCACTTGAAAATGATCTTGAGTTGAATGAACATGATCTTTTATGAATTTGGTCACACATAGAATTCTAGAACTCCTGCCCCACTGCAGACGCACATAATTTCCAAAGACAACCCTCTTCTTTACACTTGACATACATCTTGTCCTTGCTATTCCTATCATATTTATACACAAACTTGTGGGTAATGCTATACTTGTACAAGGCTTCTCTTAATGCATCAGCATGAGGAAAATGTTGACCGACCTCGGAAATTACTCCTAACCATTTCAAATAGCTCGTGTCACTACAATTTGTCTATTCTATCTCACAAGTTATACACCCACCACCAATTTCAAATGACACAGCCTCAAGATCATTGCCATGTGTCATGGGAGATACCTCTGCTTTCGGTGACCATTGCAAGAATCAGTGGCTCCTGCATACAACAATTACAACACTTTATAACTTATTATCAACTTGGGAATGAACAAAATATTATGAACTCACAAATCTGCATCATTCATTAGCAAGGATTCATTAGCATTCTCTGTGTGGGCTACAAACACATGCGCACTGCTTTCATTGAACCCAAATAGATTTTCAATTTCACCATCATTGTCAAGATCAATTAATGCCCTCTCATCAAACATTACTGTGTGTTTAATGTCACAACTGGTCCCTTCATGACCTATCAATCTTGATATAATTTCTCTTAAATCTTCCACTCTTATCCCATCTTTTAGTAGCTTTACCTTCACACTGTCTCCAATGTATTTAACTTCACCGTCATTATTACATTCAAATTTCCCCCTTACATGAAAATAACAAAACAACTCCTTTACATTGCTTGACCCAATATTACCATCCATTTTTTTACGCCTCCTGCAACAAATAAATAACACACTGTTAGTTCAGAAAAACAAAACTAAATGGCTACCTAAATCTTTCACAATTCTATATTAGGGTTTCTCAACTTCATCTTAATCGTTTCCTACAAAATCCACCCTATTTATTCTCTTCAACCACAACCCTGAAACTGCACGTCATAAACCATCCCAACCTCTTCCCAGCTTCAGGCATCATCTACATTTTTCCCCATACCACTCATCAACATTCGCATCCTTCCAACCCCAATACCCCATACCCAAATCAAAGTTTCCCACCCAAATGAAGATGAAAATAATTTTGCTTCAGCTCGACCACGCTGGGGAAGAACATTGTCGACTCAATAAAGTACATACCTCGCTCTTGTTTGTCTCGCCTCCCACTTACGTTCCCTCTTACGCTAACCCTCACCATGTATCGCGTCACCTTCTTCTTTTGTCACCAACTTCTTTTATTTTATCATCACAGGGCCAAATCTGTCATTTTATCTCCAATTGTAATATTTCAATTCAGGTAGTCGCACTTATGTGGAATATACAATTTTGGATCACCTTTTTATCTTTTTCTAATTTTACAGTTCTTTTTTAGGGATTTTCCCAAAAATATTTCAAATATTAGAAATAGTATAAATTAATTCAAATAAATAACAAAAAATTCCCAAAAAAACCAAGGAGTGGGTCCTCTCATCCCAAACGCTGCCGTTTTAGGCCCTGCTCAAAGATTCGCAGGCCATGCGGACCCTTCCTTACGAGGGACCCGACGACTGTTCCTTTGTCTTGTGCCGGTGGGAAATTGCAGGAACCGTAAAATTGCCATCCCCTGAAAGAGGAAATTGTACAGAGAACTCGTTACAGGGCGTTTCTTTCTGAAGGTAAAAGAAGACTCAAAGCATGGAAGCTCTGAGGGAGAAGAAGCTCAAGGTGGGAATAAGTCTTATTCTATTGATGTGTTTCGTTTTGGGTGCTTTAGCTTGGACTGGTGAAATCCGTGGCAGAGTTGTTTGTGATGTATGTGGTGATTCTTCTATTGGACCTGAAGATCATATCCTCGAAGGTCCCTCTCTCTCTCTCTCTTCAATTGGCACCATCTTTTATTTGTGTCCTTCTGACTAGGTTGTTCAACTGGATTTCTGATTTTATGCCGAAATTGATTTTCTTTTTAATTGAAATGCATTGTGTTTTTCCTCAGCTGATGATCCTGTGTTTGAGAGCTTGCTGAGGTGTAATTTGGTTATATTTTAACCATGGAAATAGGTTGGAAGAGACTCTTAATTTAGTTTCATACCATCTGTTTCATATCAATAATTATTGCAATTAAAGCCTCAGCCATTCAATTTGGTCATCCCATTGATCTCATCTTCATTCACAAATTGCTTGTTTGATCTTAAGATTTGTTCAATCTAATATATTACATTTATTTGTAATACTGAAATAGAATCCGTGACATAAGACGGCCAGGTGTTTTACTCGGTTGTTCTTGCAAGCCTTGATGAAGAAATTGATTAGCTTGCTTTAAGCTTGCTGCTTTATTGGAATGACATTAGTTTAACCAGTTACCATTCTGACCAATTTGTTGAAGCTAAATTTTAATAATTGGCATAGCCATACTTCTTAAAATGGTTTTAAAAATAATTGATTTACTGGCTGATTAGTATCACTTTCTTTAGTCCAATGTTTTAGTTTGTGATTTACAAAGCCTTTTTGAATCATCCTGATACAGTTCTAATAATCTATATTTTACTTTTCAAAACAGTTTTTTAGCATTCTCTTGCAATTTGCAACACAATTGCTATCGTTTGCATATATGAATCAACAACCAGAATATTTTGGGTTACTTTGCTAAATTCCACACAGGAAAATTCAAGCAGAGTGATATCAATGCAGTAGAATGTCTTACTTTCCTTACAATTGACTTGATTAGAGTTGGCATTGGAGCCATATGAGTAGTGATCATATTTTCAAGACTAAACTTGTTCGAACAACTGGTTTTCTAGAGAGGATGTGAATCAGGAAAAGTGTTTGTGGACTTGATTTTGTAGTCAATATTCTGATTTGGCAGATTAATCCATATAACACGATTGACTATCAATATTCTGTTAAATTTCCCAAAATGTGATTGTGATTGCTTTGATGCAGGTGCTGAAGTTGCTGTTCTTTGCATCACAAAGTCCGGGGAAGTTCTAAACTACCAGGCATTCACAAATTCTAAGGGGATTTACACCGTTGCAGAGACAATGCCTGAGAGCGATCGTTAGGATGCCTGTCTTGCTCGTCCCATTAGCAGCTTTCATGAGCACTGCACTGATCTCAGCAAGGGCAGTTCCAGGGTGAAGTTCAGCTACAATCACCCATCAAGTTATTCCCACACCGTTAGAACTTTCGTTTACCAACCTTCTAGTGTTCCGACCTACTGCATTTGATCTGCTCTGGCCTTGCTACAAACCTAATGGTTATCATACTTGGTTAAACTACAAGGAAAACTAAAGAGTATATGAGCATAATTTATGCTATACTATGTACATATACATATACATACATACATATATATATATATAGTGTTGTCCGTTATTTATTATTACTATAGAGCCTAGTTGAATTGGAGGTGTGAACTGTGAATGTGTGACCAAAGGACTTGTGAATGACATTGTCATTGACAGTAACTAGACAGGGGGACTTGTTCATTTTAAGGAGTCTGAAAAGTGAGTCATATTGTTCAAAACATATAATAGTATGGGGTTTTATAGATTCATTTTATATTATATATTGTTAAATTGATGCCATGCAAGAAAAATGGTTATATATTTCAGTTTGCATATACATCATTGTTATTGCAGTGAGTATTATTTTAGTCACATCCCTGCACAAAAGCAAGCGCAAGGCATTGTGGGGGAGATCACATATTCTAGTATGTGCTTGTCTGTGGATGTATGTGTTTAATTTGATCCATTTTCTTGGGCTAAAATTTATAAAACTGTCTTGAATTTTAAGTCTGTTGCATATAATACTCCTGATGTTTTAAAGTTTAAATTTAACCTCTTTGATGTTTTAATTTTTGACATTAAATTCCTTGCTAGTAATTTTATTGCTAAGTTAACGACAAAAATTGCCGCATCAGATTAATGAGGATGTGTGACATTTGACATGGATTAAAAAATTCAAACAATAATATGTAAAGCCCCCTAAATTGTATATAATCCCCTGTCATTTCATAATTTAATTAACTATGATTTATCAAAATAAAATCAATTACGAGTTTCTTGGTTATTATTTCCCTCTTTTTATAAAATAGCGTGCTTTTATTATTGATAGATCTCTGTGTATACTACTATTAACATTAAAATTAAGAGTACACTTAAAACAAGAGATAATTTATTAATCCTATATCAAATTAAAATTTATTTGAAACCTTAACAATAATTATAATTTATGTTACGAAATACGTTATTTAATTATTATATCTGCTTATTTAAATTATTATTACTATAATTACCATACATTTTTTTAATAACATTACAATAATTACCGTATGTTTTCATTTGGCCGAATCCCATCACATATTCGTCCTGATTACCAGCGATAATTTACTTATTGGTTTCCCCAATTATTGGAGTGTTTGCATCACAAATAATATTAATTACTAGATTAATTACCCAAATGATTTTGTTAGAATATTATTGCATTAATTTTTCATTTTGTAGGTTTTGGTAACTAATCAAATTTAAAACGAGACATTAAGATCAAAGAGATTGATTATCATTCAAAATCCAATTAAAACCGTTTTAGTACTAATCTCTATTCCTTTTCTACCTAAATCAATGAATTTTCAAAAAAAATTCCCTATTTATCCCATAAATTAATTTGGTATCGGGAAACGTGTAGATATTGTCAACTTAAGCATAAACTCTTCTCATTTATGGGGTCATTGTAAGTTATTCCAACTTACCAAGAACATGCGGTTATCTTCAAGTTCATCTAAAGATAATTCAAAGCTGAATCAATTTTCAGACTGGCTTCTAGATGTTGGTGATAGCCAGATTGGTTTTCCCCATGATGGAATATCAGAGATAGAAATACCAGAAGATTTCTTAATTATAGACTGTCATGATCCTATGCAATCAATCATCGAAGCTACATATCCTGATCTCCTCCATCATTTGTCTGATTTTGAATATCTTACTAATAGGGCTATTTTATCACCAATAGTAGAAGTTGTAGAGCAAATCAATGACTGCATGTGTGCCTTATTGCCTGGTGATGCTGTTGAATATTTTAGCTCTGATTCTGTGAGTTCAACAGATCGAGGCTATGCATCATTTCAAGAGTTGTGTACTACAAAATTCTTGAACACAATAAAATACTCTAGCTTACCTCCACATAGGCTTGCATTGAAAGTCAGAGTTAGGCTTGCATTGAAAGTCAGAGTTCCCATAATGCTCATGCGAAATATAGACCAAGCTGTGGGACTCTGCAATGGAACCAGGTTGAAGGTCACATTTATGGGGAAACACTTTATTAAAGCAATCGCGCTCAATGGTACAAGTATAGGTCAAGAGGTTCTAATTCATCGTAAGGATATGAATCAATCGGAGTCTAAACTCCCATTCACATTGACGCGTAGGCAATTCCCCATCATACTATCTTTTGCTATGACAATAAATAAGAGTCCAGGACAATCAATGACTAATGTCGGATTATATTTACCTATACATGTCTTCACACATAGTCATTTATATGTTGCTTTGTCAAGAGTTAAATCAATAGGCAGCATCAAGATTTTAATACTTGATTCATATAAGAAACCCACCAACAAGACAACCAATGTGGTTTATAGAGAAATTTTTCAAAATATCATATAAGATTCATTTTTTTGTTGAAAGATTCTTTTGGTAATATATTTAGTAAAAAAACCGAAATTGTAGTCATTTTACCTCTGCTTTATCAAATTTTGTCCCCCACATAGCCTTCCATTTATTAATTTATTGACACTCTGTTGACACACCAAGCATAATAAATTATCCAAAAAAATGTTCCCTCAAAATGTGATATATAAGCATGATTATAATCACCCTTTATGCATTTTTTAGCTGAAAATTTAGTTTTATAAATATACAAATAAATGCATTATAGTCATAAAGAATTAATCCTGCAATATACTATTAATCAAATTCACGTTCTCGTGCAACGCACGGGGGTTAACACTAGTTTTTAATTGTATGATGTCATGTCATTCTTGTTAATTTGATGTGGTAGATTATATTCGTAAGTTAATGGCAATGGCAAAATCAATAATAGTAGGGGGTTTAATGTGAAAATTTAAAATGTTAAGAATGTTAAATTTAAACTTTATAATGTCAAGAGAGTTATATACAATTAATATAAAGTTTAGGACACCAATCTCCCTCATAGCCTACTGGGTCATTCTTCATTGATGCTTTGAGGTTGCGAGTTGAAGACGTGGTATTTGTATACTTCCTCCTCTAAACCAAACAGACCCTTAATTTTAGAAGGTTTTGTAGAGTTTAGCCTTTTTTCGTTAAAAAGAAAAAACGTGCAAGGCGTTCACAATTTTGTTGAAAGTGAGGTGAGGCGTTAATTACTATGGTCAGTGAAGTTGTTTGGTGTGGAATGGGGGAGACGTATCATTCCACTGATTTCTAGTTAAATGAAAATTTAAAATCTCATTCTCAGAACTTATAAATTAAGTAAAATTTGTAAAAAAAAAAAATCTTTTGAACTTTATGCATTTATTTCGAATTTTAAAGCTGATTCTGATTTAATAACAAGATAAGCAGTTTAATCTAATTTTAATGAAATAAAATCACCTCATGATTAAATTCATTTAATTGATCCATTGTTGTTGAAACCCGCCCAAGGTAAATATATTTTTCCTTTTTTTATTAGGTCAAATATTTAGTTCAAGTTTATGGCACAATTTGAACGAGTAAATTAGTTGTCCAAAAAATTGATAATCATGTTGACAAGATGATAAAATAGTGTTATATAATTACTTTACTTTGATGTAAGATCATGATTAATTAAACTCAAGCTAAGAAAAAAGTGGTATCCGTTTCCATTTTCCGTTTGCGGGTCCAAGAAATATGTTAATTAAACTTGTAAAACAAAGATGAAATATGTTAATTAAATTTAAACTATTTGAATTTAATTTATATATTTCATATCAAATATGTACCTTTTGTAAATTTAAAAATATAAACTTTTGGGGAAAATTATGAAATAAAAAATAAAATTAAAAATTAAAAATAAATAAAATTTGACTTTAAAAATCAGTTTGGCATGTCACGTAAGATATATAAAATCCTTTGTATTAAAAAAATAAAACACCCTGCCAAGAAAAGCTTACATTATTTATTTATTTCACAAGTGAGAGGGATTGATCCAATTTCAAGCGGAGGGATTGGAGGGGAGGTGAGTTTAATAGCAATATAAAATACTACCTCTTGTATATATATAAAAAAATATACTACCTCCGTTGGTTACCAAAAAATACCTATTAAATGAGTTCTACGCTACATGATACGTCAGTTATAATCATGATGCTGTTATGATATATTGTTCTATTCAAGAAATGAAATTATTCAACCTAAACCATTAAAAAAAATGGTTAAAGATTATCTTGCTACAAAACATAATAAAAGAAAAAGAATCAAACCGTCACAAGAATTGAAAAATTAGTGGAAGATCCATTTTACAACGTAACCTCGTACTTGCATAAGAGAAGAAGAAACAAGTTGATGTAAAACGGTGGGGAAGGGGAAGAGAAAGAAGAGAAAAGCTAGGAAGGAAAGTTACTTTTCATTCAATCAATAATCAAAACTAAATACAATTGAAAGTCTTAACTCTATTCTTGGTCCGAAATCCCAGTTTCTAAAATACAATACTATCTCGTATCTTTAATATAAAATTCAATTTCTAACATAAATTGCACTATAAAATATATTTTAAATAAGGATATATGAACGGTCATGCGCATCAACCCAACCTTGTTCTTACATATTCTTCTTCCTCAATAATATATCTGACTTTTGGTGGTACCAACTGTTTTTGAATACTTGAAGATGTTGGTAATTGATGAGCACAATAGCAAGAAGGGATCAAATTATGTATAGCTTGGATATGAGGATATCATAAACAAGGGGGCCTGATACGAGAAGGAAGAGTATTGAGGAAATTGTTAGAAATATTACTGAAATTGATATGAGAATGATTTGAAAGCAGAAAAGTATTTCAGCAAACATGTTTGAGATATGAAGAAAGAAAGTGACGAGATGAGAGAAATAATTAATGAAGAAGGAATGAATCATGAAGAACTACATACATTAATCCTCCCTATATATAGAATTATAAACCCGGATGAAGTAGAATCTATCTTATTATTATATCATTTAAAGATATGATTTCTGTTATTTATCTTTAAATTAGTAGAATTGGATGAATTAGAATCTATCTTATATTATTTGTATTATTCTCTTTAAATTAATCATTATTTAATGCCTATCTTATCACTACATCTTATTAAAAGAAGAGTTATATTTTATTAAATTTTTATGAAGATAAAATTGCACAAATAATTGGCTTTTTTGGGATTTTAATGATTTTAAAAGTAATTTGAATATTTTTTTTTGTGTGGATATCGCGGGTCTACACTCATATTGTCCTCACAATGATTTTCAAAACCAAACTTGTTGGAACAACCTGTTTTCTAGAGAGGATGTGAATCAGAACTAGTGTTTGTCATTTTTTATTTTGCAGTCAATAGTTGTTTTATTGGTTAGATCTTGTTTATAATGGCGATGGTAACTTTCAAAAAAAAAAATTTAAAAAGTGATTTATGGTGTTTAAATAAATAGGTGAGAGTAATTTCATCTCAATTTTCATAAAAGTGCATATCTATCATATTTAAAGAGTCAGACCCGACTGGACGGCCCAACTAGAAGTTCCCCCGACTTGGTTCATATGAGAAACTTGTTTATATCCAATTATTCTAAGAGCCAATGTTATTTGAAGTAAGTTGTAATCTAACCTGTTTGATTTTTCATTGAAAAACCAAAGCCAAGTCAAGGTTTCTCACAAATTTATTTTTATTTTTGTGATTGGTAAAAATTTTAAAAAACTAAAAATAAATGGAATTTAATTTTAAAAATCAGTTTGACATGTCACGTAAAATATATTAAATTTTTGTACATCTTTTATTTTGTTTCAATAAATATAAAAAAAAAAAAAAAAAAACCGAGCACCCGGCCACATAAAGAAGAAAATCTTAAATTATTTATTCAATTTATAATTGACGAGGCATTAACCCAATTGTAAGTGGAGGGATTCGATGCCCTACAAGTGGAGGGTAGTTAGTACCAATATGAAAATGTATAGAGACTTCTAAGGTATATAATATATCGGTTATAATAATTCATTTTAAAAACAATAGTGAAGAAGGAGGAAATCAAACTATGGTGGAGAGATATCCTGTAAAAGAGGTGGCTCACTTATTCTGATAAGCTTGGAAGAAATGCAAGTTTATACTCATTGATTTAAGAAAGTAAAAGTGCATTTTGTTCAAGGGAATTGTGGAATCCTTCAACTAATGCACCAAATTCAATCAATTGCACCATAGTTCAAAGGCTAAAAGTCACATAAAAGGAAAAAGCAAAAGCAAAGAAGCCAACAGAAAAGAAAAATCAAGAAAAACAATTGCAAAAAAAATAAAAAAGTGGTCTAAACGTTGGAATTTAAATAAAATATGCTGTAACTAATATATTTATCGTTATAGTGAAAGATACCCTTCAAAATATTTAGCTTATAGTTATAAAAATAAAAATATAAAATTGGATGAATCTAAGAAAATAAAGGAGGAGGGTGCAAGAAATATATTACCCTAATACTCTCTCCGGTCTTAATTATAAGATAGAGTTGACTTTTTTAGAGAAATTAAGAAAGCCAATTAAATTACTTTAGAGTATTTATTTTTTTAGTATCATTAGACTACATATTAATTTATTAGTCAAATTAATTAGTTTGGAGAAAAAAATAAAAATATAAACAATCTAAAGTAATTTAATTGGTTTCCTTAATTTCTCCAAAAAAGTTAACTTTATCTTATAATTAGGACCAGAGGAAGTAGTTGTTTTCTAAAGATATCATAGATGTATTGGGAGAAGATTCCAGGAAAGAATGTTACCAATGTAATAAAAATTTGTAGTGTCAAGAATTAGAGCAAGAAACAATTGATTGCGGAAACTGATGCTTTGGAATTAATAAGGCTTCTGCAAGCTTATAAGGCTCTCTTGCACTGGATATCAAATTATTAATGGAGACTTGAATCTTGATGGCGAGAGAATGGACGATCAGGCTCTTCTCATAACATGAATGGTGTAGTGGACTATTTATTTAAACAAGCTTTAGACGTGCGGTTGGGTTTTCAACCATCATTGAGAGCTTCTTCAGTAAAGACTATTCTAATTGATAAAAAATAGTTTTTTCTGAAAAATATGCTAGTTACATATATTTATTAATATAAAAGTCAATTGACTCTTTTTAAGAGATTAAGGAGACTAAATAAGTTATATTAAAGCATGAAAAAATTTCACCACACCCCTATAGCCATTTAATATCAAAAAACTCAAACTTTTTGAAATTTCATTGCACCTCCCATAACTAAAATGAAATTAAGTTTTTTTTTTTTTTTGCTGAAAATGCATTTATGCCCTGTCTTGTACAGGACTGCTATAGTCTCATAAGTTCCTACATGTTTCTCCTAAATTCTCACATGTATCGTATTAATAGCATGTGTTCTTGTGAGTATTCTTTTTGTCTTATAGATGGACGGGATGGTTTTATAATTTCACTTATTTGTCTTATAAATAAGCATGTTTGACTTATAAATTTTCACATGTATCTTGTAAATAATCATATTTAACTTGTAAAGTAAGGACAAAATTGTTTTTTCACCCACAAATTTTTATTTCAGTTTAGTCCTTAAGGGTGTAGTAAAATTTTCCCTTAAAGTATTTATATTTATTATTTTTCTTGAAAATAAATTGTCTATACTTATAAACTGATATATAATCTAATGACATATAGTCACGTAACATATATTATGATTAACTAATTTAATTAGTTTACTCAATCTCTAAAAAACAAAATCACCTGACCCTTAATAACGAAGGGAGTATTTTCTGCGGGCTAAGGTTATTTAACCTATAAGCATATGGGCTTGGGCATTGTTGCACTGATTATTGTGCAATGACTGGATCCATAAGAAAGAGGGAGAAAAGTAGCCTTGGCATTTATTCGATCATCGTCAATTAACTATATTCTTGAAAATTATGAGTTGGTTCTAGTTTACCACTCACATTTGATCTCCATACAACATAAATAAGTAAAGGTGTAAATCTGTATTTGAAGTATTCACGAAATCTTAATACTGTCTTAGAAGTCATGATACTCACGTAGCATTTATCCATTTGTCTTTTTTGATATTATATATATATATATATATATATATATAAAGCTTTAGTTAGATAATTAAATACTAGTACTGAAAAATCACTATATAATTGCCATTGCCTATTGTGTTTGTTGCATCAATAGATAGCATAAGCATGTACGCCTTTGGTGAAAAATAAAATTACCTCCCTAAGCAACCAACCAAACTTTGAAATAATAAAATCATGATTTTTCAAACGAATAGAGATTTTATGAAATCTAGAAAGAAGAAGAAGAAGAAGGTATTAAGATATTATTAGTTAAGATATTTTTTTCAACTACATTAGAGATTTTTTACTTCCGGAGCGATATTGAGGGGGGGAAAACCATGACCTTTTCTTTATCTCTTTTTTTTTTTGAATTACACAGGCAAGCCATAGCTTGAATAGGTTACACTTATCCACCACCCAGGTGGCTATCCAGCGCCAAAGATTTATCCTTTAAAAAGAAATCCTAGCAGCACGTCGGCACTTCAGATAACAGGCAACTTTGTTCTGCCACCTCATGAGCTCTCTTCGCCAGCACATCAGCACAGTGCAACACCTCTCGCCGACAATGATGTAACTTAACATTCCACTCTGCATAAAGTAGATTCCTAGTCTCCTCTATGATGTCTCTCATCGAATGACCAACTCCAGCGTCTCGCATCAAAATATTTACAGCCGTTAACGAATCAGAATAAATCCATACGTCCATCAGCTGTAACCTCCTACATACTTCCATTCTAGTCTTAATAGCCAACATCTCAGCTTCCACCACTGACTTCAGTCCTAGTCTGCTCTGAAAGCCCATTATCCACTGACCAGCTGCGTCTCGAATTAGCCCCCCACATGCAGCCTGATTATTCTCCCTCACTGAAGCATCCACGTCTAGACGGACTACCCCAGGTGGAGGAGGGTGCCAGCATAAGTCCGTACTTGATACCCCCCGAAACACCTGGTGAACAAGTTTATCCCCTACCACATCCTCTGTAATATGAAACATACATTGATGAAAAATTTCACGCGTAGATATTGACTTTGCTTCAAAGATCTGTACATATCTCGACTTCCATAATGCCCAGCAAACATGTGCAAAGATCTTTGTCCAAGGCCACCTCGAGAATCTTCGCTTTCCAGGATTGTGAAAAGAATTATCATGAAGCCAGTCCTGCAAATCAGAAGCAAAGAAAACATTGTAGAAGTTAGTGCTAATAAACTCTCTCCATACCTCTCTTGCTCTCGGACAATCTCTCAAAGTGTGTAAAATGCTCTCTTGACATTGACACCCAAAAGGGCACACTCCTGTATCTGAGATTCCCCATTTTGCTCTAAGTGAATTAGTTATCAATCTCTCATGGCTCACATGCCATAAAAAGAATTTCAACTTTTCCGGCACCTGCCAACGCCGCCAAAACTTATGCCAAAAAGGTCTATCTCCTTCCCCATTTGATTTCATTACAAAAGAATAAGCAGACTTAACTGTGAAAGTGCCATCCTGTGATTCTTTCCAATACACCGTATCAGGAATTCCATTAACCGGTGGAGGGATTTTCTTAAGCTCATGAATAACCTGGTCATTGAAGAAATGATTCAATCGTTCAACATCCCACTCAAGATCTAAATTCGAAAATTGGATCACCTTCTCCTGCATATTTATTTGTTCCACGTTCTTGATTGCAAGAGCTGCAAGAGGGCATTGAAATGGTGTCCAAATATTCGTCCAGAAATTGATTCCGTGACTACTTCTCATACGCACACTGACCCCTTTCATGAACCGGTCCCACACCCGCACAATGGCTTTCCAAGTTTCCGAATTGGAAGACTTCTTTACTACAGATGGAATAAGATCATTCCCACATGCATATTGAGCCCGAAGACATATGACCCATAAGGCTTGTGGTTTTGTAATCAAATTCCAGCACAACTTCATGATAAAGGCTCTGTTCTGAGCTTCCAAACTCTTAATTCCCAAACCCCCAAACTTTTTAGCTTTGAGGACTTTCTCCCATGATAAGGAATGCATTCTTCGTGCTTCAGTATCCTGACTCCACAAAAAGCTCCGACTAATACGCTCCACTTCATTTAAAACTCCTTTTGGAAGCAAGATAGACTGCATTTGATAAGAAGGTAGTGCTGAGAGTACTGCCTTGATCAAAACTGTTCTTCCAGCCATATTAAGCATCCTCCCTTTCCAAGCCGATAACTTAGATCTAACCTTCCTGCCAATATGCTCAAACGTAGCTTTAGTTACCCTATTATGAAATAATGGAACTCCCAAATACTTTCCCAAATCTCCCGTTACTCCAATTCCCAATCTAGCACTCAGGCTACAAGCCCTAGTAAAATTGACATTTCTTGAGAAAAAGGCCTTTGATTTCTCCAAATTAATCCGGTGACCTGAATATCTGCAAAACCCCTCCATAACTCGTTTCATCACATTTACTTGTTTTACCGAAGCCTCTGCAAAGAGCAACAAATCGTCCGCAAAGAATAAATGGGAGATCTTTGGGCCATGATTCTTGAATGTAAAGGGTTTCCAATTTCCTCTAATGCATTCATTCTTGATAATATGCCCCAGTCTTTCCATGCACAAGATAAACAAATAAGGGCTAAGAGGATCCCCCTGACGCACACCTCTAGAGGGTTCAAAGACCTGGCCTTCATATCCATTCCACAGAACTCTCATTGTTGCTGAAGTTACGCAAGCCATTATGAGCCTGATCATTTCCTCATTTAGCCTGATACATCGTAGAGTTTGTTCAAGAAATTTCCAATCCAACCTATCATAGGCCTTCTCCATATCCACCTTCACCGCCACGAAACCCTTTCTCCCAGGCTTGGATCTCATTAAATGTATTATTTCTTGGGCAATAATTATATTGTCACAACTCGACCTTGAGGAGATGAAACTACATTGCTCTTGTCCAATTAGCTCCTGCATAACCCCTCTGAGTCGATTCGCTACAACGTTCGTAATCACCTTGAGACTTACATTGCATAGGGATATAGGTCTCATTTCCTTTATAGACACCGGGTGCTCGACCTTTGGAATGAGGACTATATTAGTGCTGTTAACTTCCTTTATTATTGTTGGATCTTGAAAAGCTTTCTTGACAAAGTCACAGATTTTGTTTCCAATTCTACTCCACTGAGCCTGAAAAAAATGCGGTTGAATACCATCCGGTCCTGGCGCTTTGAAGGCTCCCATTGAGAAAACCGCATTTTTAATTTCAATGTCATCTACATCTCTGTTCAGCATCATCCGTTGACTTTCATTTAATAAGGGAAAATCATTTGGCCCATTATAGGCCATCTGAACGCCCGAATCCCTTGTATACAAGTCTTTATAATATGTACTAGCCATGTCTCTTAAAGACTCTTCCTCATTTATCCACATCCCATGTCTATCTTGCAAAGCCATTATTTTTTGCTTCCTGCGTCTGATGATAGTCGAGGCATGGAAGAAGCGTGTATTACGATCCCCCCTTGGAGCCACTTACACCGAGATTTTTGAAACCATATCATTTCCTCTTGGACCATCAAACGGTGATAATCCTCCCATAGCTTCCTTTCAAGTCTAAATAAACCATTAGGAACTTTATCTCTCTTCTGTTTTTCTATACCTTGCAATCGACGAGCCACCTCTCGCTTCTTATTCGGGATGCTTCCAACGACATATTCATTCCAATGTTTCACTTTTTTCTGAAACGAACTCACCCCCTGTATCCAGTCTTTATCCTTCCATGCCTCCTCAACAATTTTCTCGACACCCTCCTCCAGCTGCCAAGTTGCTTGCACATGAAATCTCCTACTGCTTTGTGGTGGAGGTAAATCATCCCCACAATTTACCACCACCACCTTATGATCAGACTTGTATTTTAAATCATATCGAACCTTGGTTTGTGGAAAAGATATCGCCCAAGACAAGTTACAAAAAACCCAATCTATTTTCTCACGTAACCCATGTCTCTCCCATGTATACTCCCCTTGAGGATCATCAATCTGTATTAGCCCTGCCTGAGACACACATTCATCAAAGTGTTGCATTGATAAACTATGCGGTTCTGCCCCACCTTGTTTGTTATGGGGCGAACGATAAGCATTAAAGTCACCCATTAAAATCCAATCATCCCTTGAGTGTTCTGCAATGGTGGTCAACGCTTGCCATAGGTCTACTCTTTTCCTGTAAGATGTTTCCCCGTAGATAAAGGTAGCGAAAAAAGTACTAGAGGATGATATTCTTGACACCTTAACATGAAGCATCTAAGTCGTAGAGGTTATATACTCCACCTTAAAATCTCAATCATTCCACAGCAACCAAATTCCCCCAGCAAAGCCATTTGCCTCAACCCGAATCCAGTTATTAAAACCTAATCTTCTCACCATCCTATTTGCTTTATCCCCACTTATCCTTAGTTCAATTACACAAAAAATATCAATTTTATTCTTTTTCACAATATCTCTTAGTAAGATAGGGAAGGTCCAGCTACCGGCTCCCCTACAGTTCCAACTGGCACAAATCATCAATACAATTCCAAAACAGAAAAGAGAAAGTTACCAAGAGCCTACCTATTCCCTAGTGTCTCCGGTACCACCTCCACTTCTGCAAGAGTATCCTCTGCTCCCAAACTGGATTGCCGATTGCCCCTTCCTTCAAACTCCATATCGGTTACTACCACCTCCTGATCACCACCTTCTCTGCCACTAGCAAGATCTGGGGGCTTCAGTTCAATGGGGTGTAAACTTTCAGTTATTTGGTTACTCTCTTTATCCCAATTGGCTTCGATGTGCTCCCAGTGCCTTTCCACACCTCTGGTCTCCTGCTTATTCCCCTCTCCGATTACACCCAAAGATTTTGATTGCTTAGGCCTTAAGCCTATGTTACCGTCCACCACCATATGAGTCCTTCGGCCACTCACCTTAGGTTTAACGGGCCCATTACTACTTTGGGAACTCTTCTTTTGCCCCTCATCCCCAACTGGGCCTTCACTACCAGCCCATTCTCCTCCTCACTTCCCAGGCTATGGTTAACCTTCCCCTTGGTATTAATCTTCTTACCCCCCTTCCCAACATTGTTTTTAGTTGTTACTTTTATATTCGACGCCACACCAGATTCGCTTGCCAACCCCGACCTTGCCACGACACCATTGTGGGTCCCTCTTTTAATTGAATTATCTGCCTGTACCCATTTGGTATGTCGCTCTTCACCCTCAGAATTGTCACCTTCTGCTAAAATTTCTAACGAGGCAAACCGTGATTTTGAGATCAGCGTATCCTCCTTTCTGACACCTTTGTGATTTACTCTTGAGACACCTTGTCCATACCTCTGTACTTCCCTCCTCGAGCCCCGCGCCCAAGACGTTTTCGAGACGAGCATCCAGGGGCCAAACGGTTCATCTGGTTTAAGCATCCCCTTCTCCGGTCGGCCCTCCGGTGAACATGCTTTGGCTACTGATTCATCTTGGTCATTCATCATCGGAACTGCAGCTCGCTTCACTGGACAAACGTCTCTCCGATGTCCGTATCTCCCACAATCGAAGCATATGAGATTCAGCCCCTCATACTCCACATTAAACACCTCCTCCTCGTGGGACTAACTTTATCTGAAGATCCAACTCCACGCATACTCGAGCGTATCTCCCCCTTTCTACCTTCACATCCTCTAACTTTTCCTCCGATAGGGTATGTAAATCCACCCGTAATGGTCTCCCTATGCGTTCACCCAGTCTCGCAATGCAATGACGGTTGTAGCAATGCATGGGTATTTGAGGTATTCTCACCCAAGTGACAATTCTTCGGAGTTGATTCTTAAAGGGATCGAAGTACGGTGTCCACCTCTGAACCAGCAAACAGTGCTAAAAAACAATCCACGGGCCCTCATACAGCACCTTTCGATAATGGTGCTTCCAGTTCTCTTTATTTGTAAACCTCACCAAAAAGTAGTTGTTCGGTAGGTCTATTAGTTCAAATTCAGAAATTCCCCACAATCTAACAAGGTGAGATCTTAGCATATAAAGATTGAATCTTTTCCCCAGCACCGTGATGATCAGAGAGTAGTTCCATGGTTTACACCACTCATTGTATTCTTCTTGCGATATAGGCACAACCGGGTATATTTCCTTAAGTCTCTGAACTTCCTCTGTCGGTTTAGGCATCTCCCAATGTACTTCATCTTGAAACATGAATTCATCAGTGTCCAGATAACATCCATCGTTAGCCACTCCATTAAAGCCCAACAAAGACTGTTTGTAGGATGGCACTCCTCTAGGCTGGCTTTTCCCTTGGATATCACTAGTTCCTGCCATATCTGCCCCTAAACCTTGGTCACTGTCCTCTATATTATCATCCATTATCGCCACGGGAGTTTCCTCCATTTTCGACTTCTTACTTCTTCCCTCACCTTCAACACTCAATGGCCGATCAGGCGGAGTTTTGCGTTGACCTGTGTCGTTCATTCACGCAAACTTTCTTGGCACGAAATCCAAGAGAGAGAAAACCGATCACTTAGAGCGTTCTAAAGCTACCTTTTCTTTATCTCTAAGTACTGCTCCCTTAACCTCATCTTTAGGTTGAAGTACGGATAATTTGGACATCTTAAAGACGTGGAATCCCTGAACTGTTTTGGTTTTTGTTTTATTTTCGTACCAGAAACAAATACTCCCTTCTGTCCTAATTATAAGATAAAGTTTATTTTTTTGGAGAAATTAAGGAAGCCAATTAAATTACTTTAGAGTATTTATATTTTTATTTTTTTCTCCAAACTAATTAGTTGGACTAATAAACTAATATATAATCTAAGGATACTAAAAATATAAACACTCTAAAGTAATTTAATTGGCTTCCTTAATTTCTCCAAAAATGTCAACTTTATCTTATAATTAGGACCGGAAGGAGTATAAAACAAGATAAATTAGACGAATGAGTACTAATCCATAAGCATAGAGAAGATTACCGTAAACCACTCCCTTTGCCTCCTCTTCTTGACATTTGAGAAAATACTTTAGGACAGTGCCGATGAGAATAAATTGATAATCGTGTAATAAAAAGTAAGGGTATATAACTATTTAATAAAATTTATACCTATTAGATCCTTTACCAATTACCATGAACAAATGAGCACACAAAGAATATTGATGCAATTTAACTGTTTTTCTTCCGGAGAATATTAATTAAATTTAAATTTAATATAGATAGTTCATAATGTTATACACACACATATATTTATAAACAAAAATAAAATCGGACTTTCCAGAAAAATCCAGACCATTTTCTCAAGCTGGAACGGTAGAACCATTTCCTATTGAGCGGCAAAAATCCATTTTTGCAAAGTAGATCCTGAAACCCTACTACCAGGCCTACTCTCCTTGTGTCCAGAGTAACACAACGTTTATATAATTAGGGTTATTGAGGCGTGTGACGGTGGCGTGGGTTCGACGGCACCGTGCGAAGGCGGTACGGTAGGACGGCGACGGCGAGGGTTCTCGGAGCGGACATCATCCGTCTTTATCGTAGAAGAAGCTGCTTCGGTCCAGAAAGGAAGAGATGGTGGGTATTATTTGATTATGCCAATTTGAATTTCGAATTGGAGCTTTGCATGGCCTGTTGCTAATGTGTGAATGATGTGGGATTAGTTTGATTAACCGGGACTTAGAGAGTTTGATTATTTCTAAGTAGACTATGAATTCCAGTTGTGGGTATCCTCCATTTCTTGTTTGGTTTGGAATTTAATTACTAGTTGCCTGCAACTTATATCACTTTTGATCTCAAGGAATCTAAAACTTTCACTTCATGTATCTGTGTTCATCTTTCTTAATGGTTGGTTGATTGTAGCATTTTGGCCAAGTTTTGATCTGTCTTGTTAACAATGCATAGCCTATTAAATTGGAACAGTGAAGCAATTGAAATTAAGCTGTTGCAACATAAAGAGCTGATAAAAAAATTGCTGTCTTCTTGATGGTAGGGCACTGTGCGTACAAAAATCTTTTTCAAAGTGAGGCTGCATAAAACCAATGATGTCCATTCAGCCTGCGTGTCGATAGCCTCTTCTATGCGAGGAGAGAGGTACAAATTTAAAACTTTTGAAGAACTATAGTATTTAGGTAAATACTTTTTATTCTATAGCATTTTGAGAAATATTTTTATTTTCTTCCGGTTCAGAGCTTGAAAAAGCCTCATTTTATGTATGAAAGGGCAATTTAAACAAGCCTATGGCAAATGCATGGGCGCTTATGGTCTTCGGTATCTTAGCATCTCTTGTGTAACCACCATTTTTCGAAATCCAGTTTCACATTTCTCAACCCTTTCTTTGAAATCTCTCCTGCGAAAGGGGCATCTTGTGGATCTCAAAGAGCAATTTATCTGCCTTTGTAACAAAGGATACATAAAAGAAGCGTTTGATTTCTTTGTACCTAAGACATGGGAAGAACCCAATCTGTTCTCTCATCTACTCCAAGCATGTATATTGAGAAAGTCCATGCCATTGGGGAAACAACTCCATTCTTTGATAATAACATCCGGTTGTTCCTCAGACAGGTTCATTTCCAATCATCTCCTGAACCTGTACTCGAAATTTGGAGACCTTCAAACAGTTGTGACTTTGTTTGATCGTATGCCCAAGAGGAATACAATGTCATGTAACATTATGATTACAACATATCTTCAAAATGGTGATTTTGAGAGTGCTAATATGTTGTTTAATGAAATGTCTGAGAGAAATGTGGCGACATGGAATGCAATGGTCACTGGGTTGACCCAGTTTGAAATGAATGAGGAGGCTATGTTATTGTTTTCAGAAATGAACGACTTGGGTTTCATGCCGGATGAGTACTCCTTAGGTAGCATGCTTAGGGGGTGCGCGCATTCGGGAGCTTTATTAGCAGGAATGCAAGTTCACGCTTATGTTATGAAATGTGGGTTTGAGTGTAATTTGGTTGTCGGAAGCTCTTTAGCTCATATGTATATGAAGGCGGGAATCATGCAGGACGGAGAAAAAATTATCCAATCAATGCCAATTCATAATGTTGTTGCTTGGAATACACTTATTGCTGGAAAAGCACAAAATGGTTATGCTGAGGAAGTTCTGAATCACTACTGTTTGATGAAGATGGCGGGTTTTAGACCTGATAAGATCACTTTTGTGAGTGTGATCAGTGCCTGTTCAGAGTTAGCCACCTTTGGTCAAGGGAAGCAAATTCATACTGAAGCGATCAAATCAGGAGTTAGCTCTGTAGTTGCTGTGGTTAGTTCACTAGTTAGTATGTACTCCAAATGTGGATGTCTGGAAGACTCTGTCAAAGCTTTCTCAGAATGCGAGGAACCGGATGTTGTATTATGGAGCTCAATGATTGCTGCCTATGGGTTTCATGGGCAAGGACAAGAAGCTATCCGGCTCTTTCATCAAATGGAGCAAGAAAAATTACAGGCAAATGAGGTTACGTTCTTGAGTTCGCTATATGCTTGCAGTCATAGTGGACTGAAGGACAAGGGGCTCGAGTTCTTCAATTTGATGGTTGATGTGTATGGACTCAAGCCTTGGTTAGAACATTATACCTGCTTGGCAGATCTGGTTGTTTAGAGGAAGCCGTGGCTATGATACAAGATATGCCTGTAAGAGCCGATGCAATTATATGGAAAACATTGTTATCTTCATGTAAAATCCACAAGAATACTGAAATGGCAAGAAAAATTGCTGAAGAGGTTCTTAGGATAGATCCCCAAGACTCAGCTTCTTATGTTCTTCTCTCAAACATTCACACTGCAGCCAAGAGTTGGTAGGATGTTTCTGAGGTGAGGAAAGCCATGAGAGACAGGAGGGTGAAGAAAGAACCTGGTATTAGTTGGGTAGAACTGAAGAATCAAGTTCACCAGTTCAGTATGGGTGGTAAATCCCACCCAATATCGTTGGAGATCGAGCTGTATCTAGAAGAACTAACCTCAGAAATGAAGTTCCATGGCTATGTCCCTGATATTGCCTCCGTTTTGCATGACATGGATAATGAGGAGAAAGAATATAACTTGGCACACCATAGTGAAAAATTGGCAATTGCTTTTGCTTTAATGAACACCCAAGAGGGAGTACCTATAAGGGTGATGAAGAACCTGAGGGTTTGCAGTGATTGTCATGTTGCCTTCTGAAACAATTTTAATATAATCTTAGACTAACTAAACACAGTACTTCAACAAAGAAAGACCAAAGAAACAGTTAATGTTGCTGAAAACAAAGTAAGATATTTAAAAATCCCTCATATTCGAATTCTCTTCAATAAGATTCAGTCCACTACTTAAATATTAAAACAAATCTTCACAGGGATTCGGCGGTGGAAAAAAACAACTGCAAATACGTATGGCAACACACTGAATTTGAGATATCAACCATACACATCAAATTTCTCACATTGAATGAACAACTACGTAAAGAAAAAGATGAGAACGATTAAAGGCAAGCGTTCATTAGGTGTCCAAATAGGTTTTAAAACCAAAACAAACAAGATAAATTGTTAAATATATCTCAGAATCAAGATAGTAGCGAGCACCACAATCAGGCCTAAAGAAAACAAAACTTCAAGCCGTGAAAAAATTACAAAGAATACAGAGCAGAAAAATCATTTGACGAATGAGAACGAACGAATAAGTGACAATAAACCAGCTAATTGATATTATAAAAGTAACCTGATAGCTTAGATTAAAAGGAGAGCTGACAAATTTTCTGGGCGACTAGGTGTTCACAAACCCCCGACTTATGTTCAGCGTAGGGATAAGGTTTAGGGTTAGGAGGATATTTATAGGAAACTGAAAGATCTGATTACCCGTTTAATCCTTAACATTTTGTTTTATTCCGTTTCAGCCCTCCTACGCATTTGGCTCCTTGACCCGCGAGTTGGACTCAGCCTAGCGAAGCGCTATGTTTTTTTTTAAAATATTTTTTTCATTAATATTTATTTGAAATAATTTAAACTAATTTGAATTCAAAGTCAAAAATTAATTCTAAATAATTAATTTAACAAACAACATTAATTTAAAATTTATGGTTGACTGATTGTGCATTGAAGCTGGCTTGTTGCAATCTCTGAATCTTTACTTTCATGTTGATACTGAAAGTTACTACTATTGTTTATCTCACCCAAATTTTGGCTTATACTTGTCTTTGCAGAAAAATGCCCCGATGAAATTAAGTTTGAAACAATACGAAGCCTTCACTTTGATGCTAGGTGTTTTTTGCTGTACTTGTGCTAATGTGACTTTGCAAGCTTCTTGTTTAGATTTTGATGTATTCTAATGGTGAGAGGTTAAGTTTTCACTACTGATTTATTCTCAGTTTCAAATGAATGATTACAACTCAAACATTATTCATTGTGTTACTCCTTTTATATCTTAGATTGACATTAAATTCCCCTGACCCCTCTATATGTAGTGTGTCCAGTCCCTCCACTTGTAATTGATCAATCTCACCACTTGTAAAATAACTAAATAAAGCATTTCTTGTTTGCCTTTTCTCTCGAGCACAATTTTTCAAATTGTGCCTTTATTGTTTGCAAGTACAAAAGCTAAAATAATACTAATAAATAATAAGCATGAGTTTAAAGATAAAAAATGCCATATAAATCGTAATCAAGCTGTAACTTAATGAAGTTTTACCTATGGAGAACTTCAGAAGAAGAAGAAAGAAGCATGGCGGGGAATATTCCTCTGATCAAATTCATAACTTACTTTCAACATGTTTTCATAGGCCAAAAAAAGTCTCAAAATTCATTACCTCTACCTTAAAACTCAATAATTTTATAACTTTATCCCTTATGTAATATACATTATACCCTTTGAAAATAAAATCAACCCAATAACAAATTAAGGATATTTAATTCATATGAAAAATTTAAAAGTTAAGGTGCGTTCAACATCCTAAAATATTCAGGCAACATCTAATCCGGATCCTATTATCAGCTATCTGAGCAATGACTAATCCAGATCAGGGTCTTTTTGAATAAGGTGGAATTTGAAGTCAATTTGTTATCCCTCCAGCCTTAATATAAAATATAGTTGGAGAGTTGATCTTAGACTAAAAGATAAAACAGTTTTCATATTTATCAATCTTTTTCTAATTTACCTTTTTTGATTCTCTCTTAACAATAATCAAAGTTGAGAGGAAATGAGGGAATTAAATGAGATAACTAGAATATTTTAAAAAATACATATAATATTAACTAACTTAAATAACTTCCTTAATCTATGTTCCTTCCAAGTTAATTCGCACATTTACTACTTTTATGATACATATGCTTAAATTTCACGTTCCAACTCGACACAAATTTCTAACCTCATGAGTTGATAACCATTTTCATACTCAAACGCTTCTCTACTTCATTCTTTTTCTCCATAGTAATAGCATGCCGTTACATTATGTTTTCAAGAAAGTAACCAAGTTTTGCAGATAATTTTTAGTCACGAGTAAATCACTAATTTTCAAAGTAGAACCTTGTTTAGAGATGTTTTTACTGGCAACAACCTCAAGTAGAACTTGGAGATCCAAATACAATACAACCAACTTGTCCGACACAACATTGTTTCCATCAAATACAGGTATCTTGTTTCAATTTAAACTCAAACTCAGGAATAACTAAAATGCTTTCAATGTCATTAATCTCATCCAAAGCCATACATAGGCTAAGTCATTACTCAATATCAGATAATGATCCTGGACTAAGAGCCCTAATTTCAAAAACAAAAACGGAGATTTTTGCCAAACTTTTGGTTCTGTTCTTGCGGACAGCGGGTGAAAAGTGTGAGTTAACTTATGCTATGTTAGTAAAACAATGTCCAATGCAGTAATATAAGTTTCCACTTCAATTTGCATATCTAAATGAGATTAAAAATATAATATCTAAATCGTAGACAACCTGAAATTCTTAATCAGCAGCAATGTAAAGGATCAGCATTGAGTTCAGTGAGTGCATAAGTAAAAGTTTCAGGGACGTCCTTGCTGTCCAATTGGCCGAGTCAACCAAACAAAGCATGTCACTGAAGTGGAATTAACCCAGTATTGTTCTTCTTAAGATCATCCATGAGAAGGAACAAGCAGACAATAATTACAAGTAATCTCCACAAATCATGTCACTGAAGCAGAACCAACCCAGCAATGTGCTTCTTAAATCCATCCATGAGAAGAAAGAATCAGACAATTACCAGTAATCTCCACAAGAGCATGTGCCATTTTTGAAATGATGAAACCTACTAGAGTCTCGCACTATAATTTCTCGATTCTTTATCTTGGATATGAGTGTCTACATCATTTAAAAAATAAGTATAGTTTAACCATATCAAATCATCGGTTATGAATCTGATATACCGAGGATTATAAGTCACCTCATTAGAACTAAAATAAGAGAAACAACATATTTACAAATTAGCCTTCAAATATCCTAATCACCCACAGAATAAAACTCTAGTATCAGTTGAGAGTGATTTGCACTTTTATCTACAATTTTTTTTTTTTTAAAAAAAAGGCACACAACAGACCAAAATATTGTCAAATACAATATAGACTATTTTCAAAAAGGGCAAGTCAGATAAATATATGCCTCAAAAAGTTGAGTTCAGAAAGGAAATTTCCTTTCACACATCTAATTGATTCATCATCCTTGCTTTCTGTTTTCCTCAATTCTCAATGAAATAGAATAGATGAGTACAGGAAGAGGGGGGGAAAAATCAACAGTGAAACCAGTCATCAAGCTACAATAAGATGGCAAAAAAAACCATCAGCAGGAATTGTTTCCCACCTGCCACTAAGACACATAAAAAACCACCTAAGGACCTGAACTGAAATCCCATCAGTTGAACCTCAAGGAGGCAGATTGGCAAGAAGCCATCTACCCACAGAGATCAACAAAATGGGACACAACTTACTGGACCAAAGGTTAACAAATATGCCTCAAGATTATGAGAGACAGGAGGGACAGAGGAGAACCCTGTAGGAAAACCCTAAAGAGAAGCCTCCATTATTGGAAAGTTTCATGTTGCGCAGCTATGACTCAAAACGCTTTCATGGTTAAAAAGAAAGGCGATCTTAAGGGCTGCGCTTATCCAATAAGGCAAATACGTAACATATAATCAAACTAATCAGGAACATTCTCAAAAAAGTATAGACGTAAAGTTGAATGCTTCTGAAACAATTTTATTATAATCTCAGACTAACTAAACACAGTACTTCAACAAAGAAAGACCAAAGAAACAGTTAATGTTGCTGAAAACAAAGTACGATATGACCAGATCTGCGAGTACAGGGCTGAGAGGATCGGAGGGTGCTGAGATTTGGAGGTTGAAACGGAGTGAGGTGTGTGTGCCGAGAGGGTCGACGGGGAGATGGGGAGCTGAGAGCTGTGAGACGAGCTTAGAGATCGGTCAGCTGAGGGAGATGGAAGAGTGAAAATGGTGAGCTGAGATCTCGGTGAGAGTGGCAATCGGGAAAAACGGAACTGGGGGTGAGAGGTTGGCAATGGGGTGAGAGAGATGGTGAAGGCCGAGTAAGTGGGGTTGAGGCGTGATTGAAGTAAGGAGAAGATTAGGGTTTGAGGTGAGTAGGAAATTACCTATAGGGATTTTGGATTCGAATTTGGGGATAAATGTAGACCTATTGGTGTGGATCAAATTCAAAAAGATAAAATTGGAATAAGATAGAAAGGAGGTGGACAAAAGGGGAAAATAAGATTATTATTATTATTTATTTATTTATTATTATTTTTTAATATATATATATATTTTTTTCATTTTTTTTTACTGAACAGAAAAAAAAAATGAAGAGATGGGTAAAGAATTTTTTTTTATTTGCGTATTTGTATGTATATGTATATATATATATATATATTTTTTTTTTAGTGGGACACTAGGCTTCAGCACACATGAGTGTGCTGAAGCATCGAACACAGAAAGCATTTCCTTGGCACAAGGGAAGTTGGCTTCAGCACACACCTTGTGTGCTGAAACATTGAACACAGAAAGCATACATGCACACAAGGCATATGTTGGCTTCAGCCAAGACCACCTGTGCTGAAACATTAAACACAGACAGCATAAATACTTTAGAAAAAAATACCAGATGAGCCTCAACAAACATCAAGTGTGCTGAAGCCAATTATTGACAAATTCCACAAACATTACAAACAAACCCAAAACTTATCCAAACACCATCAAACAAGTATCATGCATCATTTCACACACCAAAATCATCTCCACACATCTAACTCCCTTCCTCACAGAAAATGCTCCATGAACATAAGGGTAATGATAAAATTTCCTAGATTCACATATTTTCAACACATTAAGTATCAATACCCAAAAGTTCATGTCATCCAAAATTCAAACGAGAGTTAGAATCAACCAATTTCCCACGGTAGCTTCAATACTACCCATAATTGATCAATAATATATATGCACTTCCAAAATCTTAAATATAAGCATATAGTCAAGTGCACTTCCCTGAGATGCATATCCCATATACCTCCTTCAACTTCCTCTTCTCACCCAGAAAATTCCTTCGTTGCATTGGCTTTGCTCATTCTTCATTGGGTATCTTTCCTTCCTACAAAAAGCAAAGATCAAATATAAATCTACCAAAACACACAAAAATGACAAGGATTGAGTTAAGAACTTGGGTTGTCTCCCAAGAAGCGCTTAGTTTAAGTCTTTAGCCTGACTCTTCATCTCCTCAAGTCACATCATCTACAGGTAAGGTAAAAATTTGATGGTTCACCTCTCCACTGCAATTATTCTTTAATCCATAGCCACTAGCTTGAAATCCCTCATGGTTTTCATTGCTAACCCATGCTTGTATCTTCACAACATCAATAGCCCATTCAGTAGCTCTTTTACATGCTTGTAGAATTTCCAAAAGATGTTCTTCTTGTTGAATGGCTAACGGTGAAGTTACACCCAACGATAGATTGTTGGCTCTCAAATAGTCATTCTGACTCCCAACATTAGTCGGTGTTGCCTTCAAAACACTCATGCCATCTTCTACTGTTTGACCCTCTATTTGAACTTGTAATGACAAAGCATCAACAAACCCATTAAGAATTGGCTTCTTAAATTCCTTTTGCTCAACTTGCTCAACCATGTCAACTTGGAAGCATTGCTTAGCCTCATTGGGAGTCTTCATTAGCTTGTGCATATTGAAGGTAACATGCTCATCTTCAACTCGCATGGTAATTTCACCCTTTTCAACATCGATTAGGGTTCTAGCAGTTGCTAAGAAAGGTTTTCCAAAGAGAATAGGAGTATCTTGGTCCTCCTCACAATCAATAACAATGAAGTCCGCAGGAAAAATGAACTTGTCTACTTTCACAAGCACATCTTCAATGATCCCTCTAGGGTAAGAAGTACTCTTATCAGCAAGTTGTAAAGTAATGGTAGTCGACTGAGCTTCACCTAACCCTAACTTGTTAAAAATAGATAGAGGCATGAGGTTCACACTTGCGCCAAGATCACACAATCCTCTTCCCAAGAATTTATCCCCAATGTGGCAAGGGATAGAGAAACTTCCAGGATCCTTCAACTTTGGTGGAATCTTCTTGATAACATCAGTAAAGCTCTTAGTCACAGCGACCATCTCAAACTCATTAAACCTTCTCTTCTTAGAAAGGACATCCTTCATAAATTTGGCATATTTAGGCATCTTCTCCAAAGATTCAGCGAAGGGTATATTAATGTGAAGTTGCTTGAACATTTCAATGAATTTCTTGAATTGACCATCGTCTTGATGCTTCTTAAGCCTTTGAGGGAAAGGAGGTGGTGGAACATATTTTGGAGGAGTGCGTGTATTCCTCTTCTTCTCATCCACATTTTTAGGTGAAACATGTTTTCCTCTCACCATGTTATCATGGATTTCCTTAGTTGGATTTTCCTTTTTGTTCTTATCTTCTTCAACTTCAATTTCTTCATCAAGAATTTCATTACTATCAATATCAATAACAGCACGGTTTGTCAACTCTTTACCAACCTTGCTTGAGCTTGGTACTTCCGTCAAATTTTTCTCACTTCTCAAAGTAAGTGCCTTGCACTCCGCTATAACTTCTCGCTTAGGATTAGGAATAGTATCACGTGGAAGACCATTTCTTGGTTGAACACTTAAGTGTGACGCAATTTGTCCCACTTGTATCTCAAGATCCTTGATTGCCGTGTTATGAAGAGAAACTGTGCCAACTAAGCTTTCTTGACCTTTCAGAATTTGCCTCAAGAGTTTATAGGCATGTTTGTTTTAGCGATCAAATTGCTTATAAGTTGTTTTTCACGTAGATCGAGACACAACTCCTCTCACATACTTACCTCTATACCGTAAATTACGATTGAAAAGCTACTTTTAAGCATTTCAATCGCTTATCCAAACGAGCATTATTTGTCTCAAAATCACCCTCTTTTGGCTTTTGTGGTTGCTCGAAGCCTGGTGGACGCATTGGCTTACTAGTAAAAGCATAATGATTAATTGGATTCTCACTAGGTCCATTCCTCCAAGAAAAGTTAGGATGATCCCTCATACCCTTGTTGTAGGTATTAGAGTAAGGGTTGCCATGTGGATACTGTTGATTATTGTTCAAATAACTCACAGACTCCATAGTATGATAGCATTCTTCATAGGAGTGAGCTTCTCCACATATTTCACAAGAAAGACTTGGAGCTTGGATAGCATTCACATTCTTGGATGAATTTCTCTCTATCTTCAATTCAAGTTGATCAAATCTCTTTGCCATTGCTTCAAGTTGAGCAACGATTTCCTTAGACACGTTTGACCTACTCAAAGGACTTGGTTGCATAGTCTGAAAAACGCATGTGGTCGTTGTAGTATAGTGGTGAGTATTCCCCCCTGTCACGCGGGCGACCCGGGTTCGATCCCCGGCAACGGCGCCAAAAACTTGTTCGCCGTTTAACTTCCGCAAGCATACGGGTCGCAAGTAATCAAGTGATGAGTAGAGATCGTTCCCATGAGGACTACGACAAAAGCAAGTTAACCAATGTAACCATATGTTTAATTAGGTTGAATGGAGTCATTTAAAATTGATCGAGTTTAACCGAAAACATTTGGAATGAGGTGGAAGAGAAATTCAAAACTACCTTTAGATTAAAATTTATAAAAGCAAATGATTCTTTGAATTCAAGTATTTAATGAAGCTTAGGATTGTTTATCCCCTTTGTATTTCAAAAGCATTCACTAATTCCCCCTATATGTGCTACTTAATGAAAGATTATACTAGCCAAGAATACTAATTTACCTATAAGTGCTCTCTCAAGTCTCCAAATAGGTGTATAGTTTAATTAATTCATTAATCTCTTAATTAACTAATTAAACCCTGATTTCATTGTAAATCCTATTTGGCTATGTGAGGCTAATGAGTGTATCTCTACCTCATTAACAAAGCTATCCATTCCATTCACAAATTTCAAGCTCTCACACGACTTAACTCAAGTTCTACACCCAATCTAGCCCTCTCAAGCATTAATCAAGTGAACCCAACAATCTTATTGGTGGCCAATCAATAAGAAGCATTAAGAAAAGAGTAAAATCAGTATAATCTCATCATTAATCACAAATATAAAGGGGAAATGAGTGCTTAATCCATACAAGGGTTCAAAACAACCCTAAAATGAGGTGCTTAGCTACACAAAGTCATGAAAAAACTACAACTATGCAGAATAATTATAGCCATTACAGAAACTAAGCAAAGAAAGAGAAGAGGAATGAGAAAAACCAAGGAGTTGAGCCCAAAATCCCTTCTAGACTCCAACCCAAGCTCAAATCTCTTCAAGGGGGCAAAACCCTAGCACACCCAACTCCTAGGAACACTTGAAAACTCCAGAATAACCTAATTTCGGCCTATCCCTTTCTTAAATACTCTTCACATGCGTTTCAGTAAGTAAAACGCATGGTTGCATAGTCTGTCGTATGCTTCGGCACATACAAGTGTGCTGAAGCATTTGACACAGTAAGTTATCGTCCTCGTTGGCTTCGGCACAGGGACGAGTGCTGAAGCATGTTACACAGTAAGTTCTGACCTTGAATACTTCAGCACATATGCTTTTGGCTGAAGCATATGACACAGTGAGGGCAATTCTCCATTGGCTTCAGCACATGTATTGTTGGCTGAAGCCAACCACACAGCAGCTTCCTTCCTGATTCATTGAGCTTTTCCTTAGTCTTTGAGAGCTTTTGACTTATCATCTTTCACCTACAAGGAGGAGGACATCATGAGTTCTTTAATTTTAAGAGATAATCCTACTTATATGCATGTAACTCATCATTTGAACTTTTCTTTTGTTCTATCACATTTTCTTCTATCTATGCACAATTTGTACTTCAAAGCAAGTGAAAAGAGAAGAAAATGTGCTAGAATGTTAACAATTTCTATGAGTTAACACAGTCCACCACACCGATTGAATTATAGACTAAGGAAAAGATAAACGAAAAGGTGAAGACCGAGTAATAGGCGAAGCATATAGTGTGTCACTCGAGTTCTATTACGCCACTCGAGTGATAAACACAAGCTTCACAAGTTACCACATGAAGTGGCCAGTTTTTTAAAAGGGAGCACTCGAGTCGCACATGTCTCACTCGAGTTATATACAAAATTGTACAAATAACTTCCTAGTTAGTAGTGACAGTGAACATGCGTTAGCATCATTCCATACAAGATGTTAATTTACTAGTTTCTGTGGTTGGATTCCAATTTCCCAACTCATATACCATTTCACAAACTCCATGTTATAGATTATCAATCTACTATTACAATTTCTTAATATCATATAAAACTTGTTCATGTTAATTCATGCACAGCAGCAACAGTCCAACAAACTATATATTTGTGTTTGCATATTGATTAAAAGTAGAGAACATATTTGTTAGTTGCCAAAATATACAGAATCAACAACATAGTTGAGTACAAAAGTAGTGGTCAAGTACCATAAACTTTCAATGACAACAGGACATTAAGATCTTACCGCCTCTTAATGTTATTTTGTCACTGACATGACACTGCATACATTACATACAAAAACAGCTTCCCATGCACCCCATCCCTTCATTCCAAAAAACATTGAAGCGTGAAACCAAAACATATATACAACAAAAAAGATGAAGCATTAAATATGATCATTAGAGTTGAACATGGGTTGGGATTTTTGCACATCCTTCGTGTGTGTCCAGCTTCACGGCACCGTATACAATGGTAGATCTTTCTATTTTGGGATTGTGATTTTTGCCTCCTTACTCTTGGTCTTCCAGGAGGTCGACTTGTGATTGGAGGGTGGAGGAACATACCTTCAGACATGTTTTCCATGGTATAATACCTATAATCATTGACGTTGGGCATATTTATTGTCACAACCAGAATCATGCTATGCTGGTAAATCTGTTGCTGAGCTTCTATCTTAAAACATTCCTCAATATAGTCATTGATGTTGCTGTGCACAACCTTGACAGCTGCATAAGCATGTGTGCATCGAATCCCACTCATCTTCCATGCCCCACAACTACATTGCCGTGATCATAAGTCAACCCCATGGTCTCCACTTCCTGTATGTACACAGAATCGACCCTGGCCATAATCTTTACACCACATATGCTCAGATCCACTCACATTTTCCATTACCTTTGCATCTATATTTGACCTAACACAATTCTTCCACTTAGTCATTGCCACATACAAGCCATACATCTTTTTTGCTACTTTCTTACGATGTGCATGAATTAGTTGGGCTACATTAGAACTTTCGTTTACCGACCTTCTAGTGTTCCAACCTACTGCATTTGATCTGCTCTGGCCTTGCTACAAACCTAATGGTTATCATACTTGGTTAAACTACAAGGAAAACTAAAGAGTATATGAGCATAATTTATGCTATACTATGTACATATACACATACATACATATATATATATATATATAGTGTTGTCCGTTATTTATTATTACTATAGAGCCTAGTTGAATTGGAGGTGTGAACTGTGAATGTGTGACCAAAGGACTTGTGAATGACATTGTCATTGACAATAACTAGACAGGGGGACTTGTTCATTTTAAGGAGTCTGAAAAGTGAGTCATATTGTTCAAAACATATAATAGTATGGGGTTTTATAGATTCATTTTATATTATATATTGTTAAATTGATGCCATGCAAGAAAAATGGTTATATATTTCAGTTTGCATATACATCATTGTTATTGCGGTGAGTATTATTTTAGTCACATCCCTGCACAAAAGCAAGCGCAAGGCATTGTGAGGGAGATCACATATTCTAGTATGTGCTTGTCTGTGGATGTATGTGTTTAATTTGGACCATTTTCTTGGGCTAAAACTTATAAAACTGTCTTGAATTTTAAGTCTGTTGCATATAATACTCCTGATGTTTTAAAGTTTAAATTTAACCTCTTTGATGTTTTAATTTTTGACATTAAATTCCTTGCTAGTAATTTTATTGCTAAGTTAGCGACAAAAATTGCCGCATCAGATTAATGAGGATGTGTGACATTTGACATGGACTAGAAAATTCAAACAATAATATGCAAAGCACCCTAAATTGTATATAATCCCCTGTCATTTCATAATTTAATTAACTATGATTTACCAAAATAAAATCAATTATGAGTTTCTTGGTTATTATTTCCCTCTTTTTATAAAATAGCGTGCTTTTATTATTGATAGATCTCTGTGTATACTACTATTAACATTAAAATTAAGAGTACACTTAAAACAAGAGATAATTTATTAATCCTATATCAAATTAAAATTTATTTGAAACCTTAACAATAATTATAATTTATGTTACGAAATACGTTATTTAATTATTATATCTGTTGATTTAAATTATTATTACTATAATTACCATACATTTTTTTAATAACATTGCAATAATTACCGTATGTTTTTAATTTGGCCGAATCCCATCACATATTCGTCCCTGATTACCAGCGATAATTTACTTATTGGCTTCCCCAATTATTGGAGTGTTTGCATCACAAATAATATTAATTACTAGATTAATTACCCAAATGATTTTGTTAGAATATTATTGCATTAATTATTCATTTTGTAGGTTTTGGTAACTAATCAAATTTAAAACGAGACATTAAGATCAAAGAGATTGATTATCATTCAAAATCCAATTAAAACCGTTTTAGTAATAATCTCTATTCCTTTTCTACCTAAATCAATGAATTTAAAAAAAAAACCCTTTTTATCCCATAAATTAATTTGGTATCGGGAAACGTGTAGATATTGTCAACTTGAGCATAAACTCTTCTCATTTATGGGGTCATTGTAAGTTATTCCAACTTACCAAGAACATGCGGTTATCTTCAAGTTCATCTAAAGATAATTCAAAGCTGAAGCAATTTTCAGACTGGCTTCTAGATGTTGGTGATAGCCAGACTGGTTTTCCCCATGATGGAATATCAGAGATAGAAATACCAGAAGATTTCTTAATTATAGACTGTCATGATCCTATGCAATCGATCATCGAAGCTACATATCCTGATCTCCTCCATCATTTGTCTGATTCTGAATATCTTACTAATAGGGCTATTTTATCACCAACAGTAGAAGTTGTAGAGCAAATCAATGACTGCATGTGTGCCTTATTGCCTGGTGATGTTGTTGAATATTTTAGCTCTGATTCTGTGAGTTCAACAGATCGAGGCTATGCATCATTTCAAGAGTTGTACACTACAGAATTCTTGAACACAATAAAATGCTCTAGCTTACCTCCACATAAGCTTGCATTGAAAGTCAGAGTTCCCATAATGCTCATGCGAAATATAGATCAAGCTGCGGGACTCTGCAATGGAACCAGGTTGAAGGTCACAATTATAGGGAAATACTTTATTAAAGCAATCACGCTCAATGGTACAAGTATAGGTCAAGAGGATCTAATTCATCGTAAGGATATGAATCAATTGGAGTCTAAACTCCCATTCACATTGACGCGTAGGCAATTCCCCATCATACTATCGTTTGCTATGACAATAAATAAGAGTCAAGGACAATCAATGACTAATGTCGGATTATATTTACCTATACATGTCTTCACACATAGTCAGTTATATGTTGCTTTGTCAAGGGTTAAATCAATAGGGAGCATCAAGATTTTAATACTTGATTCATATAAGAAACCCACCAACAAGACAACCAATGTGGTTTATAGAGAAATTTTTCAAAATATAATATAAGATTCATTTTTTTGTTGAAAGATTCTTTTGGTAATATATTTAGTAAAAAAACCGAAATTGTAGTCATTTTACCTCTGCTTTATCAAATTTTGTCCCCCACATAGCCTTCCATTTATTAATTTATTGACACTCTGTTGACACACCAGGCATAATAAATTATCCAAAAAAATGTTCCCTCAAAATGTGATATATAAGCATGATTATAATCACCCTTTATGCATTTTTTAGTTGAAAATTTAGTTTTATAAATATACAAATAAATGCATTATAGTCATAAAAAATTAATCCTGCAATATACTATTAATCAAATTCACGTTCTCGTGCAACACACGGGGGTTAACATTAGTTTTTAATTGTATGATGTCATGTCATTCTTGTTAATTTGATGTGGTAGACTATATTCGTAAGTTAATGGCAATGGAAAAATCAATAATAGTAGGGGGTTTAATGTAAAAATTTAAAATGTTAAGAATGTTAAATTTAAATTTTATAATGTCAAGGGAATTATATACAATTAATATAAAGTTTAGGACACCAGTCTCCCTCATAGCCTACTGGGTCATTCTTCATTAATGCTTTGGGGTTGCGAGTTGAAGACGTGGTATTTGTATACTTCCTCCTCTAAACCAAACAGACCATTAATTTTAGAAGGTTTTGTAGAGCTTAGCCTTTTTTCATTAAAAAGAAAAAACGTGCAAGGCGTTCACAATTTTGTTGAAAGTGAGGTGAGGCGTTAATTACTATGGTCAGTGGAGTTGTTTGGTGTGGAATGGGGGAGACGTATCATTCCACTGATTTCTAGTTAAATGAAAATTTAAAATCTCATTCTCAGAACTTATAAATTAAGTAAAATTTGTTAAAAAAAAAAAATCTTTTGAACTTTATGCATTTATTTCGAATTTTAAAGCTGATTCTGATTTAATAACAAGATAAGCAGTTTAACCTAATTTTAATGAAATAAAATCACCTCATGATTAAATTCATTTAATTGATCCATTGTTGTTGAAACCCGCCCAAGGTAAAGATATTTTTCCTTTTTTCATTAGGTCAGATATTTAGTTCAAGTTTATGACACAATTTGAACGAGTAAATTAGTTGTCCAAAAAATTGATAATCATGTTGACAAGATGATAAAATAGTGTTATATAATTACTTTACTTTGATGTAAGATCATGATTAATTAAACTCAAGCTAAGAAAAAAGTGGTATCTGTTTCCGTTTTCCGTTTGCGGGTCTAAGAAATATGTTAATTAAAATTGTAAAACAAAGATGAAATATGTTAATTAAATTTAAACTATTTGAATTTAATTTATATATTTCATATCAAATATGTACCTTTTGTAAATGAAAAAATATAAACTTTTGGGGAAAATTATGAAATAAAAAAATAAAAATAAAAATAAGAACTTTGACTTTAAAAGTCAGTTTGGCATGTCACGTAAAATATATAAAATTCTTTGTATTAAAAAAATAAAACACCTTGCCAAGAAAAGCTTAAATTATTTATTTATTTCACAAGTGAGAGGGATTGATCCAATTTCAAGCGGAGGGATTGGAGGGGAGGTGAGTTTAATAGCAATATAAAATACTACCTCTTGTATATATATAAAAAAAATATACTACCTCCGTTGGTCACCAAAAAATACCTATTAAATGAGTTCTACGCTACATGATACGTCAGTTATAATCATGATGCTGTTATGATATACTGTTCTATTCAAGAAATGAAATTATTCAACCTAAACCATTAAAAAAAATGGTTGAAGATTATCTTGCTACAAAACATAATAAAAGAAAAAGAATCAAACCGTGACAAGAATTGAAAAATTAGTGGAAGATCCATTTTACAACGTAACCTCGTACTTGCATAAGAGAAGAAGAAACAAGTTGATATAAAACGGTGGGGAAGGGGAAGAGAAAGAAGAGAAAAGCTAGGAAGGAAAGTTACTTTTCATTCAATCAATAATCAAAACTAAATACAATTGAAAGTCTTAACTCTATTCTTGGTCCGAAATCCCAGTTTCTAAAATACAATACTATCTCGTATCTTTAATATAAAATTCAATTTCTAACATAAATTGCACTATAAAATATGTTTTAAATAAGGATATATGAACGGTCATGCGCATCAACCCAACCTTGTTCTTACATATTCTTCTTCCTCAATAATATATCTGACTTTTGGTGGTACCAACGGTTTTTGAATACTTGAAGATGTTGGTAATTGATGAGCACAATAACAAGAAGGGATCAAATTATGTATAGCTTGGATATGAGGATATCATAAACAAGGGGGCCTGATACGAGAAGGAAGAGTATTGAGGAAATTGTTAGAAATATTACTGAAATTGATATGAGAATGATTTGAAAGCAGAAAAGTATTTCAGCAAACATGTTTGAGATATGAAGAAAGAAAGTGACGAGATGAGAGAAATAATTAATGAAGAAAGAATGAATCATGAAGAACTACATACATTAATCCTCCCTATATAGAGAATTATAAACCCGGATGAAGTAGAATCTATCTTATTATTATATCATTTAAAGATATGATTTCTGTTATTTATCTTTAAATTAGTAGAATTGGATGAATTAGAATCTATCTTATATGATGATTTGTATTATTCTCTTTAAATTAATCATTATTTAATGCATATCTCGTCACTACATCTTATTAAAAGAGGAGTTATATCTTATTAAATTTTTATGAAGATAAAATTGTATAAATAATTGGCTTTTTTTGGATTTTAATGAGTTTAAAAATAATTTGAATATTTTTTTGTGTGGATATTCGCGGGACTACACTCATATTGTCCTTACAATTGACTTAAGTACAGTTATCATTGGAGCCATCTGAGTAGTGATCAGATTTTCAAAACCAAACTTGTTGGAACAACCTGTTTTCTAGAGAGGATGTGAATCAGGACTAGTGTTTGTCATTTTTTATTTTGCAGTCAATAGTTGTTTTATTGGTTAGATCTTGTTTATAATGGCGATGGTAACTTTCAAAAAAAAAAATTAAAAAGTGATTTATGGTGTTTAAGATAAATAGGTGAGAGTAATTTCATCTCAATTTTCATAAAAGTGCATATCTATCATATTTAAAGAGTCGGACCCGACTGGACGACCCAGCCAGAAGTTCCTCCGACTTGGTTCATATGAGAAACTTGTTTATATCCAATTATTCTAAGGGCCAATGTTATTTGAAGTAAGTTGTAATCTAACCTGTTTGATTTTTCATTGAAAAACCAAAGCCAAGTCAAGGTTTCTCACAAATTTATTTTTATTTTTGTGATTGGTAAAAATTTTAAAAAAACTAAAAATAAATGGAATTTAATTTTAAAAATCAGTTTGAGATGTCATGTAAAATATATTAAATTTTTGAACATCTTTTATTTTGTTTCAATAAATATAAAAAAAACCGAGCACCCGGCCCCATAAAGAAGAAAATCTTAAATTATTTATTTTGACGAGGCATTAACCCAATTGCAAGTGGAGGGATTCGATGCGCTACAAGTGGAGGGTAGTTAGTACCAATATGAAAATGTATAAAGACTTCTAAGGTATATAATATATCGGTTATAATAATTCATTTTAAAAACAACAATAGTGAAGAAGGAGGAAATCAAACTATGGTGGAGAGAGATATCCTGTAAAAGAGGTGGCTCACTTATTCTGATAAGCTTGGAAGAAATGCAAGTTTATACTCATTGATTTAAGAAAGTAAAAGTGCATTTTGTTCAAGGGAATTGTGGAATCCTTCAACTAATGCATCAAATTCAATCAATTGCACCATAGTTCAAAGGCTAAAAGTCACATAAAAGGAAAAAGCAAAAGCAAAGAAGCCAACAGAAAAGAAAGATCAAGAAAAAAAATTGCAAAAAAAATAAAGAAAAAAAAATTAAAAAGTGGTCTAAACGTTGGAATTTAAATAAAATATGCTGTAACTAATATATTTATCGGTGAAAGATACCCTTCAAAATATTTAGCTAATAGTTATAAAAATAAAAATATAAAATTGGATGAATCTAAGAAAATAAAGGAGGAGGGTGCAAGAAATATGTTACCCTAATACTCTCTCCGCCTAATTATAAGATAGAGTTGACTTTTTTAGAGAAATTAAGAAAGCCAATTAAATTACTTTAGAGTGTTTATTTTTTTAGTATCATTAGACTACATATTAGTTTATTAGTCAAATTAATTAGTTTGGAGAAAAAAATAAAAATATAAACACTCTAAAGTAATTTAATTGGCTTCCTTAATTTCTCCAAAAAAATCAACTTTATCTTATAATTAGGAGCGGAGGGAGTAGTTGTTTTTCTAAAGATATCATAGATGTATTGGGAGAAGATTCACGAAAGAATGTTACCAATGTAATAAAAATTTGTAGTGTCAAGAATTAGAGCAAGAATCAATTGATTGCGGAAACTGATGCTTTGGAATTAATAAGGCTTCTGCAAGCTTATAAGGTTCTCTTGCACTGGATATCAAATTATTAATGGAGACTTGAATCTTGATGGCGAGAGAATGGACGATCAGGCTCTTCTCATAACATGAATGGTGTAGTGGACTATTTATTTAAACAAGCTTTAGACGTGCGGTTGGGTTTTCAACCATCATTGAGAGCTTCTTCAATAAAGACTATTCTAATTGATAAAAAATAGTTTTTTTCTGAAAAATATGCTAGTTACATATATTTATTAATATAAAAGTCAACTGACTCTTTTTAAGAGATTAAGAAGACTAAATAAGTTATATTAAAGCATGAAAAAAATTTCACCACACCCCTATAGCCATTTAATATCAAAAAATTCAAACTTTTTGAAATTTCATTGCACCTCCCATAACTAAAATGAAATTAAGTTTTTTTTTTTTTTTTTTTTGCTGAAAAGGCATTTATGCCCTGTCTTGTACATGGCTGCTATAGTCTCATAAGTTCCTACATGTTTCTCCTAAATTCTCACATGTATCATATTAATAGCATGTGTTCTTGTGAGTATTCTTTTTGTCTTATAGATGGACGGGATGGTTTTATAATTTCACTTATTCGTCTTATAAATAAGCATGTTTGACTTATAAATTCTCACATGTATCTTGTAAATAATCATATTTAACTTGTAAAGTAAGGACAAAATTGTCTTTTCACCCACAAATTTTAATTTCAGTTTAGTCCTTAAGGGTGTAGTAAAATTTTCCCTTAAAGTATTTATATTTATTATTTTTCTTGAAAATAAATTGTCTATACTTATAAACTGATATATAATCTAATGACATATAATCACGTAACATATATTATGATTAACTAATTTAATTAGTTTACTCAATCTCTAAAAAAAAAATCACCTGACCCCTAATAACGAAGGGAGTATTTTCTGCGGGCTAAGGTTATTTAACCTATAAGTATATGGGCTTGGGCATTCTTGCACTGATTATTGTGCAATGACTGGATCTGTAAGAAAGAGGGAGAAAAGTAGCCTTGGCATTTATTCTATCATCGTCAATTAACTATATTCTTGAAAATTATGAGTTGGGTCTAGTTTACCACTCATATTTGATCTCCATACAACATAAATAAGTAAATGTGTAAATCCGTATTTGAAGTATTCACGAAATCTTAATCCTGTCTTAGAAGTTTTTTCCCCCTCAATATCGCTCCGGAAGTAAAAAATCTCTAATGTAGTTGAAAAAATATCTTAACTAATAATATCTTAATACCTTCTTCTTCTTCTTTCTAGATTTCATAAAATCTCTATTCGTTTGAAAAATCATGATTTTATTATTTCAAAGTTTGGTTGGTTGCTTAGGGAGGTAATTTTATTTTTCACCAAAGGCCTACATGCTTATGCTATCTATTGATGCAACAAACACAATAGGCAATGGCAATTATATAGTGATTTTTCAGTACTAGTATTTAATTATCTAACTAAAGCTTTTTATATATAAATAAATATATATATATATATATATATAATATCAAAAAAGATAAATGGATAAATGCTACGTGAGTATCATGACTTGTTCACTAAACGGACTCAACCATGACCTTTTCTTTATCTCTAAGTACTGCTCCCTTAACCCCATCTTTAGGTTGAAGTACTGCTGATTTGGACATCTTAAAGATGTGGAATCCCTGAACTGTTTTGGTTTTTGTTTTATTTTCGTACCAGAAACAAATACTCCCTTCTATCCTAATTATAAGATAAAGTTTATTTTTTGGAGAAATTAAGGAAACCAATTAAATTACTTTAGAGTATTTATATTTTTATTTTTTTCTCTAAACTAATTAGTTGGACTAATAAACTAATATATAATCTAAGGATACTAAAAGAAGAGATGGTGGGTATTATTTGATTATGCCAATTTGAATTTCGAATTGGAACTTTGCATGGGCTGTTGCTAATGTGTGAATGACGTGGGATTAGTTTGATTATTTCCAAGTAGACTATGAATTCCAGTTGTGGGTATCCTCCATTTCTTGTTTGGTTTGGAATTTAATTACTAGTTGCCTGCAACTTATATCACTTTTGATCTCAAGGAATCTAAAACTTGCACTTCATGTATCTGTGTTCATCTTTCTTAATGGTTGGTTGATTGTAGCATTTTGGCCAAGTTTTGATCTGTCTTGTTAACAATGCATAGCCTATTAAATTGGAACAGTGAAGCAATTGAAATTAAGCTGTTGCAACATAAAGAGCTGGTAAAAAAATTGCTGTCTTCTTGATGGCAGGGCACTGGGCGTACAAAAATCTTTTTCAAAGTGAGGCTACACAAAACCATTGATGTCCATTCAGCCTGCGTGTCGATAGCCTCTTCTATGCGAGGAGAGAGGTACAAATTTAAAACTTTTGAAGAACTATAGTATTTAGGTAAATACTTTTTATTCTGTAGCATTTTGAGAAATATTTTTATTTTCTTCCGGTTCAGAGCTTGAAAAAGCCTCATTTTATGTATGAAAGGGCAATTTAAACAAGCCTATGGCAAATGCATGGACGCTTATGGTCTTCGGTATCTTAGCATCTCTTGTGTAACCACCATTTTTCGAAATCCAGTTTCACATTTCTCCACCCTTTCTTTGAAATCTCTCCTGCGAAAGGGGCATCTTGTGGATCTCAAAGAGCAATTTATCTACCTTTGTAACAAAGGATACATAAAAGAAGCGTTTGATTTCTTTGTACCTAAGATATGGGAAGAACCCAATCTGTTCTCTCATCTACTCCAAGCATGTATATTGAGAAAGTCCATGCCATTGGGGAAACAACTCCATTCTTTGATAATAACATCCGGTTGTTCCTCAGACAGGTTCATTTCCAATCATCTCTTGAACCTCTACTCGAAATTTGGAGACCTTCAAACAGTTGTGACTTTGTTTGATCGTATGCCCAAGAGGAATACAATGTCATGTAACATTATGATTAGAGCATATCTTCAAAATGGTGATTTTGAGAGTGCTAATATGTTGTTTAATGAAATGTCTGAGAGAAATGTGGCGACATGGAATGCAATGGTCACTGGGTTGACCCAGTTTGAAATGAATGAGGAGGCTATGTTATTGTTTTCAGAAATGAACGACTTGGGTTTCATGCCGGATGAGTACTCCTTAGGTAGCATGCTTAGGGGGTGCGCGCATTTGGGAGCCTTATTAGCAGGAATGCAAGTTCACGCTTATGTTATGAAATGTGGGTTTGAGTGTAATTTGGTTGTCGGAAGCTCTTTAGCTCATATGTATATGAAGGCGGGAATCATGCAGGACGGAGAAAAAATTATCCAATCAATGCCAATTCATAATGTTGTTGCTTGGAATACACTTATTGCTGGAAAAGCACAAAATGGTTATGCTGAGGAAGTTCTGAATCACTACTGTTTGATGAAGATGGCGGGTTTTAGACCTGATAAGATCACTTTTGTGAGTGTGATCAGTGCCTGTTCAGAGTTAGCCACCTTTGGTCAAGGGAAGCAAATTCATACTGAAGCGATCAAATCAGGAGTTAGCTCTGTAGTTGCTGTGGTTAGTTCACTAGTTAGTATGTACTCCAAATGTGGATGTCTGGAAGACTCTGTCAAAGCTTTCTCGGAATGCGAGGAACCGGATGTTGTATTATGGAGCTCAATGATTGCTGCTTATGGGTTTCATGGGCAAGGACAAGAAGCTATCCGGCTCTTTCATCAAATGGAGCAAGAAAAATTACAGGCAAATGAAGTTACGTTCTTGAGTTTGCTATATGCTTGCAGTCATAGTGGACTGAAGGACAAGGGGCTCGAGTTCTTCAATTTGATGGTTGATGTGTATGGACTCAAGCCTTGGTTAGAACATTATACCTGCATGGTTGACCTGCTTGGCAGATCTGGTTGGTTAGAGGAAGCCGTGGCTATGATACAAGATATGCCTGTAAGAGCCGATGCAATTATATGGAAAACATTGTTATCTTCATGTAAAATCCACAAGAGTACTGAAATGGCGAGAAAAATTGCTGAAGAGGTTCTTAGGTTAGATCCCCAAGACTCAGCTTCTTATGTTCTTCTCTCAAACATTCACGCTGCAGCCAAGAGTTGGCAGGATGTTTCTGAGGTAAGGAAAGCCATGAGAGACAGGAGGGTGAAGAAAGAACCTGGTATTAGTTGGGTAGAACTGAAGAATCAAGTTCACCAGTTCAGTATGGGTGGTAAATCCCACCCAATGTCGGTGGAGATCGAGCTGTATCTAGAAGAACTAACCTCAGAAATGAAGTTCCATGGCGATGTCCCTGATACTACCTCCGTTTTGCATGACATGGATAATGAGAAGAAAGAATATAACTTGGCACACCATAGTGAAAAATTGGCCATTGCTTTTGCTTTAATGAACACCCAAGAGGGAGTACCTATAAGGGTGATGAAGAACCTGAGGGTTTGCAGTGATTTTCATGTTGCCTTCAAGTTCATATCCAAGATAAAGAATCGAGAAATTATAGTGCGAGACTCTAGTAGGTTTCATCATTTCAAAAATGGCACATGCTCTTGTGGAGATTACTGGTAATTGTCTGATTCTTTCTTCTCTTGGATGGATTTAAGAAGCACATTGCTGGGTTGGTTCTGCTTCAGTGACATGATTTGTGGAGATTACTTGTAATTATTGTCTGCTTGTTCCTTCTCATGGATGATCTTAAGAAGAACAATACTGGGTTAATTCCACTTCAGTGACATGCTTTGTTTGGTTGACTCGGCCAATTGGACAGCAAGGACGTCCCTGAAACTTTTACTTATGCACTCACTGAACTCAATGCTGATCCTTTACATTGCTGCTGATGAAGAATTTCAGGTTGTCTACGATTTAGATATTATATTTTTAATCTCATTTAGATATACAAATTGAAGTGGAAACTTATGTTACTGCATTGGACATTGTTTTACTAACATAGCATAAGTTAACTCACACTTTTCACCCGCTGTCCGCAAGAACAGAACCAAAAGTTTGGCAAAAATCTCCGTTTTTGTTTTTGAAATTAGGGCTCTTAGTCCAGGATCATTATCTGATATTGAGTAATGACTTAGCCTATGTATGGCTTTGGATGAGATTAATGACATTGAAAGCATTTTAGTTATTCCTGAGTTTGAGTTTAAATTGAAACAAGATACCTGTATTTGATGGAAACAATGTTGTGTCGGACAAGTTGGTTGTATTGTATTTGGATCTCCAAGTTCTACTTGAGGTTGTTGCCAGTAAAAACATCTCTAAACAAGGTTCTACTTTGAAAATTAGTGATTTACTCGTGACTAAAACTTAAAATTATCTGCAAAACTTGGTTACTTCCTTGAAAACATAATGTAACGGCATGCTATTACTATGGAGAAAAAGAATGAAGTAGAGAAGCGTTTGAGTATGAAAATGGTTATCAACTCATGAGGTTAGAAATCTGTGTCGAGTTGGAACGTGAAATTTAAGCATATTTATCATAAAAGTAATAAATGTGCGAATTAACTTGGAAGGAACATAGATTAAGGAAGTTATTTAAGTTAGTTAATATTATATGTATTTTTTAAAATATTCTAGTTATCTTATTTAATTCCCTCATTTCCTCTCAACTTTGATTATTGTTGAGAGAGAATCAAAAGTGGTAAATTAGAAAAAGATTGACAAATATGAAAACTGTTTTATCTTTTAGTCTAAGATCAACTCTCCAACTATATTTTATATTAAGGCTGGAGGGAGTAACAAATTGACTTCAAATTCCACCTTATTCAAAAAGACACTGATCTGGATTAGTCATTGCTCAGATAGCTGATAATAGGATCCGGATTAGATGTTGCCTGAATGTTTTATGATGTTGAACGCACCTTAACTTTTAAATTTTTCATATGAATTAAATATCCTTAATTTATTATTGGGTTGATTTTATTTTCAAAGGGTATAATGTATATTACATAAGGGATAAAGTTATAAAATTATTGAGTTTTAAGGTAGAGGTAATGAATTTTGAGACTTTTTTTGGCCTATGAAAACATGTTGAAAGTAAGTTATGAATTTGATCAGAGGAATATTCCCCGCCATGCTTCTTTTTTCTTCTTCTGAAGTTCTCCATAGGTAAAACTTCATTAAGTTACAGCTTGATTACGATTTATATGGCATTTTTTATCTTTAAACTCATGCTTATTATTTATTAGTATTATTTTAGCTTTTGTACTTGCAAACAATAAAGGCACAATTTGAAAAATTGTGCTCGAGAGAAAAGGCAAACAAGAAATGCTTTATTTAGTTATTTTACAAGTGGTGAGATTGATCAATTACAAGTGGAGGGACTGGACACACTACATATAGAGGGGTCAGGGGAATTTAATGTCAATCTAAGATATAAAAGGAGTAACACAATGAATAATGTTTGAGTTGTAATCATTCATTTGAAACTGAGAATAAATCAGTAGTGAAAACTTAACCTCTCACCATTAGAATACATTAAAATCTAAACAAGAAGCTCGCAAAGTCACATTAGCACAAGTACAGCAAAAAACACCTAACATCAAAGTGAAGGCTTCGTATTGTTTCAAACTTAATTTCATCGGGGCATTTTTCTGCAAAGACAAGTATAAGCCAAAATTTGGGTGAGATAAACAATAGCAGTAACTTTCAGTATCAACATGGAAGTAAAGATTCAGAGATTGCAACAAGCCAGCTTCAATGCACAAGCAGTCAACCATAAATTTTAAATTAATGTTGTTTGTTAAATTAATTATTTAGAATTAATTTTTGACTTTGAATTCAAATTAGCTTAAATTATTTCAAATAAATATCGATTATTTCATGAATTAATAGGAGAGAATATAGGAGGGTTAGTTAGGGGTTAATCAGTAATTTTAAATTTCTTTTTTAATATTTAGTCCTTTTAAATAATTATAGTTTTTGAGGTCTTCTCCTCTAAATCTTAGTCCTACTTAGTCCCTCTGTTTAATTTCCCCTTTAAATAATGATTATCCAATCAAATAGTCACACATCATGTTTATAATCACTATTTATATTGAGAGTCTAAAAATACATTTTATAAGTTTAAGGGATTAAATTGAATCTCGATGTGAAATTAAAAGACCAAACAAATACTTTTTTTTTTTTTTTGCCCATGACCAAATATATACTTTAACCTTTACAAATACTTTTCTAATTTTACTCTTCATTAAAAAACTAATGAGTATCATAACCTAAAGTGTTGTTTAAGAAGTCAAAATCATGCCAGCCATATGGTAAGATTACAAAAGCAATTAACTACCATGTCTTTTTATTTTTTCTAGATTAACTACCATTTCTTTATTCTTTATTTAGGATCAAGTATGGTTTTAAAAGCAATTAACTCCCATGGCCGTCTTGCTCGCAAGCCCTGCTACTGCCTTCAGACTTCAAAAAGACCAATCTCCTTTGTTGCATTTTACTTTTAAGTGTTCGTTTGGAATAGCTTATTTTTGGGCAATATGTGTTTATAAATCGTGATTCACAGTATACGAGGTAATTATGTGAGAGGAGTTTTATCTTGGCTTGCGTAATAAGGACTTATTGTCTAAAATTAAGTGATACCAAACACAGGTTTAAATTTGGGGTCCAAAGCATGCTCTGACTTGACTTCTGTGAATTCAACAACATTCTGGATTTAAATCCCATTGCTAATGACGACGTGAGATCTCATTGACGGGGGATTTATAAGTACTTTTTTAAGCACTTTGAACGTGGACAGGTGAAGCCTTAAGATTTAGCTCATAAACTTTTTATACCAAAAAAAAACTTTTTTTATAGGAGTACTTTTTATGTTGTTTTAATAAATACTCTTCTTATCTTATTTATAAAATAGAGAGGGAAAAAAAATTTTGTTCTATTTTGAAGTCACGTCAAATTTTTGGGTTATGGAGTGTTTTAGCACCCCCAAAGTACTCTCCCGTAAACCTCTAACATTCTAAAGTATTTTGTATTTCATCCAATACTCTGAATTAGTTTTTCAAGTGTGTCCAATATTTTATGACACATTTTTTTTCTTAAAGTACTCAGAAGAAATTTTGCCATGAAGTAATTTTTAGTAGCAATTTTAACATTGTAATTAACTCCCAAAAAAGTTCTTCAAGTGAAGGTGTATCCGATACCCTAAAGAATTTTTTCACTAGCAACTTTAGGGTGCTGGATAAATCATAAAATACTTTAGAATATTGAACACGCCTAAAAAAAATATTTCATAGTGTTTAATGAACAACAAAAAAATTTATAATAGTAGACGTACTTGAGAAAATATTTCAAGGTATTAAATACATCTTAACCCTTAAAGTTTTCATATAAATGTATAATTTTATCCTTCGTTTACTATTATGTTGATTTTGTTGAGTTTTAAAGAAGAGTTAACTAAGTTTAAGACTTTTTTTGGGTAATAAGAAACATGCTGAAAGCGGGTTATAAATAAGATTGAAGGAGTATTAAAAATAAATAAATAAAACACTCCGTCATGCTTTTTTTTTTTCTCTAATAAGAAGGCCGTTTTCGATTATGTGTGTGTATCTTCTCTATATATAGGTAAAACTTCATTAAATTACATCTTAATTATGGTTTATACTAAGTGTTTGTTTGAGATTACCCTTGAAATCCCTAAAAATGCTTATTCACGTGAATCGAGATAAAAAATCCTCTTACATACTGATCTCATATATCGTAAATCACGATTGAAAAATTACTTTTAAAGACTCCAATCGCTATTCCAAAAAAATACTTAGTTATTAGTACTAGGGAAAATTGCATTTATTTCCCGGGGAAGAGAAAATACAACAAATGGTCCCTTAAAATCTTAAAATTGCATTTAAGTCCCATGTGATTTTTTTACTATAAATTTTAATTCTACTGACAAGTCCATGGGCTTTTATTAACAAATTCAAGGGCGTCTACTAACAAGTCCATAAGCATCTATTAACAAGTCTATGAGCATTTGACAATTAAAATTTATTACAAAAAAGTCTCACCAGACTTCAATGCAATTTTAAAACTTTAATGGACCATTTTATCGTATTTTTTCTTATCTAAGACTTAAATACAATTTTCCCTTGGTATTATTCTAGCCTTTTGTACTTGCAACAATAAAAGCACACTGTTAAAAATTGTCTATGAGAAAAGGCAAACAAGAAATGTTTTATTTATTTATTTTACAAGTGGGGAGATTGAGTCAATTACAAGTGGAGGGACCAAACACCCAACATATAGTGGGGAGTTTAATGTTAATATAAGATATAAAAGGAGTAACACATTGTAGTATAATGCATGAGTTGTAGTCATCCATTTTAAACTGAGAATAAATCAGCAGAGAAGGCTTAAATTAGAATATATATACATCAGGTCTAACCAAGAAGCTTGCAAAGCTGCAGTAGCACAAGCACAGTGAAAAAAACCAAACATCAAAGTGAAGACTTTGTATTGTTTCAAACTTAATTTCACACGTTTTTCCCCTTATTAACTATTAACTATTAACTATTAACAATTTGACAATGATTGATTTATAATTGGATCAGGGTAAGATGTATGCTGGATTCATTATTTTTAATTTAATTTGCTTAAATATAAGACATGGTGAGTGTCATAGGCAAATACAAAAGTTTGTCTTTAATTTAAGGGAGAATTGATAATAAATATTTTTTTTGGGAAATTAGTTGCTGAATGCTACCATGGAAGATCTATTGCACATAGCGGAAGATATTTTGCACACAATAGAAAATTGTTTGCACATTTATATAGAAGATTTTGCACACACAGAAGATGGTTTACACAAAACGGAAGATCGCTTACACGCTTAGTAGCAATCAGCATTAATTTGCCCCAAAGGTATTTTTGGGCAATTCTCCCTTAATTTAAAACATGTTTATCTAATTTGCACTTAAAGTAAGATAAACAAATTATTTAATTATAACATATATGACATAATTTTTCTAAAATATGTTTATATAATATTATATTATATGTCAATTATAAGGTGGCAAATTAATTTTAAAAAATAAATATAAAGGATAAAGTAGAAAAATGTCTTACGATTAGATCAAAATTCATTCCAACCTGAACCCAAGGATGATTTGAGCTGATTTGGAATGAATCGTACACTTTCTTCTTAGATTAGTACTCCTCTGGTCCTTATTATAAGACACCAACTACCAATTCTCATAAATCAATAAAGGTAGTTGAAAGCATTAAAATTGTCCTAAAATTCAAGTAGTTTCCAATATTACCCTTACCAACTACACTAAACTCAAATATCCATTAATTATTAATCTCTCTCTCTCTCTCTCACTACCCTTATTAAATATGGGCATACATGGAAAAATAAATTAAATGCTTCTTAGAAACTTACAAGTGCCTTATAAAAGGGACCAAAGGCACTTATTAGTTGGTGTCTTATAATAAGGACCAGAGGGAGTATTATTGTGCCTTTTTCATTTATTTTGGTTGAAAATAGAGATGGGTTTTTGGTGATATTAAACCACTCATATTTTCTAAATATAATTATTTAAAATGAGATCTAAATTATTTTTGAGTATCCCTCAACTTCATTACAAAAATAATCTGTCTAATATTTCTATCAAGTTATTGGCCATTAACAAATTATTTGCTTGCTTTTAACGTTTTTAAAATAAAAGTAGGATAAAAAACAAACGAACCCCCTAATGAAGGTTTGGCATCAATAGCAATTGGACTATACTTGTAATCTTATATGAAAAAATAGCAACTAGACATAGTTTTATTGTTCATTCAAATTTTGTGAATAAAAAAACTACTTTCCTTTTTATATATATAATTATCTGGTATTCGGTTGGGACAGTGGCTGCTCCTCCCCTCCCAACACATATAGTTTTTTTACGACTTGAATTTGAGATTAAAAAAAATTTAGTGAGGCCTCACACTACTAAGCAAACTCTGTGTTGGTTTTAAAAAAACTACTTTCTAACCACTACCTAAAATTTATAATATGCAAACAATGAACCTTTGGAAAAAAGGGAGAAAACAACAAGGCAATTAAACCCGGACCGAACAGTGAACTGGTTGAAGTACTGGGTTAAGGGTCAGTGGGTCAAACCGAAGCTAAAACGGGACCAAACCAATGAAAGGTTAAATATTTTAAGCTTATTAATATGAAATTAAAAAAAAATAAACATCATTTTTTTAAAAATAAAAGATAAAAATTCTAGACCGGTCTATTTGCCGGTTAACCGGTTTCCACTCTGAACCGCCCGGTTCCATTACTATGGAAAACAACATCCTCTCCTCCATATTAAATATAAGGCAAAATTAAATAATTTTACAATTACTAAAGAGCGGTGCATAATATTTGTAAATTTATTAAAAAGGAGTTACGTTACTGTCGTATTTTACCCTTCATCAGAATTGATGAATATATTGAAGTGTTGTCTATAATAAGTCAAAGCACGGCAACGACTCGTTGCAATTAAGGAGAGGCCTAGGGTAAGATGTGAAGGAAAAAAAATTAACTACCTCATCTTCGTTCTTATTTAAGATTAAATATGGTTTTAAAATTTTGCCTGCATAATTAGGAATACCTATGTAGTGTATGCCTTTAGTTTAGATATTATGATTTTTTTTAAGTAAAAAAAAAAAATTATACTATTTAAATATAATTTCCCGTTAAGACATAAGTATCCTCCCGCATCGTGTTTGAGGCATCGTTGGATTTATGCCTCATGGATACAGTGTCGGTCTCTATACCCATCTTTGGCTTTCATCTTCTTCATTCTCCACTATAGTTAGCCTTATTTCACTCCATTTCCGTCTTCTGCTTCCATTTCTATTCGTTTTTCTCCTCCTCCTCCAAGATGATTTGGCTTGAGTTCGAGTTTTAACAGGTAGTTTTTCTTAGTTTCTTTATGTATTTCTTTTAATTATTGTAATTCCTAACTCTGTATTAAGTAGTCTCAGCAAGTTATTGTTTTGAGTTATGTAGGCTCTATATTGTTGAGTTAAAATTATGTTTAGATTGTTTAATGCACTGCCTACCAAGTGGACATAGATCTGGGATGTTTGGCTTTCAATTTTCTCGAGGAAAACAATATTTTTTCAAAAAAAAAATCTCTCTGCTCTATATTTTTTTTTGAGCAAACAATCTCACTGTTCTATATTAATCAGCATTATTGCAAGGCATTTGTACTTGCAAAACAAGAAAGGCTCACTTACACAAACAATTGGAGCAGAATTTAGAGTAAAATACTTTAACTTTCTCTCTTATTTTAATTACATGGACCCCCTATATTTTGAAAACTCATATAAATCTCCTTTAAAATTAAAATGTATGGAGGTGCAACTATTTTATGACGATTTATAAAACAAACTATATCAACCATACCACCTAACTATACAGAAATTCTAACAATACATGAAGTAAGTCGAGAATGTGTATCATTGAGGTTATTGATACATCACATTCAAACAACTTGTCATTTATTTTCAGGCAAAATGGTCTCAACAATTCTATGAGGACAATACTACATGTATTGACCAACTTAAAGAAGGTTATATCAAGAGCAATAGAACGAAACATATTTCACCAAAATTCTTCTTCGCTCGTAACCTTCAAAAAGATGATGAAATAAAAATCCAGCAAATCTGTTCAAGTGAAAATCTAATAGATTTATTCACCATATCACTTCCAGGTACAATCTCTGAAAAATTTGTTTATGACATTGATCTTCGGAGACTAAAGATTTCAACTAATGAGGGAGAGTCGATATACGTTATACTCTTTCTATCTTATCTATATTTTATCCCACTTGGTTTTCCAAAAAAGGTTTTTAATGAGGCAGTATTAGACAATATATCAATGAACGATGTGCACTTTTCTTCGACTAGGTTTTTATCCCACTGGATCTTTCCTAATTAAAATTTATAATGAGGCACATTCATAACAAATATCTACGGGATAATGTTATGAATATTAATTATGTGGATGTCTCTTGACTTATATCAAAACCAACTTGCTCTTCAAGTTAACTTGATCTCCAAAAACAGACATCATTGTTTTATACAAAGCAATGCAGCAAAATATTGTACATTCAATGTAACATACGAGGTCACTATAGCGATGACATACAATGTTACTATAGCATCACAGGGATTATTGTAATAATACTATTGTACATTCACTATATTTTATCCCACTAGATTTTTCCTAATTAAAATTTTTAATGAGGCACATTCATAACGAATATCTAAGGGAGAATGTTATGAATATTAATTATGTGGATGTCTATTGACTTATATCAAAACCAACTTGCTCTTCAAGTTAACTTGATCTCCAAAAATAGACATCATTCTTTTATACAAAATAATGCAGCAAAATATTGTACATTCACTATAACATACGAGGTCATTATAGCGACGACATACAATTTTACTGTAGCATCATGGATGGGGATTACTGTAATAATACTATAGCGAGACCGGGTTACTATAACAATATTGTAGCAACACGAAATATTCACTATTAACCTATGTTTTGCTCCTATAAATAGAGGTATTGGCCTAAGTATCATGTAAACAAAAGTAAATGAGAAATTCTCTCTATTCTCTCTCTTTCCTAACTCTTGCTCTCTTGTAACATATACTTTTATAACATAATACTTAACCCAACACCTCTAAAGCAAAGGTAAATAGTAAATTTTTCATGTTCCTACAGTACTGCTATGGTAACCCGTATCGCTACATTGCTGCTACAGTAACCCTTAAAGTTACTATAACCTCATCCGTGATGCTACAGTGACATCCTACAGCGACACTACATTGACCCTCATATGCTACAATGAATGTGCAGTATCTTGCCACAGTACTTACATATAAAACAGTAATATACGTTTTTTAAGATCAAGTTGACTGAAAGAACAAGTTGGTCTGGATATGAATCAATGGACATCCACACAATTTATATCGATAACATTATTTAATTATTAGACCACTAATGCCATTTTATTTTAAAGATTTGAGTGTCTACATCATTTAAAAAATAAGTATAGTTTAACCATATCAAATCATCGGTTATGAATCTGATATACCGAGGATTATAAGTCACCTCATTAGAACTAAAATAAGAGAAACAACATATTTACAAATTAGCCTTCAAATATCCTAATCACCCACAGAATAAAACTCTAGTATCAGTTGAGAGTGATTTGCACTTGTATCTACAATTTTTTTTTAAAAAAAAAAGGCACACAACAGACCAAAATATTGTCAAATACAATATAGACTATTTTCAAAAAGGGCAAGTCAGATAAAAATATGCCTCAAAAAGTTGAGTTCAGAAAGGAAATTTCCTTTCACACATCTAATTGATTCATCATTCCTTGCTTTCTGTTTTCCTCAATTCTCAATGAAATAGAATAGATGAGTACAGGAAGGGGGGGGGGAATCAACAGTGAAACCAGTCATCAAGCTACAATAAGATGGCAAAAAAAACCATCAGCAGGAATTGTTTCCCACCTGCCACTAAGACACATAAAAAACCACCTAAGGACCTGAACTGAAATCCCATCAGTTGAACCTCAAGGAGGCAGATTGGCAAGAAGCCATCTACCCACAGAGATCAACAAAATGGGACACAACTTACTGGACCAAAGGTTAACAAATATGCCTCAAGATTATGAGAGACAGGAGGGACAGAGGAGAACCCTGTAGGAAAACCCTAAAGAGAAGCCTCCATTATTGGAAAGTTTCATGTTGGGCACCTATGACTCAAAACGCTTTCATGGTTAAAAAGAAAGGCGATCTTAAGGGCTGCGCTTATCCAATAAGGCAAATACGTAACATATAATCAAACTAATCAGGATCATTCTCAAAAAAGTATAGACGTAAAGTTGAATGCTTCTGAAACAATTTTATTATGATCTCAGACTAACTAAACACAGTACTTCAACAAAGAAAGACCAAAGAAACAGTTAAAGTTGCTGAAAAACAAGTAAGATATTTTTCTATGCACTCCATTTCTTTCAAAAAGTTTCAAAATTGAGGTCAAAATTTCAAGCAATTTCAAAATTGAAGCACTCTCACCCCCAAACTTAAAATTGACAATGTCCTCATTGTCAACTAAAAGAATGGGAGAGAAAATAGCCAGCACCTATACAGCACAATATTCACAGCATTTACACCATTCAATATTTAATAAAAAATTAGGCCCTCAGTAGCCTAACCAAAACCAGAAAATGAGGTCATCTCTAGCCATCAGTAGCTAGGAAATTAAAAATCACAGCAGGTAAGTCATCAGACAGAGACAATGATATGAACCACTCAAACTAGCCATCAGTAGCTAGGAAAATCATGTTCACATGCATCAAGAGTGTCAAAGAGTACTGGCCATCAGTAGCCAACACCAAACATCAACTATTTAGTGTCATGTAGCAACATGCACATTTATATGCCAAATATTCAAAATATACCAATCCAAAACAGGCACCAAGAATATGCGCACTAAGTACAAGCTAGCAGCAGATCAATCATAGGGCTAACTTGAGCTCAAACAAAACAGAGAAGCATTAGGTTGAAGTCTATAACAGTCCCAAAAAAAAAAAAAAATACAAGACACATACAAAACAAGACTCAACACAAGGAAATCAAATAAAAATAAAGAATCTTGACCAAAGCTATCCTAAAATAAAGGAAAAATACCTCCAAACTTGAATTCTATCTAATTCCAAAGCTTTGAACTGTGATTCCAAGCCTAAGCTTAACCTCACTACCTCTTTTACGACCAGAAGCCATCTCAGAACAAAGATTTGATATTGAGACAAGATCAGTAAAGGGAGTTTCAGCATTGAAAGCAATCCTAAACAAGCAGCACAAACAACATGATCAAGTGCAGGTTCAGTTTCACAAACAGCAGCAACTGAACTGATAATCTTTAAATTGCACAATTCAATAACAAGTTCTGACTTCTTGTGGAACTAGGTACACAACAGGAATTTCGTGAATAAAGATAAGACCACAATTGCCAAAGATTTCAGAACTTGCCAAATCATTCACTGTTGTGCCAAATCATATGACAATATGCAACTCTTCAAGCAAAATCATTATGCTGAAAGCAAGGTACAAAAGGCTACAAAATGACGTATCTTTTCTAGAACTTGTTAGGACACTCAAACATCAGTACTCTCTAGCTCCTAATCCTTAAGCCATCTTTGAAATTCAAGCCTAAATGCCAATATTCCTCTCCACAATTCAGAGTAGAATTTCCAAAGTAACTAAGCATATGCAAGCTATCAAGAGAATGTTTCAAAACATTGAACAACAAGATTCTGCAGCTCTCACATAGTAAGAGGCTAATCAGAGCAAAGCAATCAACATAGTGGCTATATTCACAGACAAACAATGTAAAACCTCAAATTAACCTCACATCAGTGCATAAGCTCTCTTAAGAATGGGAATTTTTTTTTATTCCTGGAATTAACGTGCAGATGGCAAAACTCCTAATTCATCATCTGTTCAATCTTATGTTCTATCATGAGTCACACAAATACTCTGCATATGCGAATCCTAACCATAATTGCAACTCTAACCTAGCCAAACCCATCCCAAAATAGAGAAAGGCAAGATCTTTAGCTCATAAAAGAAACACACGAACATACTAGAAAACACAGGTGGCTAAAGCATGAAGACAGTAAAACAGGGAAGATTACCAACTGCTTCTAAGCTGTGATGACAGTTGTTGGCGGTGCTGGAAATAGAGCCAGATCTGTGATGGTGGCGGCCCAGAAAGAGATTGACGGAGGAGGCGGAGAGACAGAGAAAGAGGGCGTCAGTGATGCTGCAACGGAGCTACTCCGGAACGTGGACGGTGATGATGGGGGCTTGAGTTACGGTGGAATGGAAGGGAAGAGACGGTGGAGATGGAGCGGAAGACGGATTTGGGAGGTAAGGGACGGAGTGGTGATGGGTCGGCGGTGGTTGACGATGGCTTAGGGAGGGAGGAAGAGAGTGTCGGATCTGGAGGGGTGAGTTGAGAGGTGAGCTGAGACGGTGGACGGAGCGGCGTGTGTGTACCGAGAGAGAGCTGTGGAGAGGCGAGAAAGAAGAAAACCAGATCTGCGAGTACAGGGCTGAGAGGATCGGAGGGTGCTGAGATTTGGAGGTTGAAACGGAGTGAGGTGTGTGTGCGGAGAGGGTCGACGGGGAGATGGGGAGCTGAGAGCTGTGAGACGAGCTTAGAGATCGGTCAGCTGAGGGAGATGGAAGAGTGAAAATGGTGAGCTGAGATCTCGGTGAGAGTGGCAATGGTGAAAAACGGAACTGGGGGTGAGAGGTTGGCAATGGGGTGAGAGAGATGGTGAAGGCCGAGTGAGTGGGGTTGAGGCGTGATTGAAGTAAGGAGAAGATTAGGGTTTGAGTTGAGTAGGAAATTACCTAAGGGCCTGTTTGGTACGCTTGAATTGGAGGAGATGGAAATGGAATTGGATATGAATTCCATGAGAGGGTTTGTTTGGTACGATGGAATTGGCTCTCAATTCCAATTCCATGTGGAAGCCACATAAGCCAATTCAACCCAAATCAATTCCATCTCAAAAGGCAAGATTTATAATTCCACTTCCACAATTCCGTCAATTACCCTCCTCCTTCCTGTGACAACAGCGACCTCACCTCCCTCACCGGCAGTGAATAGCGAAAGGAGTGGGAGCAACCACCGACGGTGACTTCCGATGGTGAAGAACAGAGAAGCTTCCTCTCTCTCTCTCTCTCTCTCTCTCTCCAACGGCGGTGCTGAATCAGAAGATGGTGGAGGTTAGTTAATGGAGCTGGACGGTGCTAGTAGTCGATCGGTGGTAGTGGTGTTTCTTCTCCCACCGTCGACCCTTCTCTCTCTCATTCCAATCGCCGAAGAAACAACTCAGCCGTGCCCCTCACTATGTTTCAGATCTGGCTTCCGACGACGCTGAGGTCACCCGACGGTGGTGATGTGAAGGAAGACGAAGGTGGGCGGTGGGGCTCTCTTCTTCTCCTCCGGTTGCCTCTGTCTCTCCTTTCTTCTCTTCCGTCGCACCTCCCGGCTCCAATCTTTGGCCCCCTCCCAGCTCTCCACTGAAGACGAAAAGGAAATGCAGAAAAGTTGAAGAAAGAAAAGAAAGGTTTTTGTGGACGAGGGCATACTAGTAATTTTATATTTTAAATACAAATATTAAATAAAAATAATATCTAAATTCCATATACATACCAAACACACTTTTAAACCTCATTTCCATTTCCATATCCATTTCCATTTCCATTTCCATTTCCATATCCATATCCATCAAAATCAATTCCAGTGTACCAAACGGGCCCTAAAGGATTTGGGATTTGAATTTGGGGATGAATGTAGATTTATTGGTGGATCCAATTCAAAAAGATAAAATTGGAATAAGATAGAAAGGAGGTGGACAAAAGGGAAAAATAAGATTATTATTATTTTTTATTTATTATTATTATTATTTTTTAATATATATATATATTTTTTTTAACCAAACAGAAAAAAATGAAGAGATGGGTAAAGAAAAATATTTTTTTTTATTTGCGTATTTGTATGTATATGTATATATATATATATATTTAGTGGGACACTAGGCTTCAGCACACATGAGTGTGCTGAAGCATCGAACACATAAAGCGTTTCCTTAGTGTAAGGGAAGTTGGCTTCAGCACACACGTTGTGTGCTGAAACATTGAACACAGAAGGCATACATGCACACAAGGCATATGTTGGCTTCAGCCAAGACCACCTGTGCTGAAGCATTAAACACAGACAGCATAAATACTTCAGAAAAAAAATACCAGATGAGCCTCAGCAAACATCAAGTGTGCTGAAGCTAATTATTGACAAATTCCACAAACATCACAAACAAACCCAAAACTTATCCAAACACCATCAAACAAGTATCATGAAACATTTCACACACCAAAATCATCTCCACACATCTAACTCCCTTCCTCACAGAAAATGCTCCATGAACATAAGGGTAATGATAAAATTTCCTAGATTCACATATTTTCAACACATTAAGTATTAATACCCAAAAGTTCATGTCATCCAAAATTCAAACGAAAGTTAGAATCAACCAATTTCCCACGGTAGCTTCAATACTACCCAAAATTGATCAATAATCATATATGCACTTCCAAAATCTTAAATATAAGCCTATAGTTAAGTGCACTTCCTTGAGATGCATATCCCATATACTTCCTTCAACTTCCTCTTCTCACCCAAAAAATTCTTTCGTTGTATTGGCTTTGCTCATTCCTCATTGGGTACCTTTCCTTCCTACAAAAAGCAAAGATCAAATATAAACACACCAAAACACACAAAAATGACAAGGATTGAGTTAAGAACTTGGGTTGCCTCCCAAGAAGCGCTTAGTTTATAGTCTTTAGCCTGACTCTTTATCTCCTCAAGTCACATCATCTACAGGTAAGGTAAAAACTTGATGATTCACCTCTCCACTGCAATTATTCTTTAATCCATAGCCACTAGCTTGAAATCCCTCATGGTTTTCATTGCTAACCCATGCTTGTATCTTCACAACATCAATAACCCATTCAGTAGCTCTTTTACATGCTTGTAGAATTTCCAAAAGATGTTCTTCTTGTTGAATGGCTAACGGTGAAGTTACACCCAACGATAGATTGTTGGCTCTCAAATAGTCATTCTGACTCCCAACATTAGTCGGTGTTGCCTTCAAGACACTCATGCCATCTTCTACTGCTTGACCCTCTATTTGAACTTGTAATGACAAAGCATCAACAAACCCATTATGAGTTGGCTTCTTAAATTCCTTTTGCTCAACTTGCTCAACCATGTCAACTTGGAAGCATTGCTTAGCCTCATTGGGAGTTTTCATTAGCTTGTGCATATTGAAGGTAACATGCTCATCTTCAACTCGCATGATAATTTCACCCTTTTCAACATCGATTAGGGTTCTAGCAGTTGCTAAGAAAGGTCTTCCAAAGAAAATAGGAGTATCTTGGTCCTCCTCACAATTAATAACAATGAAGTCCGCAGGAAAAATGAATTTGTCTACTTTCACAAGCACATCTTCAATGATTCCTCTAGGGTAAGAAATACTCTTATCAGCAAGTTGTAAAGTAATGGTAGTCGACTGAGCTTCACCTAACCCTAACTTGTTAAAAATAGATAGAGGCATGAGGTTCACACTTGCGCCAAGATCACACAATCCTCTTCCCAAGAATTTATCCCCAATGTGGCAAGGGATGGAGAAACTTCCAGGATCCTTCAACTTTGGTGGAATCTTCTTGATAACATCAGTAAGGCTCTTAGTCACAGCGACCATCTCAAACTCATTAAACCTTCTCTTCTTAAAAAGGACATCCTTCATAAATTTGGCATATTTAGGCAACTTCTCCAAAGCTTCAGCGAAGGGTATATTAATGTGAAGTTGCTTGAACATTTCAATGAATTTCTTGAATTGACCATCGTCTTGATGCTTCTTAAGCCTTTGAGGGAAAGGAGGTGGTGGAACATATTTTGGAGGAGAAGTGCGTGTATTCCTCTTCTTCTCATCCACATTTTTAGGTGGAACATGTTTTCCTCTCACCATGTTATCATGGATTTCCTTAGTTGGATTTTCCTTTTTGTTCTTATCTTCTTCAACTTCAATTTCTTCATCAAGAATTTCATTACTATCAATCTCAATAACAGCACGGTTTGTCAACTCTTTACCAACCTTGCTTGAGCTTGGTACTTCCGTCAACTTTTTCTCACTTCTCAAAGTAAGTGCCTTGCACTCCGCTATAACTTCTCGCTTAGGATTAGGAATAGTATCACTTGGAAGACCATTTCTTGGTTGAACACTTAAGTGTGACGCAATTTGTCCCACTTGTATCTCAAGATTCTTGATTGCCGTGTCATGAAGAGAAACTGTGCCAACTAAGCTTTCTTGACCTTTCAGAATTTGCCTCAAGAGTTTATTTGTCTCAAAATCACCCTCTTGTGGCTTTTGTGGTTGCTCGAAGCCTGGTGGACGCATAGGCTTACTAGTAGAAGCATAATGATTAAGTGGATTCTCACTAGGTCCATTCCTCCAAGAAAAGTTAGGATGATCCCTCATACCCTTGTTGTAGGAATTAGAGTAAGGGTTGCCATGTGGATACCGTTGATTATTATTCAAATAACTCACAGACTCCATAGTATGATAGCATTCTTCATAGGAGTGAGCTTCTCCACATATTTCATAAGAAAGACTTGGAGCTTGGATAGCATTCACATTCTTAGATAAATTTCTCTCTATCTTTAATTCAAGTGCATCAAATCTCTTTGCCGTTGGAATTTAAATAAAATATGCTGGAACTAATATATTTATCGTTATAGTGAAAGATACCCTTCAAAATATTTAGCTAATAGTTATAAAAATAAAAATATTAAATTGGATGAATCTAAGAAAATAAAGGAGGAGGGTGCAAGAAATATATTACCCTAATACTCTCTCCGGTCCTAATTATAAGACAAAGTTGACTTTTTTAGAGAAATTAAGGAAGCCAATTAAATTATTTTAGAGTGTTTATTTTTTTAGTATCCTTAGACTACATATTAGTTTATTAGTCAAATTAATTAGTTTGGAGAAAAAAATAAAAATAAAAACACTCTAAAGTAATTTAATTGGCTTCCTTAATTTCTCCAAAAAAATCAACTTTATCTTATAATTAGGACCGGAGGGAGTAGTTGTTTTTCTAAAGATATCATAGATGTATTGGGAGAAGGTTCCACGAAAGAATGTTACCAATGTAATATAAATTTGTAGTGTCAAGAATTAGAGCAAGAATCAATTGATTGTGGAAACTGATGCTTTGGAATTAATAAGGCTTCTGCAAGCTTATAAGGTTCTCTTGCACTGGATATCAAATTATTAATGGAGACTTGAATCTTGATGGCGAGAGAATGGACGATCAGGCTCTTCTCATAACATGAATGGTGTAGTGGACTATTTATTTAAACAAGCTTTTAGACGTGAGGTTGGGTTTTCACCCATCATTCAGAGCTTCTTGAGTAAAGACTATTCTAATTGACAAAAAATAGAGAAAATCCCATATAAATACCTTTTGAAATAACAAAACCTCCAAAAGTCTGTTATAATATGATAAAGACAGAAAAGTGCTGAGGGACCTTTCAGGGATATTGAAGTGTTGTGTAAAATACTAAAATGCCCCCTTTACTCGTAGAAGTAAATGGATTTCTTCTGCTGCCTAGCGTGTCGCCATCCCCAAATCAGAAACGGTTGTGGGTGCCATTCTCTTCTGCTGCCGGCGACGTCGATGTGGGTGAGGGAATGTTCAGTTGTTGGTTTGTCTGTTTAAGCTTTGTGTTCGATTTCTCCTCCTCCTCGTGCTTATGTTCGATTCCAAAATGCTTGTGTTCGATTCTCTTCTACAGATGTTGGTGTGAGCAAAAAAGGGAATCTTCGAAACCGAGCTTCCTTCTTCGCGTGATTGGACGCTGTTGCTGATCCATTTCTGTGATCAAGGTTTTTAATTCTCCTCTTATGACGGAAAAGGCAGTTGAGGAAATTCATGGCAGACCTGAACAGACATATATGTTAATATCATGGATATGTGATCGGTTAAAGGAAAGTGATGACAAGACTTGTTATGGTAGTTGCTATCATGAAGAATCTGGTGTTTTGTTAATTCCATTACTGTATTGTCATTTCCATTACAACTCTTGTTAATCATGTCAGTTTGTTGTAATTAAAGTAAACATGAAGGAATACGTTCTTTTGGGTTCATGACTTATTTACATTAAGTGTAGATGGAATGAGTAATGTTAAATTGTCATTTGACAATGTATACGGTAGTTGCTGTCATGAAGAATTTGGTGATTTGTTAATTCCATTAATGTACTTGTCATTTCCATTACTACTCTTGTTAATCATGTCAATTTGTTGTTATTAAAGTAAATATGAAGGAATATGTTCTTTTAGTCCATGTCTTATGTACATTAGGTGTAGGTGAAATGAATAATGTTGAGAAGCCATTGGAGTATTTACTTGATACTTGTTGTTATGAATTTTTGTGGCTTTTGTCAATGTCACAACAGAACTTATCATTACCATTACTAAACTTGTTATTCCCATTATAAATCTTGTCAAAACCATTGAAAACTTTATCATTCCCATTAGTCAACTTGTCAGCGTCCAGCCTTATTGAGGCAACACACACAAGGCCACAACTATGCATCAATATACAAGATAGGTGATCAAAATGATCCTCACTATGTCACCCCAAAATTCAAAGCTTGGTTACTAAGTTAAACAATATGTGTCAATCTCCTTACAACAATGATGAATTCCAAAAAAAAAATCTAACTTGAAGACCAACAATTTACATTAAGAGTGTAATTTTGTTAGTCATTTCCTCTTGATCAGGGTCATTCATGAAGTCACCAGTCTCAATGCTTCCTTTCTCTTGCTATTCATTTCATGGTTAACCATGGGAAACAAAGTGTAACCATTTCTCACTTTTTTTTTTTTTGCATATCCACTTTATCTCCCACTCTTTCATGTGACTCCACATCAATGTTCTCCGCATAGACTACTTTTCTCTTCACACCAACCTCTTCATGCTGACCCTCCATGTCTACATCATGGCTTGCAATCTCTTTACTTGTCATTGGATAAGAGTAGCTAACTTTCACCTACAGAACAATGTCACAATTTAATTTAAGCTATCTTTGATTGAAACAACGCAACAGTTGGATGAAAATGGTGATTAATTTAAATATACTAATTAAGCTATCTTTGAAATATATTTGAAGTTCTGACTACGGCCTTAAGACCTTTTGAGTTTTGAATAATTCGGTTCAAAGTCCAACAACAAAGTTTCTTAAAGATTTTCAAAATATTTATATTTATCCAGTGCATATAAGTAACTTTGCAATCACTAATAAATTATGCCATCTACATAACAATCTCTGTGACAATTAAGTGATAAACAAATAATATAAATCAAGGAGAAGTAAAAACAACCAAACCAACTTCAATTAAAAAATACAGCCCCATTTCATTGCATTTCAGTTATAACCAGTTTTTGTAATAACCAATTAAATCAAACCAAGTAAATAGCTAAATCAGTTTATGCATAAGATTTTCAATCAAATACAAGCATTTAATTCCTGAAATATATCGTTGAACAAGCATATGAAACTGAAATAAAAAGTATGCTATTAAAAGCACATCCGCATGTTTACTATTTCTTTCTTTATTTCAATTTCTTTTTCAATAATAACAGGTGATCCCTTGAAATTCACCCTAACTTAAGGTTTCCCAGCAAACAGTTAAAATTCAATAAGAATAACCCCAACATGAAAAACTTCAAAGATCCCATGAATCATATATAACACACCAAAAAATAAGCATCTTGTTGACTACAGACCTATCACGATATAGAAGTACCTGCATGCACTTTTCCAGCAATTTGACACCTTCTTCAAAGGTCAAGTTTTCATTCCATTCATCATGAAGAATTGGCCTTGCAAGATGGTTGCCAAGCCTAGTTGCCACATGGTTGTCATCAAAACTAATGCCAATCATGTTAACCTGGAAACAATTCACAAAAAACTGAGTAAAAACTAAATCTTGGAGGCAACACACTCTCACATTGAAATTAAAGACAATAAACCAATGCATATCATGCCAAGGTATTTTTGTCCGTTTTTCACACCACTAATTACAAGCGAGTTCCACAATGGATTGAATTTATTACGTCTATTATACATCACACGAGTCAAGTAGTTGTGCACCTCCTTTGGACCAAGTGTTTGCCCAAAGGGGGGATGCTGACAAATTCACTAATGAAATTAACAAAGTCTTTAATGGTTTTGACGGGAATGGTAATGGGAATGACAAGTTTCATAATGGTTCCAAACTTTATGTGGCCAAGTGTTTGCCCAAAGGGGGCGACGCTGACAAATTCACTAATGGAATTAACAAAGTTTTTAATGGTTTTGACGAGAATGATAATGGGAATGACAAGTTTCACAATGGTAAAGACAAGTTCTGATGACATTGACAAAAACCACCAATGTTTATCACAGCAACTACCAAGTAAAGGGTTCAAATGACAATTTAACATTATTCATTCCATCTACACCCAATGCATACAAGCCATGAACCCAGAAGAAGGCGTTCCTTCAACTATAATTAAATGGTTGGAAGTTGTCACTATTAACAACTGTTTCAACGGAAATGACAAGTACAGTAATGGAATTTACAAAATACCAGATTCTTATTGACAACACCTACCAAAAACATTGTCAGCAAAAAAATTAACATTACTTATTCCGCCTACACCGAATGCATAGAAGTCATTAACCCAAAAGAAGGTGTTTATTCATGTGCACTTTAATTACATCACATTGCATCATTAACAACTGTTTCAGTGGAAATGACAAGTACAGTAATGGAATTTACAAAACACCATATTCTTATTGACAACACCTACCAAAAATATTATCAGCAAAAAATTTAACATTATTCATTCCATCTACACCCAATGCATAGAAGTCATTAACCCAAAAGAAGGTGTTCATTCATGTGCACTTTAATTACATCACATGTCATCATTAACAACTGTTTCAATGGAAATGACAAGTACAGTAATGGAATTTACAAAACATCAGATTCTTATTGACAGCACCTACCAAAAACATTATCAGCAAAAAATTTAACATTACTCATTCCACTTACACCCAATGCATAGAAGTCATTAACCCAAAAGAAGGTGTTCATTCATATGCACTTTAATTACATCACATGTCATCATTAACAACTGTTTCAATGGAAATGACAAGTATAGTAGTGGAATTTACAAAACACCAGATTCTTACTGACAGCAACTACCAAATACATTATCCAATGACAAGTGAATATTACGATTCCACCAGCACCTAATGTTTTCTTGTCATTCCCAGGGTATAGCCTATTGTTTTAACAAAAAACAGTACTTACATAAAGCACATCATATATGCCATAACCCTTCTAACCAAAATATCTGAAGGGATCCAAATCATTGTACATAAACCAAAAGATGACTTGCAAAATAGCTACTCCTAGATCTGTACACCCAGGCTTAAGTTCAATTTTTTGGAGCCCCTCTCCGACAGAACCGAAAGGAATGACAGAAAACCCTTTTGTGACAGAACCGAAAGGAACGACAGATGAGTGATTTAGTTTTTTGGAACCTTTCTGCGACAGAACCGAAAGGAACGATAGATGAGTGATTCAATTTTCTTCTGCGACAGAACTGAAATGAACGACAGGGAGTGATTCAGTTTTCTGGAGGTGAGTGTGAGTAAATGAGTTGAGGGGCATTTTGGTCTTTAGCCTTAAACTTCAATAACCCAGATTGGTCCTTGATCACCTATCTGTCTTTTCCAAGTTATAAAAGACTTTTGTGGGTTTGACAATTGAAATGGTATTTATATGGGATTTTCCCCAAAAAATAGTTTCTTTTGAAAAGTATGCTAGTTACATATTTATTAATATAAAAGTCAATTAACTCTTTTTAAGAGATTAAGGAGGTTAAATAAGTTATATTAAAACATGAAAAAAATTTCACTGCACCCCTATAGACATTTAATATCAAAAAACTCAAAAACTTTTCAAAATTTCACTACACCTCCCATAGCTAAAATGAAATTAAGTTTTTTTTTTTTTGCTGAAAAGACATTTATGCTCTTGTCTTGTACATGGCTGCTATGGTCTTATAAGTTCCTACATGTTTCTCGTAAATTCTCACATGTATCTTATTACTAGCATGTGTTCTTGTGAATATTCTTTTTGTCTTATACATGGATGAGATGGTTTTATAATTTCACTTATTTATCTTATAAATAAGCTTGTTTGACTTATAAATTCTCACATGTATCTTGTAAATAATCATATTTAACTTGTAAAGTAAGGACAAAATTGTATTTTCACCCACAAATTTTAATTTCAGTTTAGTCCTTAAGGGTGTAGTAAAATTTTCCCTTAAAGTATTTATATTTATTATTTTTCTTGAAAATAAATTGTCCGTACTTATAAACTAATATATAATCTAATGACATATAATCACATAATATATGTTATGATTAACTAATTTAATTAGTTTCCTCAATCTCTAAAAAAAATCAACTGACCCTTAATAATGAAGGGAGTATTACCTGCGGGCTAAGGTTATTTAACCTATAAGCATATGGGCTTGTGCGTTGTTGCACTGATTATTGTGCAATGACTAATGAGGGATCAGTAAGAAAGAGGGAGAAAAGTAGCCTTGGCATTTATTCTATCATGGTCAATTAATTATATTCTTGAAAATTATGAGTTGGTTCTAGTTTACCACTCATATTTGATCTCCATATAACATAACATGTGTTTGGTATCACTCATTTTTGGATAATAAGTTCTTATTATGCAAGTCGAAATATAACTCCTCTCACACACATATCTCATATACCGTGAATTACGATTTATAAGCACTTATTGCCTAAAAATAAGCTATTCCAAACGAGCACATAAATGGATTAAGGTGTAAATCCGTATTTAAAGTATTTACGAAATCTTAATACTATCTTGAAAGTTTTTTCCCCCCTCAATGTCACTCCTGAAGTAAAAAATCTCTAATGTGGTTGAAAAAATATCTTAACTAATAATATCTTAATAAATTCTTCCTTTTTTTTCTAGATTTCATAAAATCTCCATTGCGTTTGAAAAATCATGATTTTATTATTTCGAAGTTTGGTTGGTTGCTTAGGGAGGTAATTTTATTTTTCACCAAAGACCTACATGCTTATGCTATCTATTGATGCAACAAACACAATAGGCAATGGCAATTATATAGTGATTTTTCAGTACTAGTATTTAATTATCTAACTAAAGCTTTTTATATATAAATATATATATATATATATATAAATATAATATCAAAAAAGATAAATAGATAAATGCTACTCCTTCCGGTCCTAATTATAAGATAAAGTTGACTTTTTTGGAGAAATCAAGGAAGCCAATTTAATCACTTTAGAATATTTATATTTATATTTTTTTCTTCAAACTAAGTAATTTGATTAATAAACTAATATATAATCCAAAGATACTAAAAATATAAATACTCTAAAGTGATTTAATTGACTTCCTTAATTTCTCCAAAAAAAATCAACTTTATCTTATAATTAAGATTGGAGGGAGTACGTGAGTATCATGACTTGTTCACTAAACGGACCCAACCATGACCTTTTCTTTATCTCTAAGTATGGGTCCCTTAACCCCATCTTTAGGTTGAAGTACTGCTGATTTGGACATCTTAAAGACGTGGAATCCCTGAACTGTTTTGGTTTTTGTTTTATTTTTGTACCAGAAACAAATACTCCCTTCTATCCTAATTATAAAATAAAATTTATTTTTTTGGAGAAATTAAGGAAGCCAATTAAATTACTTTAGAGTATTTATATTTTTATTTTTTTTCTCCAAACTAATTAGTTGGACTAATAAACTAATATATAATCTAAGGATACTAAAAATATAAACACTCTAAAGTAATTTAATTGGCTTCCTTAATTTCTCTAAAAAAGTCAACTTTCTCTTATAATTAGGACCGGAAGGAGTATAAAACAAGATAAATTAGACGAATGAGTACTAATCCATAAGCATAGAGAAGATTACCGTAAACCACTCCCTTTGCCTCCTCTTCTTGACATCTGAGAAAATACTTTAGGACAGTGCCAATGAGAATAAATTGATAATCGTGTAATAAAAAGTAAGGGTATATAACTATTTAATAAAATTTATACCTATTAGATCCTTTACCAATTACCATGAACAAATGAGCATACAAAGAATATGATGCAATTTAACTGTTTTTCTTCCGGAGAATATTAATTAAATTTAAATTTAATATAGATAGTTCATAATGTTATACACACACATATATTTATAAACAAAAATAAAATCGGACTTTCCAGAAAAATCCAGACCATTTTCTCAAGCTGGAACGGTAGAACCATTTCCTATTGAGCGGCAAAAATCCATTTTTGCAAAGCAGATCCTGAAACCCTGCTACCAGGCCTACTCTCCTTGCGTCCAGAGTAACACAGCGTTTATATAATTAGGGGCATTGAGGCGTGTGACGGCGGCGTGGGTTCGATGGCACCGTGCGAAGGCGGTACGGTAGGACGGCGACGGCGAGGGTTCTCGGAGCGGACATCATCCGTCTTTATCGTAGAAGAAGCTGCTTCGGTCCAGAAAGGAAGAGATGGTGGGTATTATTTGATTATGCCAATTTGAATTTTGAATTGGAACTTTGCATGGGCTGTTGCTAATGTGTGAATGATGTGGGATTAGTTTGATTAACCGGGACTTAGAGAGTTTGATTATTTCCAAGTAGACTATGAATTCCAGTTGTGGGTATCCTCCATTTCTTGTTTGGTTTGGAATTTAATTACTAGTTGCCTGCAACTTATATCACTTTTGATCTCAAGGAATCTAAAACTTGCACTTCATGTATCTGTGTTCATCTTTCTTAATGGTTGGTTGATTGTAGCATTTTGGCCAAGTTTTGATCTGTCTTGTTAACAATGCATAGCCTATTAAATTGGAACAGTGAAGCAATTGAAATTAAGCTGTTGCAACATAAAGAGCTGATAAAAAAATTGTTGTCTTCTTGATGGCAGGGCACTGGGCGTACAAAAATCTTTTTCAAAGTGAGGCTACACAAAACCATTGCTGTCCATTCAGCCTGCGTGTCGATAGCCTCTTCTATGCGAGGAGAGAGGTACAAATTTAAAACTTTTGAAGAACTATAGTATTTAGGTAAATACTTTTTATTCTGTAGCATTTTGAGAAATATTTTTATTTTCTTCCGGTTCAGAGCTTGAAAAAGCCTCATTTTATGTATGAAAGGGCAATTTAAACAAGCCTATGGCAAATGCATGGACGCTTATGGTCTTCGGTATCTTAGCATCTCTTGTGTAACCACCATTTTTCGAAATCCAGTTTCACATTTCTCCACCCTTTCTTTGAAATCTCTCCTGCGAAAGGGGCATCTTGTGGATCTCAAAGAGCAATTTCTCTGCCTTTGTAACAAAGGAGACATAAAAGAAGCGTTTGATTTCTTTGTACCTAAGATATGGGAAGAACCCAATCTGTTCTCTCATCTACTCCAAGCATGTATATTGAGAAAGTCCATGCCATTGGGGAAACAACTCCATTCTTTGATAATAACATCCGGTTGTTCCTCAGACAGGTTCATTTCCAATCATCTCTTGAACCTCTACTCAAAATTTGGAGACCTTCAAACAGTTGTGACTTTGTTTGATCGTATGCCCAAGAGGAATACAATGTCATGTAACATTATGATTAAAGCATATCTTCAAAATGGTGATTTTGAGAGTGCTAATATGTTGTTTAATGAAATGTCTGAGAGAAATGTGGCGACATGGAATGCAATGCTCACTGAGTTGACCCAGTTTGAAATGAATGAGGAGGCTATGTTATTGTTTTCAGAAATGAACGACTTGGGTTTCATGCCGGATGAGTACTCCTTAGGTAGCATGCTTAGGGGGTGCGCGCATTTGGGAGCCTTATTAGCAGGAATGCAAGTTCACGCTTATGTTATGAAATGTGGGTTTGAGTGTAATTTGGTTGTCGGAAGCTCTTTAGCTCATATGTATATGAAGGCGGGAATCATGCAGGACGGAGAAAAAATTATCCAATCAATGCCAATTCATAATGTTGTTGCTTGGAATACACTTATTGCTGGAAAAGCACAAAACGGTTATGCTGAGGAAGTTCTGAATCACTACTGTTTGATGAAGATGGCGGGTTTTAGACCTGATAAGATCACTTTTGTGAGTGTGATCAGTGCCTGTTCAGAGTTAGCCACCTTTGGTCAAGGGAAGCAAATTCATACTGAAGCGATCAAATCAGGAGTTAGCTCTGTAGTTGCTGTGGTTAGTTCACTAGTTAGTATGTACTCCAAATGTGGATGTCTGGAAGACTCTGTCAAAGCTTTCTCGGAATGTGAGGAACCGGATGTTGTATTATGGAGCTCAATGATTGCTGCTTATGGGTTTCATGGGCAAGGACAAGAAGCTATCCGGCTCTTTCATCAAATGGAGCAAGAAAAATTACAGGCAAATGAGGTTACGTTCTTGAGTTTGCTATATGCTTGCAGTCATAGTGGACTGAAGGACAAGGGGCTCGAGTTCTTCAATTTGATGGTTGATGTGTATGGACTCAAGCCTTGGTTAGAACATTATACCTGCTTGGCAGATCTGGTTGTTTAGAGGAAGCCGTGGCTATGATACAAGATATGCATGTAAGAGCCGATGCAATTATATGGAAAACATTGTTATCTTCATGTAAAATCCACAAGAATACTGAAATGGCGAGAAAAATTGCTGAAGAGGTTCTTAGGATAGATCCCCAAGACTCAGCTTCTTATGTTCTTCTCTCAAACATTCACGCTGCAGCCAAGAGTTGGGAGGATGTTTCTGAGGTGAGGAAAGCCATGAGAGACAGGAGGGTGAAGAAAGAACCTGGTATTAGTTGGGTAGAACTGAAGAATCAAGTTCACCAGTTCAGTATGGGTGGTAAATCCCACCCAATGTCGTTGGAGATCGAGCTGTATCTAGAAGAACTAACCTCAGAAATGAAGTTCCATGGCTATGTCCCTGATACTGCCTCCGTTTTGCATGACATGGATAATGAGGAGAAAGAATATAACTTGGCACACCATAGTGAAAAATTGGCAATTGCTTTTGCTTTAATGAACACCCAAGAGGGAGTACCTATAAGGGTGATGAAGAACCTGAGGGTTTGCAGTGATTGTCATGTTGCCTTCAAGTTCATATCCAACATAAAGAATCGAGAAATTATAGTGCGAGACTCTAGTAGGTTTCATCATTTCAAAAATGGAATATGCTCTTGTGGAGATTACTGGTAATTTTCTGATTCTGGTAATTTTCTGATTCTTTCTTCTCATGGATTGGCTTAAGAAGGACAATACTGGGTTGGTTCCACTTCAATTCCACTTCAAGGACATCTCTGAAACTTTTATTTTTGCACTCACTGAGCTCAATGCTGATCCTTTACATTACTGCTGATGAAGAATGTCAGGCTATCTACGATTTAGATATTCTATTTTTTATCTCTAGTTTACATATACAAATTGAAGTGGAAACTTATATTACTGCCTTGGACAATGTTTTACTAACATAGCATAAGTTAACTCACACTTATCATCTCGGTCCGCAAGAACAGAACCAAAAGTTTGGCAAAAATCTCAGTTTTTGTTTTTGTAATCAGGGCTCTTAGTTCAGGATTCTTATATGATATTGAGTAATGACTTAACCTATGTATGGATTTGGATGAGATTAATGACATTGAAAGCATTTTAGTTATTTTGAGTTTGAGTTTAAATTGAAACAACATACTTGTATGTGATGGAAACAATGTTGTGTCAGACAAGTTAGTTGTATTGTAGTTGGATCTCCAAGTTCTACTTGAGGTTGTTACCAGTAAAACATCTCTAAACAAGGTTCTACGTTGAAAATTACAACAACTATAATGATTTACCCGTGACTAAAACTTAAAATTAAAATTATCTACAAAACTTGGTTACTTCCTTCAAAACATAATGTAACGGCAGGCTATTACTGTGGAGAAAAAGAATGAAGTAGATAAGCGTTTTGAGTATGAACATGATTATCGACTCATGAGGTTAGAAATCTCAGTGTCGAGTTGGAACGTCAAATTTAAGCATATTTATCATAAAAGTAATAAATGTGCTAATGGACTTGGAAGGAACACATGGGATCAAAGTTTGTATTTTTTATGATCCCACTTTAAGACATTCAAGGACGTAATTTAGATTAAATGAGCTAAACAAATAGATCCGTCATCCCCTACCAATTATAATTGCATTGTGACATCAAGGATATTTGTTCTAGTAGTGGATTAACTAGATTACAAAGTACTCCTTGTGGTGCTTAATATACAATATATTTACCTAAATTGATTAGATTAAGGAAGCTATTTAAGTTAGTTAATATGACATGTATTTTTTAAAACACCCTAGCCATCTATCTTAATTACCCCATTTCCTTTCCTCTTTGATTATTGTTAAGAGAGCATCAAAATAGGTAAATTAGTAATAGATTGACAAATATGAAAACTCTTATATTTAGGTCTAAAATTAATTCCTCAACTATATCTTATATTAAGGACTGAGGGAGTAACAAACGGACTTCAAATTCCACCTTATTTAAAAAGACCCTGATCTAGATTAGTTGCTACTCAAATACCTGGTAATAGGATCCAGATTAGTTGTTGCCCGAACACTTTAGGGTGTTAAAGCACCTTAACCCTTAGATTTTTCATATGAATTAAATATCCTTAATTTATTATTGGGTTGATTTTATTTTCAAAGGGTATAATGTATATTACATAAGGGATAAAGTTATAAAATTATTGAGTTTTAAGGTAGAGGTAATGAATTTTGAGACTTTTTTTGGCCTATGAAAACATGTTGAAAGTAAGTTATGAATTTGATCAGAGGAATATTCCCCGCCATGCTTTTTTCTTCTTCTTCTGAACTTCTTCATAGGTAAAACTTCATTAAGTTACAACTTGATTACGATTTATATGGCATTTTTTATCTTTTGTACTTGCAAACAATAAAGGCACAATTTGAAAAATTTTGCTCGAGAGAAAAGGCAAACAAGAAATGCTTTATTTAGTTATTTTACAAGTGGAGAGATTGATCAATTACAAGTGGAGGGACTGGACACACTACATATAGAGGGGTCAGGGGAATTTAATGTCAATCTAAGATATAAAAGGAGTAACACAATGAATAATGTTTGAGTTGTAATCATTCATTTGAAACTGAGAATAAATCAGTAGTGAAAACTTAACCTCTCACCATTAGAATACATCAAAATCTAAACAAGAAGCTCGCAAAGTCACATTAGCACAAGTACAGCAAAAAACACCTAACATCAAAGTGAAGGCTTCGTATTGTTTCAAACTTAATTTTCATCTGGGCATTTTTTTGCAAAGACAGGTATAAGCCAAAATTTGGGTGAGATAAACAATAGTAGCAACTTTCAGTATTAACATGAAAGTGAAGATTCAGAGATTGCAACAAGCCAGCTTCAATGCACAACCAGTCAACCATAAATTTTAAATTAATGTTGTTTGTTAAATTAATTATTTAGAATTAATTTATGACTTTGAATTCAAATTAGTTTAAATTATTTCAAATAAATATCGATTATTTCATGAATTAACAGGAGAGAATAGAGGAGGGTTAGTTAGGGGTTAATCAGTAATTTTAAATTTCTTTTTTAATATTTAGTCCTTTTAAATAATTATAGTTTTTAAGGTCCTCTCTTCTAAATGTTATTCCTACTTAGTCCCTCTGTTTAATTTCCCCTTTAAATAATGATTATCCAATCAAATGGTCACAAATCATGTTTATAATCACTATTTATATTGAGAGACTACAAATACATTTTATAAGTTTAAGGGATTAAATTCAATCTCGATGTAAAATTAAAAGACCAAACAAATACTTTTTTTTTGTCCAAGATCAAATATATACTTTAACCTTTATAAAAAGTGAGTTAGTTTCTAATTTTACTCTTCATTAAAAACTAATGAGTATCATAACCTTAAGTGTTGTCTAAGAAGTCAAAATCATGCCAGCCATATGGTAAGATTACAAAAGCAATTAACTACCATGTCTTTTTTTTTTTTTCTAGATTAACTACCATTTATTTATTCTTTATTTAGGATCAAGTATGGTTTTAAAAGCAATTAACTCCCATGGCCGTCTTGCTCGCAAGCCCTGCTACTGCCTACAGACTTCAAAAAGACCAATCTCCTTTGTTGCATTTTACTTTTAAATCTGGGGTCCAAAGCATGCTCTGACTTCTGTGAATTCAATAACATTCTGGATTTAAATCCCATTGCTAATGACAACGTGAGATCTTATAAGTACTTTTTTAATCGCTTTGAACATGGGCAGGTGAACCCGTAAGATTTAACTCATAAACTTTTTGTACTAAAATTTTTTTAAATACTTTTTATGTTGTTTTAATAAATACTCTTCTAATCTTATTTATAAAATAGAGAGGGAAAAAAATTTTTGTTCTGTTTTTAAGTCACGTCAGATTTTTGGGTTATGGAGTGTTTTAGCACCCAAAACTACTCTCTCGTAAACCTCTAACATTCTAAAGTTTTTTGTATTTCATCCAATACTTTGAATTAGTTTTTCAAGTGCGTCCAATATTTTATGACACATTTTTTTTTTCTTAAAGTACTAATAGAAGAAATTTTGCCATGAAGTATTTTTTAGTAGCGATTTTAACATTGTAATTAACTCCCAAAAAAGTTCTTTAAGTGAAGGTGTATCCGATATCCTAAATAATTTTTTCAATAGCAACTTTAAGGTACTGGATAAATCATAAAATACTTTAGGATATTGAACACACCTAAAAAAATATTCCAGAGCGTTTAATAAATGACAAAATAATTTATAATACTAGATATACTTGAGAAAATATTTCAGGATATTGAATACATCTTAACCCTTAAAGTTTTCATATAAATATATAATTTTATTCTTTATTTACTATTGTGTTGATTTTGTTGAGTTTTAAAGAAGAGTTAACTAAGTTTAAGACTTTTTTTGGGTATTGAGAAACATGCTGAAAGTGGGTTATAAATAAGATTGAAGGAGTATTAAAAATAAATAAATAAAACACTCCGCCATGCTTTTTTTTCCCCTCTAATAAGAAGGCCGTTTTCGATTATGTGTATGTGTAGCTTCTCTATATATAGGTAAAAACTCATTAAATTACATCTTAATTATGGTTTATACTAAGTGTTTGTTTGAGATTATCTTTAGAATCCCAAAAAATGCTTATTTACGTGAATCAAGACAAAAAATCCTCTCACATACTGACCTCATATATCATAAATCACAATTGAAAATCTATTTTTGAAGGCTTCAATCGTTATTCCAAACAAATACTTAGTTATTAGTATTAGGGAAAATTGCATTTATGTCCCGGGGAAAAGAAAATACAACAAATGGTCTATTGAAATCTTAAAACTGCATTTATGTCCCATGTGATTTTTTTACTATAAATTCCAATTCCACTTATAAGTCTATAGGCTTTTATTAACAAATTCAAGGGTGTCACACCCTCATCTTATATTCACCTATTTCAGAGTATTTGCGGAAAACGATACGCAGTTCAGTGGGCAATACAGGAATAGCATAAATATACTGATATTATGTGCACGATTACGGAAATTCCCCATAGAGGTTCGTACTTGATAATTACAATTAACGTAGCCTCACAACGCTACGTGGGTGTCTAAATCCATCCCAGTGAAATGGAGACATCTTCCCATCTTCGTTCCACCACTGCAATCCCCTCGTACGGTTCTCTTCTTTGTTCTCAGTATACGTTCTGTCTTCTCCTGTCTAAATTGTTGGTAGGGGAGGGTGGAATTCTGGGGAATCTCAGTAGGAAGGCAATACCAATATGCATGTAGGATAAGTGCTTAATGCATGACATGCTTGCATTACATAACTCATGCTCATACAATGACATATCTACGTGCTCAATGTTTCAAACATCATACGTATGGTCATAGCATAAACAGGAACAGAGCTTCAATTATTCATATATGTTTCACATAATCAAACAAAGCAATAACATGCATCAATACATGAGTACAAATATCACATATATGCAAGAAAGGTAAGTTCCCTACTTTAATCGCCTTTCCCTATCCTCGAATAACGTGCCTCGATTTGCATGCCAATCCCTCAAACTCTTTACTCGGTCCTAGAATGTCAAATGTACAGTTTAGACACTTTCATAGTATTTCTGGTGGTTATATTAGTCTATAGTGAAATTTTATTAAAATGCCCCTGGGACCCCAGCTCAGCCCCGCCTTACCCAGCACGATGGCACATTTTCCCAAAAATTTGATTAGGGCTATTCTGACATATTTTCACCCAGGGAATCTGTTTTCAAGTTCGAAATCACCAAATTCACTATCAAATTACAAAAATACCCCTGACAACCCCTATTTAGGGATTTCAGTGGCATTTTCGTAATTATGCTTTTTCGGCCTCTATAGAAAAAGTGCCCAACTGTAACCCCACGAATTTTTTCCCACTGAATCCAATAGAACCATTTATTTCATGAAAATCTAGCTCCAACCCCCTGAAACAGTGCTGGCCGAAATATTCAAGAAAAATGAAAAAAATGTAGTTTTGTGTTCTAACTTCCAAAACTTGTATTTTTCCGTTTCTAATCCTTTATTAATTCATTTAAACGCTTCTTGACCATGATTCAAAGAAATTTGGGCAGCATAACCCTTTTAGGTTAGGACTTTTCCAAATTTACAAACTTGACAAAAATCATCAAAACCAAATACAAACACAAACTTTAACAACAACACCATACTAGTTTAGATCTAAGGTTTGTGAGGTTATCTCTTGAGATCTTGAATCCTCTCTCTCTAGGCATATCCTCTCTCTCTTCTTGAGCTCAAAATGTGTCTTCAAATCATAGATTCCATGAAGAAGAAAGGTTTAGAGAATGTTTCTAAGTAAAATCACACTTACCTTAAACTTCCTCCTCCTCCTTTTCTCTAGAATTTGAGAGCTCTCTCTCTCTCTCTTCTCTTTTTGCGTTGGATGAAAATGAGGAAGGGAATGAAAGAGAAAAGCTTTATAAAAATGCTCCTTTGATCCTACACCATTGATCTCATCAAGGGTTAAGATTTCAACAATTGTCAAAGACATCATCCCTCTTTCCATACCTCCAACAATGCCTTCTACTTTATGCCATATCCTCTCATCATTTGGGTCTTCTTGCCTCTTAGCCCTGGATCTCATCAAGGGACTATAATGAGACACTTGTCACAAGCATACATTCACCAAGAATATTCCAATTATGCATTTTCCTTTATTTTCCATGATTAATTGAAATTAACTCCAATTAATTGGAAAATAATTAATCTTAGGCTACATTGGCAAAATTATGATTTTGCTATCACCTTTGTAATTTAATTCATTTCTTCAGTTAATTTTCCCATTTCCTTATGAATATGAATATTTCAAAATTCACAAAATTCAAATTCATGAATATTCACCATTTTATTGAATTTCTCAATTAATTATAATATATTTTGTGAATATAAAATTTGGGGTGTTACAAAGGGCGTCTTCTAACAAGTTCATAGACATCTATTGACAAGTCTATAGGCATTTGACAATTGAAATTTATTACAAAAAAGTCTTACGAGAGTTCAATGCAATTTAAGATTTTAATGGACCATTTTATCGTATTTTCTCTTATCTAAGACTTAAATACAATTTTCTCTTAGTATTATTCTAGCCTTTTGTACTTGCAACAATAAAAGCACACTGTTAAAAATTGTCTCTGAGAAAAGGCAAACAAGAAATGTTTTATTTATTTATTTTACAAGTGGGGAGATTGAGTCAATTACAAGTGGAGTGTCCAAACACCCAACATATAGAGGGGAGTTTAATGTCAATATAAGATATAAAAGGAGTAACACATTGTAGTATAATGCATGAGTTGTAGTCATCCATTTTAAACTGAGAATAAATCAGTAGAGAAGACTTAACCTCCCACCATTAGAATATATACATCAGGTCTAACCAAGAAGCTTGCAAAGTTGCAGTAGCACAAGCACAGTGAAAAACACCTAACATCAAAGTGAAGACTTTGTATTGTTTCAAACTTAATTTTCACCCTTTTTTCTGCACATACAAGTATAGACCAAAATTTTGGAGAGATAGTCAACCGTAGTAACTTTCAAGATTAATATGAAAGTTAGAATTCAGCTATTGCAACAAAATCCAGCTAGCTTCAATGCGAGCCCCAGAAATTTAACAAGTGGTCAATGGTTCGTTTATACGGCAAAACTAGTAAATGATCACATATTTGCCATACACAAAGTAAGAGGAAAAAAACAATTAGAAGGAAAAAAAACCATTACGCATCCACGTGGACGTGTCTATAATCCTCAGAAATATTCATGAGAACTCACCCACTGTATCTCGCCTTCTTTCCTCCGTAGACTCTAGTTTCCTTTACAGGGTGCAGCTTTAATTAAGGATGACTATTAATTTAATTATGAACAATTTGACAATGATTGATTCATAATTAGATCAGGGTAAGATGTATGTATGCTGTATTCATTATTTTTAATTTAGTTTAATTTGCTTAAATAGAAGACATGGTGATTGTCATAGACAAATACAAAAGTTTGTCTTTAATTTAAACGTGTTTATCTAATTTGCACTTAAAGTAAGATAAACAAATTATTTAACTATAACATATATGTTATAATTTTTCTAAAATATGTTTGTGTAATATTATATTATATTATATATCAATTATAAGGTGGCAAATTTGTTTAAAAAATAAATATAAAGGATAAAATAAAAAAATGTCTTACGAATATATCAAAATTCATTCCAAACCGAATCCTAGGATGATTTGAGCTGATTTGGAATGAAACGTTCACTTTCTTAAATTAGTATTATTGTGCCTTTTTCATTTATTTTGGTTGAAAATGGAGATGGGTTTTTGGTGAGATTAAACCACTCATATTTTCTAAATATAATTATTTAAAATGAGATCTAAATTATTTTTGAGTATCCCTCAACTTCATTAAAAAAAATAATCTGTCTAATATTTTGATCAAGTTATGGCCATTAAAAAATTATTTGCTTGCTTTTAACATTTTTAAATAAAAGTAGGATAAAAAACAAACGACCCCTAATGAAGGTTTGGCATCAATAGCAATTGGACTATACTTGTAATCTTATATGAAAAAATAGCAACTAGACATAGTTTTATTGTTCATTCAAATTTTGTGAATAAAAAAATTACTTTCCTTTTTATATATATAATTATCTGGTATTCGGTTGGGATAGTAGCCAGGGTTCTTAGACCTGGACCGGACCGGCCGGTCCTACCGGAACCCTAAAATCTTTAAAAACAATTTTAAATTTTTCCTTTAGAATTTCATACTATAAGCCTAAAATCTTTAATTACTCACCGGTTTGGTCCCGGTTTGACCCACTGACCCTTAACCCAGTACCCCGATCGATTCAATACCCGATCTGGGTTTTAATACCTTGATAGTGGCTACCCCTCCCGCCAATCCCAACACATATTTTTCTTAGGACTTGAATTTGAGATTAAAAAAAAATTAGTGAGGCCATACACTACTAAACAAATTCTATGTTAGTTTTTAAAAAACTACTTTCTAACCACTATCTACATCTTATATTTATAATATTCAAACAATGAACCTTCGGAAAAAAAGAAGAAAACAACAAGGTAATTAAACTCAGACTGATCGGTGAACCGATCGGGGTACTGAGTCAAGGGTTAGTAGGTTAGATCATAGTCAAATTAGAGCTAAAACAGAATCAAATTGGTGAGAGGTTGAAGATTTTAAGCTTATTAATATGAAATTATAAAGAAAAAAAATTAAAAAAATCATTTTTAAAAAAATAAAAAATAAAAATTCCCGGACCGGTCTATCTGCTGATTGGTCGGTTTCCGGTCCAGACTACACAGTCTGATCCGGGTTCCATCACTATGGAAAACAATGTCCTCTCCTCGATATTAAATATAAGGCAAAATTAACTAATTTTACAATTACTAAAGAGCGGTACATGATATTTTTAAATTTATAAAAAAGGAGTTACTTTACTTTCGTGTTTTACCCTACATCAGAATTAATGAATATATTGAAGTGTTGTCTATAATATTAATAAGTCAAAAGTATGCCAACGACTTGTTGCAATTAAGGAGACGCCTAGGGTAAGATGTGAAGAAAAAAAATTAACTACCTCATCTTCATTCTTATTTAAGATCAAGTATGGTTTTAAAACTTTGCCTGCCTAATTAGGAATACCTATGTAGTTTGTACCTTTAGTTTAGATATTATGATTTTTTTAAAGTAAAAAATAAAAATAAAAATTATATTATTTAAATATAATTTCTCATTAAGACATAAGTATCCTCCCACATCGTGTTTGAGGCATCGTTGGAATTATGCTTCATGGATACAGTGTCGGTCTCTATACCCATCTTTGTCTTTCATCTTCATTCTCCACCATAGTTAGCCTCATTTCACTCCATTTCCATATTCTACTCCCATTTCTATTCGTTTTTCTCCTCCTCCTCCAAGATGATTTGGTTTGAGTTCGAGTTTTAACAGGTAGTTTTTCTTAGTTTTTTTATGTATTTCTTTTAATTATTGTAATTCCTAACTCTGTATTAAGTAGTCTCAGTAAGTTATTGTTTTGAGTTATGTAAACTCTAAATTGTTGAGTTATATGTTCAGATTGTTTAATGCCCTGCCTACCAAGTGGACATAGATCTGGGATCTTTGGCTTTCAATTTTCTTGAGGAAAACAATATTTTTCCAAAAAAAAAAAAAAATCTCACTGCTCTATATTTTTTTTGAGAAAACAATCTCACTGTTCTATATTAATCAGCATTATTGCAAGGCATTTGTACTTGCAAAACAAGAAAGGCTCACTTACACAAAAAATGTGCACAATAAGGAGAAAGAAGAAAAGCTTAAATTATCTATTTATTTTTTAAGTGAGGAGGGATTAACTGAAGTACAAGTGGAGGGAAGAAAAGCTTAAATTATATGTCAGGATACTTGGTCTAATGATGGACTAGTTAGAGCACAGAGTAGGTGAACTGAGTTCGAAGTCTACCCTATTCAAAAAGACCTTGGGAGAAACATTATAATCATAAAGCCTCAATCTAAATTAGTTATTAATTACTTGGATACTTGTAATAGGATATTAAAAAAAACACCAAAGGATTACAAAAACAGCTTAAATTATTTATTTATTTTATCGGTGAAGAGGGATTAACTCAATCACAAGTGGAAGGATGTAACACCCAACAATTGGAGCAGAATTTAGAGTAAAATACTTTAACTTTCTCTCTCTTTTATTTTAATTACATGGACCCCCTATATTTTGAAAACTCATATAAATCTCCTTTAAAATTAAAATGTATGGAGGTGCAACTATTTTATGACGATTTATAAAACAAACTATATCAGCCATTCCACCTAACTATACAAAAATTCTAACAATACATGAAGTAGGTCGAGAATGTGTATCATTGAGGTTATTGATACATCACATTCGAACAACTTGTCATTTATTTCCAGGCAAAATGGTCTCAACAATTCTATTCTATGAGGACAATACTACATGTATTGACCAACTTAAAAAAGGTTATATCAAGAGCAATAGAACGAAACATATTTCACCAAAATTTTTCTTCGGTCGTAACCTTCAAAAAGATGATGAAATAAAAATCCAGCAAATCTGTTCAAGTGAAAATCTAACAGATTTATTCACCATATCACTTCCAGGTACAATCTCTGAAAAATTTGTTTATGACATTGATCTTCAGAGACTAAAGATTTCAACTAATGAGGGAGAGCCGATATACGTTACACTCATTCTATCTTATCTATATTTTATCCCACTTGGTTTTCCAAAAAAGGTTTTTAATGAGGCAGTATTAGACAATATATCAATGAACGATGTGCACTTTTCTTCGACTAGGTTTTTATCCCACTGGATTTTTCCTAATTAAAATTTATAATGAGGCACATTCATAACAAATATCTACGGGATAATGTTATGAATATTAATTATGTGGATGTCTATTAACTTATATCAAAACCAACTTGCTCTTCAAGTTAACTTGATCTCCAAAAATATACATCATTGTTTTATACAAAGCAATGCAGCAAAATATTGTACATTCAATGTAACATAAGAGGTCACTATAGCGACGACATACAATGTTACTATAGCATCACAGGGATTATTGTAATAATACTATTGTACATTCACTATATTTTATCCCACTAGATTTTTCCTAATTAAAATTTTTAATGAGGCACATTCATAACGAATATCTAAGGGAGAATGTTATGAATATTAATTATGTGGATGTCTATTAACTTATATCAAAACCAACTTGCTCTTCAAGTTAACTTGATCTCCAAAAATAGACACCATTATTTTATACAAAATAATGCAGCAAAATATTATACATTCCCTATAACATACGAGGTCATTATAGCGACGACATACAATTTTATTGTAGCATCATGGATGGGGATTACTGTAATAATACTATAGCGAGACCGGGTTACTATAACAATATTGTAGCAACACGAAATATTCACTATTAACCTATGTTTTGCTCCTATAAATAGAGGTATTGGCCTAAGTATCATGTAAACAAAAGTAAATGAGAAATTCTCTCTATTCTCTCTCTTTCCTAACTCTTGCTCTCTTGTAACATATACTTTTATAACATAATACTTAACCCAACACCTCTAAAGCAAAGGTAAATAGTAAATTTTTCATATTGCTACAGTACTGCTATGGTAACCCGTATCGCTACATTGCTGCTACAGTAACCCTTAAAGTTACTATAACCTCATCCGTGATGCTACAGTGACATCATACAGCGACACTACATTGACCCTCATATGCTACAATGAATGTGCAGTATCTTGCCACAGTACTTACATATAAAACAGTAATATATGTTTTTTAAGATCAAGTTGACTGAAAGAACAAGTTGGTCTGGATATGAATCAATGGACATCCACACAATTTATATCGATAACATTATTTAATTATTAGACCACTAATGCCATTTTATTTTAAAGATTTGAGTGTCTACATCATTTAAAAAATAAGTATAGTTTAAACATACAAATCATCGGTTATGAATCTGATATACCGAGGATTATAAGTCACCTCATTAGAACTAAAATAAGAGAAACAACATATTTACAAATTAGCCTTCAAATATCCTAATCACCCACAGAATAAAACTCTAGTATCAGTTGAGAGTGATTTGCACTTGTATCTACAATTTTTTTTTTAAAAAAAAAAGGCACACAACAGACCAAAATATTGTCAAATACAATATAGACTATTTTCAAAAAGGGCAAGTCAGATAAAAATATGCCTCAAAAAGTTGAGTTCAGAAAGGAAATTTCCTTTCACACATCTAATTGATTCATCATCCTTGCTTTCTGTTTTCCTCAATTCTCAATGAAATAGAATAGATGAGTACAGGAAGGGGGGGGGAAAATCAACAGTGAAACCAGTCATCAAGCTACAATAAGATGGCAAAAAAAACCATCAGCAGGAATTGTTTCCCACCTGCCACTAAGACACATAAAAAACCACCTAAGGACCTGAACTGAAATCCCATCAGTTGAACCTCAAGGAGGCAGATTGGCAAGAAGCCATCTACCCACAGAGATCAACAAAATGGGACACAACTTACTGGACCAAAGGTTAACAAATATGCCTCAAGATTATGAGAGACAGGAGGGACAGAGGAGAACCCTGTAGGAAAACCCTAAAGAGAAGCCTCCATTATTGGAAAGTTTCATGTTGCGCAGCTATGACTCAAAACGCTTTCATGGTTAAAAAGAAAGGCGATCTTAAGGGCTGCGCTTATCCAATAAGGCAAATACGTAACATATAATCAAACTAATCAGGATCATTCTCGAAAAAGTATAGACGTAAAGTTGAATGCTTCTGAAACAATTTTATTATGATCTCAGACTAACTAAACACAGTACTTCAACAAAGAAAGACCAAAGAAACAGTTAATGTTGCTGAAAACAAAGTAAGATATTTAAAAATCCCTCAGATTCCAATTCTCTTCAATAAGATTCAGTCCACTACTTAAATATTAAAACAAATCTTCACAGGGATTCGGCAGTGGAAAAAAACAACTGCAAATACGTATGGCAACACACTGAATTTGAGATATCAACCATACACATCAAATTTCTCACATTGAATGAACAACTACGTAAAGAAAAAGATGAGAACGATTAAAGGCAAGCGTTCATTAGGTGTCCAAATAGGTTTTAAAACCAAAACAAACAAGATAAATTGTTAAATATATCTCAGAATCAAGATAGTAGCGAGCACCACAATCAGGCCTAAAGAAAACCAAACTTCAAGCCGTGAAAAAATTACAAAGAATACAGAGCAGAAAAATCATTTGACGGATGAGAACGAACGAATAAGTGACAATAAACCAGCTAATTGATATTATAAAAGTAACCTGATAGCTTAGATTAAAAGGAGAGCTGACAAATTTTCTGGGCGACTAGGTGTTCACAAACCCCCGACTTATGTTCGGCGCAGGGATAAGGTTTAGGGTTAGGAGGATATTTATAGGAAACTGAAAGACCTGATTACCCGCTTAATCCTTAACATTTTGTTTTGTTCCGTTTCAGCCCTCCTACGCATTTGGCTCCTTGACCCGCGAGTTGGACTCAGCCTAGCGAAGATTACCAACTGCTTCTAAGCTGTGATGACAGTTGTTGGCGGTGCTGGAAATAGAGCCAGATCTGTGATGGTGGCGGCCCAGAAAGAGATTGACGGAGGAGGCGGAGAGACAGAGAAAGAGGGCGTCAGTGATGCTGCAACGGAGCTACTCCGGAACGTGGACGGTGATGATGGGGGCTTGAGTTACGGTGGAATGGAAGGGAAGAGACGGTGGAGATGGAGCGGAAGACGGATTTGGTAGGTAAGGGACGGAGTGGTGATGGGTCGGCGGTGGTTGACGGTGGCTTAGGGAGGGAGGAAGCGAGTGTCGGATCTGGAGGGGTGAGTTGAGAGGTGAGCTGAGACGGTGGACGGAGCGGCGTGTGTATACCAAGAGAGAGCTGTGGAGAGGCGAGAAAGAAGAAAACCAGATCTGCGAGTACAGGGCTGAGAGGATCGGAGGGTGCTGAGATTTGGAGGTTGAAACGGAGTGAGGTGTGTGTGCCGAGAGGGTCGACGGGGAGATGGGGAGCTGAGAGCTGTGAGACGAGCTTAGAGATCGGTCAGCTGAGGGAGATGGAAGAGTGAAAATGGTGAGCTGAGATCTCGGTGAGAGTGGCAATGGTGAAAAACGGAACTGGGGGTGAGAGGTTGGCAATGGGGTGAGAGAGATGGTGAAGGCCGAGTGAGTGGGGTTGAGGCGTGATTGAAGTAAGGAGAAGATTAGGGTTTGAGGAGAGTAGGAAATTACCTATAGGGATTTGGGATTTGAATTTGGGGATGAATTCAAATTCAAAAAGATAAAATTGGAATAAGATAGAAAGGTGGTGGACAAAAGGGGAAAATAAGATTATTATTATTTTTTATTTATTTATTATTATTATTATTTTAATATATATTTTTTTTTTTCATTTTTTTTTACTGAACAGAAAAAAATGAAGAGATAGGTAAAGAATTTTTTTTTATTTGCGTATTTGTATTTATATATGTGTGTATATATATATATATATATATTTTAGTGGGACACTAGGCTTCAGCACACATGAGTGGTGCTGAAGCATCGAACACAGAAAGCATTTCCTTGGCGTAAGGGAAGTTGGCTTCAGCACACAAGGTGTGTGCTGAAACATTGAACACAGAAAGCATACATGCACACAAGGTATATGTTGGCTTCAGCCAAGACCATCTGTGCTGAAGCATTAAACACAGACAATATAAATACTTCAGAAAAAATACCAGATGAGCCTCAGCAAACATCAAGTGTGCTGAAGCCAATTATTGACAAATTCCACAAACATCACAAACAAACCCAAAACTTATCCAAACACCATCAAACAAGTATCATGCATCATTTCACACACCAAAATCATCTCCACACATCTAACTCCCTTCCTCACAGAAAATGCTCCATGAACATAAGGGTAATGATAAAATTTCCTAGATTCACATATTTTCAACACGTTAAGTATCAATACCCAAAAGTTCATGTCATCCAAAATTCAAACGAGAGTTAGAATCAACCAATTTCCCACGGTAGCTTCAATACTACCCAGAATTGATCAATAATCATATATGCGCTTCGAAAATCTTAAATATAAGCCTATAGTCAAGTGCACTTCTCTGAGATGCATATCCCATATACTTCCTTCAACTTCCTCTTCTCACCCAAAAAATTCCTTCGTTGCATTGGCTTTGCTCATTCTTCATTGGGTACCTTTCCTTCCTACAAAAAGCAAAGATCAAATATAAATCTACCAAAACACACAAAAATGACAAGGATTGAGTTAAGAACTTGGGTTGCCTCCCAAGAAGCGCTTAGTTTATAGTCTTTAGCCTGACTCTTCATCTCCTCAAGTCACATCATCTACAGGTAAGGTAAAAACTTGATGGTTCACCTCTTCACTGCAATTATTCTTTAATCCATAGCCACTAGCTTGAAATCCCTCATGGTTTTCATTGCTAACCCATGCTTGTATCTTCACAACATCAATAGCCCATTCAGTAACTCTCTTACATGCTTGTAGAATTTCCAAAAGATGTTCTTCTTGTTGAATGGCTAACGGTGAAGTTACACCCAACGATAGATTGTTGGCTCTCAAATAGTCATTCTGACTCCCAACATTAGTCGGTGTTGCCTTCAAGACACTCATGCCATCTTCTACTGCTTGACCCTCTATTTGAACTTGTAATGACAAAGTATCAACAAACCCATTATGAATTGGCTTCTTAAATTCCTTTTGCTCAACTTGCTCAACCATGTCAACTTGGAAGCATTGCTTAGCCTCATTGGGAGTCTTCATTAGCTTGTGCATATTGAAGGTAACATGCTCATCTTCAACTCGAGTGGTAATTTCACCCTTTTCAACATCGATTAGGGTTCTAGCAGTTGCTAAGAAAGGTCTTCCAAAGAGAATAGGAGTATCTTGGTCCTCCTCACAATCAATAACAATGAAGTCCGCAGGAAAAATGAACTTGTCTACTTTCACAAGCACATCTTCAATGATCCCTCTAGGGTAAGAAATACTCTTATCAGCAAGTTGTAAAGTAATGGTAGTCGACTGAGCTTCACCTAACCCTAACTTGTTAAAAACAGATAGAGGCATGAGGTTCACACTTGCGCTAAGATCACACAATCCTCTTCCCAAGAATTTATCCCCAATGTGGCAAGGGATAGAGAAACTTCCAGGATCCTTCAACTTTGGTGGAATCTTCTTGATAACATCAGTAAAGCTCTTAGTCACAGCGACCATCTCAAACTCATTAAACCTTCTCTTCTTAGAAAGGACATCCTTCATAAATTTGGCATATTTAGGCATCTTCTCCAAAGCTTCAGCAAAGGGTATATTAATGTGAAGTTGCTTGAACATTTCAATGAATTTCTTGAATTGACCATCGTCTTGATGCTTCTTAAGCCTTTGAGGGAAAGGAGGTGGTGGAACATATTTTGGAGGAGAAGTGCGTGTATTCCTCTTCTTCCCATCCAGACGCAATTTGTCCTCTCACCATGTTATCATGGATTTCCTTAGTTGGATTTTCCTTTTTGTTCTTATCTTCTTCAACTTCAATTTCTTCATCAAGAATTTCATTACTATCAAGTGGACATAGATCTGGGATCTTTGGCTTTCAATTTTCTTGAGGAAAACAATATTTTTCCAAAAAAAAAAAAAAAATCTCACTGCTCTATATTTTTTTTGAGCAAACAATCTCACTGTTCTATATTAATCAGCATTATTGCAAGGCATTTGTACTTGCAAAACAAGAAAGGCTCACTTACACAAAAAATGTGCACAATAAGGAGAAAGAAGAAAAGCTTAAATTATCTATTTATTTTTTAAGTGAGGAGGGATTAACTGAATTACAAGTGGAGGGAAGAAAAGCTTAAATTATAAGTCAAGGTACTTGGTCTAATGATGAACTAGTTAGAGCACAAAGTAGATGAAGTGAGTTCAAAGTCTACCCTATTCAAAAAGACCTAGGGGAGAAATATTCTAGTCATAAAACCTCAATCTAAATTAGTTATTAATTACTTGGATACTTGTAATAGGATACAAAAAAAGCACCAAAGGATTACAAAAACAGCTTAAATTATTTATTTATTTTATCGGTGAAGAGGGATTAACTCAATCACAAGTGGAAGGATGTAACACCCAACAATTGGAGCAGAATTTAGAGTAAAATACTTTAACTTCCTCTCTATTTTATTTTAATTACATGGACTCCTCTATATTTTGAAAACTTATATAAATCTCCTTTAAAATTAAAATATATGTTATACAAATCTTTGTTATATTTTGAGATTATATTTTCATCCACCCAAACTGTTAATTAACCGTTAAGTTTGACCTTTAGACTTTTGTTTTACCAAAATACTCCCTCTTTAACATTAAAATTATTTAAACACATATATATTGACCAAAAAAAATTATACCACCAAATTTTAATTCTAATAGAATTTTTTTAACCTTCTAATATGTTAAGAATTTATTTATTTTAAGTTTTTTAAATGACAAAAAATATATATCAGGCGCATTTTTTCTATCAAAAATAATAAACTATATAAGTTTGAGAGATTATATAAGTCATTTATATTTATAATTTCATATTATTTCTACAAATATTTTAAAAGTTTGTGAGCTATCAATTAATATTTGGGGATTTAATTTACCCTTAATACTTGGGATTGCAATTGGAGGAAGGTGATAGTTGAGAGTTGGGACGGATTGCAAGGAGCTTGTGGAGCTCATACATTTGGCAACGACGGAGGCGTTGAGCATTGTGGAGGCAACCTTATTGAAGCAACTTCCGACTGTATTAAGGGTAAATTAGTAAATAAATATTATTTTTATATCAATTTTAATTAGTAAATTAAAAAAAGATATTTTTAGAATATTCTTAATGGAGTTATCTGTTTGAACTTAAATGTATACTTTTAAATTAAAGATGAGGTCCGTATAATCAAAACAAAATAAAAAATTGTTGGAGTATTTTACAAATTTTTTTTTAATATTATATAAATACTATAGAAGAAAGTGACAATGATTCAATGAAATTGAGAAATGAAACCTTGATGCAGCGTTTGTCGCGCTTCAGTTGAAATGAGCCAAAAGTAATTAAGAAAGTCAACCGAAGATTGAAAAATCTCAGGGCATGCCTGTCACTTGAAAGAGCCTTGTAATTAATAATGAGAAAAGAATGCAAGAAAATTCACTTAAAAAAAAAGTATGCAAGAAAAGAAATCAACTAGATTCAATAACAAAAATGTTGATCTTGATTTTTTGACGGTAGCGGAACCTATGTACATATTTTGATAATATATTTATTTTTATTTAAAAAAATGTTGAAAGAAATCAAATAAATTTTCAATAACAAATAACTTAAGATAATTATCAAACTAATAGCAGCGATATTCAAGATTTATAGGTAGGTTCCTAAATTGGTAACTGTAAATTCAAAGTTGAACCACATTAGAAAGATTATTTTTGAATTAAGTCTAACAATGCTCAAATATAATTTAGGGAGAATGACAGAAAAATACCACTTGAATTTTAAAATATCAAATTAGTTCTTTGACAAAGATTTGCGTTATCAATTCCATTACTATTCTTGTCAGCGAAATTTTAAAATTCAAATGGTAATTTTTTATTATTCTCCCTATAACTTATATCTAATTTTAAATAAAGGATTATATTTAGACAGTACGAGTGGTCCAATCTCACCTCACAACCCAACCTGATTTTGAAAAAAAAACAACCTTTTTCAGCCAGATAAAAAAAAGACACCTAATACTCATTTGAGAAAGTGAATGAACGTAGGCTTGTTCAACTTTCCGAACCTAAAATGGGAACGGCCTGATACAAACAATAAAAACTAAAGAATGTCTAGAACGGCTTGTTCGTTATATATTGTGGCAATTAATATGCTGTCAACCCAAAAAAAAAAAAAAACACACTATTGGATCGATGCAATAAAAGGAAGGCCACCTCAGACAATATGGTTTAATGATGTTATGTGTTGGCTGAAACTGTCTTGCCTTTTCTGGAGGTTTCATCTATCTCATGTTCACCTGTTACTATTAATTTTTTGCTAGTTCCGTTTATGGTTTCACTTTCTCTGGTCAATTTTGATGTTGATTATTATTCAATGTGCAATTTATAGAAACTCCCATACGTTTGTATTCAGCTACTTAGTAAGTCATTAATATAAAAATTATTATAACTCTCAGATTAACTTCATCATCTAATGTCAATTAAGGTTACCATCGCCTTAAATGGGGAGAGTCAAGAATGCATTGCTGGTTTTGAGTTAATTTGAACGTAAGGCGGTGGCAATAATAAATCAGTACGTGGGCGCAAGATGCATCTCCATATCTAAACCCCCCATATATATATATATATATATATTTGTGTTTGTGTCCCCATATGGCTGTAAAATAAGTTATCCCATCGACTTAGGAATCAACATTGAATACTCGAATATCATATGTACATGGAAGTTGAAAGAGTTCAGCACTTGTCCTCTGGGCCGTTGAAGGAGCTTCCTGCTCAGTTTATTCGCCCAGCCAATGAACGGCCAGAGAACACCAAAGCCGTGGAGGGTGTGAGAGTGCCGGTCATCTCTCTGTCTCTCCCTCACGACCTTTTGGTGAAGCAAATCGCCGAAGCCGCCTCCAAGTGGGGAATTATGCTCATCACCGATCACGGAATATCGCCGACTTTGATCAATCGGTTGCAGGGGGTGGGCCAACAGTTCTTCAACCTCCCTCAGAAAGAGAAAGAGGCATACGCAAACGACCCCTCCACCGGTCGCTTTGAAGGCTACGGCACTAGGATGACCAAGAATGTCGAGCACAAGGTGGAGTGGATTGATTACTTTTTTCATCTCATGTCTCCTTCTTCCAAGATCAACTATGATATATGGCCCAAGAACCCTCCTTCCTACAGGTTCCTTAAATATATGAATGCTATAGAGTTTTATTTTGCCAGTCAGATTAATTAACTTGTTATCAATTTCAGGGAAGTAACGGAGGAGTACAACAAAGAACTGTTGAGGTTAACAGACAAGGTGCTAGGGCTTATGTCAGAAGGGCTAGGGTTGGAGAGGAAGGCACTGAAAAGCAGCTTAGGAGGTCAAATGATAGAATTAGAAATGAAAATAAACATGTATCCGCCATGCCCACAACCAGAGCTAGCTTTAGGAGTCGAGGCTCACACCGACATGTCAGCCCTCACCTTGCTAGTCCCCAACGATGTTCCCGGCCTTCAATTCTGGCGCCATGATCACTGGGTCGCCGTTGATTACCTGAAAAATGCCATCCTTGTCCATATTGGTGATCAACTTGAGGTAATATAGTTTTCATGCAGGTAAAGCAAAGGCCACGTTACGTTATTGTTGTGTTGTTCAACCAACATGTTTAATTTACATTAGTATTTACATTGGGGTGGTTAGGTGCTAAGTAATGGCAAGTACAAGAGTGTTCTACACAGAAGCTTGGTGAACAAAGAAAGGACGCGGATGTCGTGGGCAGTGTTTGTGGCGCCACCACAAGAGGCGGTGATCGGGCCTCTTCCGGCACTGGTAAACCAAGAGAACCCACTCAAATTTTCAACAAAGACCTTTGCCGAGTTTCGACACCGCAAATTCAATAAGCTTCCTCAGTGAGAATGCCTGAGCTCGTAGCTAAAGACTTATAGCGGTCACAACATATAGCTTTTGTGGATCAGTATCTCCTCTCATCTGCATTCTCTCATGAATAATAGTTATTTTCTTAAATAAAGACATGCCCTTTATTATTGTATGGTGAAACTGTGTAGAGACAATGTAGACTGTATGTGTGCCAAGTTGATGGTTAAATTTTTCAGTTTTCTATGAAATACTTGAAATATTCATTTCTCATTTTCGATGTTCTAATTTCTTTTTCGTTTGTTGGGTGAGTGTATAACTGCCTTCTTAGTCAATTTTGCAAATTTTCACATTAAAGTTAAACTCTATCTCTTCCCACGCACATATGATTTTTTTGGCCAGAACACTGTACATCCATCGTTTTTAGCCCCGAGAGCTTGACACAGTTAATGTTGCAATATGTAGGGTTACGTTAAGTATAAAATGCCGACTTTTACTAGAACTTAAGTTACAGATGTTTGAAGAAATGATTATATATCATCACGATTATTGATATTGTCATGGATAAATTAAACTATAATGCATACACAGAATGTTTGAAGAAATGATTTATTTAAGTTTGATCCTACAAATATACTTTTTTTACGTAAAGCATATTAAATCTTGTTAACACATTGTAATGTTCAATAACTTCATACAAGGAAACATGTCTAGAAGTACATATAATATAAAATATTGATTGGCTATTGTTCAAAGATCATAATATATGCAGAGTATAACATTCGATAATTAACATGAAAAGGATACTAAGCGATATAATTTTCACACCCGTCGTAGTCTTACAATGTTGCAGCCTCTAATTCTCTCAACTTTCATGATTTCTTCTCCACCTTGTGGCTCCTTCTCATCAGCCATGCTCATGCCCTTGATTTGTGCTCTCTTTTGGTAACTTTATTCATTGCCAATGATCATATATGATTTTCTTATTTGTCATTCTTCTTCATAAACAATTAATACTTGAAGGTTTTCCCACAACCCTTTTTGAGGGTTTTCTTATTTGTTTTAGCAGAAGTGTTTTTATAATCTACAAGGTAAGCATATAACAGTTTTTGTCTCAATTTATAAAAAATGGCCTCTGAAACTATGGTTTAGGCTTTCCCAAACAGGCACTAAGCCAAATCCAACAACGCTAGTATAAAAGAATCAAGTACACTATAGGTTTTAATAGTCCCATCTTGTAACATTCTTATATTTGTTAGCATTTAGAGAAAGTTATTGCTAAAGTTTATTTAGTCAAAGAGTATATATAGTAAATTAATGATTTAGAATAAGTATCAAATTCTAAATAATTATCCTATGCATAGGAAGAAATACAAATGAAATCCCTCCCTAAAATAATTAGTTTAAATATATGAGTTCGTGTGTGTAATGTAACATTCTTTTTTTTAGCACTTATTACAACTTAGGATTTATATATTGAAGAAGTATATAATTAAGTAATAATTAGTAAAACTTTGGAAAAATATCAAATTCCAAATATTTATTCTATACATTAAGAAAAAAAGTACAAATGGAATACCTCTTTAAATAAATTATTTTAAATATATGGGTATGTATGTGGGAATATATCTTATTATTGAAATAAGTAATGAAAAATACTTTTAGGAATCTAAATATCACTATTGTTATTTTATTGTTTTAAAAAATTAATTTAATGAGAGGAACAAACCCTGGATCTACTCTTATATAAGATCTTTTTCTCCTCACTCTAAACCTAACTCGCAGCGCGGCACAGAGTCTCCACATGTGCTCTTCTTTGTTTTTCTCTCAATTCACTTTCTTGTTTGACTACACCTGCCTCACACTGATAATAGTCTTGTCAAACCTTATTTCTTTACTATCCTTTGATTTTCTATTGTCCAGTTTTGATATAGCTATTCTCCCCTCACTGTGCGTAATATGTATGATTGGAAAAAAAAATCATTTGTGCCTCACGCCCTTTTCTTCATCCCGAACTGTAAGTGTGGGTGAGTACATATACAAGAATTTTTTTTTCATATTACCCCATCTCCCTCCCTCTATGTCTGCGGTAAGGATGCAAGACTATATCTTTATATACTTACAATTGAGTCTCTTTATAAATCTACCTATTGTTGATTGCTGAACCATTTTGACTTTTACTATTATTATTACTATTATTTTCTTCTTTCATTATTTTGTTTCAGCCTCTAATGCAACTAAGACCTTTGTCTTATGAGATGAAATGAAATTTTCAGTCTCAACACAAACCCATTTTTGTCATTCCCATAAGTGTGAGAGAAACACACACACACAAATCCATTTCAAATATTTTCTGCTTTAAAAAAAGTATATATATACATACACACATAATTTATGTATGAATAGCTTCTTTAGATTTGTTAAACCAATTTCACTATTAATTTTGCGTATGTAGCTCGGCCTTCTCTCCTTCTTTAAGTTTCTATCTTCAATATAAATTTTTATGAGTGTCAGATTATTCTTATCCTTAATTTCTCTACTATTTCCTTTATGCCAAGTCTTTACTTTTGTCTTTTTCCTCAACTTATTTCTGTTGTGTCATATCTTAGGTCTTTCACTTTTAATCCAATCAAACATTTTATCCCTCATTTTTTCAAATATATATATACATCAGATTTCACATGCCTCATGACCTTCTTCACTTTGTAGCCCCCACACACACGTGTGGGTGTGTGTGTGTATGAAGATAATATGTGGGTTTGTTGGAGGGTAGCTTTAAGGTTTAGAATAGTTTTAGAGTAATTTTAGAATATGAATGAGTTACATATTAATAGATATCTTTGTGGCTTTGTAGACTCTTATTGAGAATCTTGGAGTAACTTTTTATAGTTATATGTAAGTTATGGGGTAATAGGTAACTCTGAATATTCTTCCATATACTTGTGAATTGTGTATGAATGTGAATGATTATCTTTTATTAAAAAAAGGGTTGAATTATATATATATATATGTGTGTGTGTGTGTGTGTGTGTGTGTGTGTGTGTGTGTGTGTATTATAAATTTCCAAATAAGTAATGTTACAGGTAAATTTCTTTATAACTCATTTTATTCACATAGTAAGTAATTTAATTATAATTAATGTATTGTTGAATTATTGTTTTCTTTTAGGCATACTTGAATATGTGATGATATTTTATGTGAATGGAAGCATGATTTATTGTACCTTGCCTTTTAATTATATTGTTGGTGATTGAATATAATTGTCATGGCGGTTGCATTTGTGATGGGTTGGAGTAAGGAGGAATTTGTAAGTTGAGATATTTTATTACGTGGTATGCCATCACTCGGTGCATAGTGGATGGTACTTGTCAGAGCCCCTTCTTCCATGTTTTCCTTTAGCCGAGATTACATTGGAGCTGTGGGATATGTAACACCTCCTTAGTTGTGTTCTTTTAAGGAGGGGAGCCATAGTCCAAACTTAAGCTCTACACCTTTGACCGGGTGTATCTTAAGAACTGGTGAGCTTAGGACAATCCAGTCAAATGGATGAATTTCTGTTGGACTATGTGTTAGCCTATGGTTTCAGTCAGCGGTATAAGGAGGGACAGTGATATAAGGGAGGTTGCATCTTGTATATTACATAATTGTATATTACATGTTGCAATATACAGATTGACATAGTGATGATTAAATTTATAATTGTCTTGTATGAGGATTATGGTACATACGAGTATATATGTAATCAGTTCTTTCTTTTCATCATATGTGATTTGCTTGTGTATGATAGAAACTTTCAGTAGTTATTGAGACGTTAAATCTCATCCTATTATATTAACATTTTTTAGGTAAATATTCTAGAAGGAAGTAAGGGAAGACTGTAACCCCCTCCACGATTAAGGCCGAGATTAGTTCATAAAAACGTAATTAATGTGGAATTAGAGACCGTAATAGATTTTGGGACTTAAACAAAGTCAATCTTCCCAATCAGGGTTCACAAAAATCTTTACAAAACCTGTTAGATAATGGTCTCACGTTCACATTTCAGTACAAAATGGCTTCTACCGGTTGGTTTCATTCACAAATATTAGAGTATAAAGCAAATTCCCGACACACTCGGGTTCCATTCATTAATAAGGGTTTTACAAAGGCACAAAGCCCACAATTCATTACCCTTAACTTGGGGATTACACAAAACTATACTACCAATCCCAATATACACAATTGTTTCCCAAAAATATCCAAAAGATATACATGATAACCAATAACTCAAAATATACACCTAACTGGAGTTCTAACTACTCTTCGTCGCCCGCTTGCCTTTTAATCCTTCTGCCCTGTCTAAAACATGATTTTTGGGAGAGTGAGATTTTAAGGAATCCCCGTAGTAACAAATCAATCATATAATGTACAATAATAGTGCATGTAAGCAAATCATTAACCACAACAAGCAACTACAACGGCAATGGTTAGTATGACACATGTCATCCCTTACGATTGCTCACGCTGAATTGCTCACGTTGCATTGCATCACAACAATCCACACAATACATTTCACCACAGCTGGGATTCATATAATGCATTTTATACACAAGCCATACAGGCAAGATACACACAGCCCACGACTGGATTCACAAACGCCGGCCCACGGGTCGAATTCACAATATCCATGTCGATTACGACGGCAGTTCAACGGCCGACCTAGAGATGACCATCGTCAATCCCTACACGGCTCACACTGACCTGCTCACGCCGTAATGGACCATGGCACACATTTTACAAATTCAACGATAAGTTATGCATGCCAAAATATCATACATAATATGAGAGAAGAGTCACTACCTTGATCCTTCTGTGCGTGTCCTAGCGCCGATCTCTCCCGAGGAAGGCAAATATCATATCCTAGAATCATGATTAGGGACGAAGAGTTATATTCTATTCCAAGACTTAATTAACTTGAAACACTTAATTTTGGTTATCATAATTGACCCTTAAGAGGCCACAAATGCCTCTAATAAAAGCCCTAAAAGGTTGGGAAACAATAGGTTAGAGATCTCCTTTCGAAAACTCAAAGTGTGGGAACACAGGGGTGGGCCGCGGCCAGCCCTTCCTTGGGCTGCGGCCCAAATATGGTCAGAAGGCCGTGGGCTGCGGCCAGCCACCCTTGGGCCGCGGCTCGAATCAGGCCAGAAAGGTTTGGGCCGCGGCCAAGAAATCCCCTGATTCTTGGCTGAACTTCCAAAATTCATAACTAATCCTAGAAAAATCGAAACGGAGTGATTCCAAAGCCAAATGAAAGGTATATGAGTCCTCTTTCAAGGAAAATATAGTCCATCACTGGAAATCACTACACCAATACAGAATCACCAAAAACTAAACACTGCTCCAAAACAGAGTTCTGTTTCAATCCCAAATTTTGGACAACCATATCTCACAGAATACTAAACGAAATGACATAAAATATATGTCCATTTTGAAGCTTGGGATGTGAAATTTAAGACTGGAAAGTTTCATAATTTTCCAATACCATTTACTATTTTAAAACGCTCATACAAACTTATTGCGCAAAACAGAGCTCAAACTAGACAACTTTCCAATTTTTCCCCAAGTGATTTTAATGAACCCAAAATCAATAACCAAGCTCATTCCCACACAAAATCACTCAAGGAATCCAATGGGAATGTCAAAATTACCAAAATCATATTCCATTATCATGCTTTGGTTTTGGGTAACATTAAACACTAAAATCTCAAACTCTCCAAACTTAACAATTTCAAACCTAATCAATTCTATCTATCCAAAATGCATTCCAAACATACAAATTCCATATCAAACACATACCAAACTCCCAATGGCCCTCATTTTCGAAAATGGCCCAAGAATTCTAGAAAATCCAAGCTAAATCATTTGGCACAAAACTTATATAGAAAGGTTTCTTAAACTCACCTTAACAACTTTCTCAAAGGGAGTTCTTGATTCATCACCTCCCAAAATTTCGTGTGGCCACAAATCACAACCAATGGACAAGCTACAACCATAGAAATGTTGCTCTTAACTCAAGGATCAACTTTAATGAAGGGAGTTTGAGCAATAGAGGTCATTTACCTACTCAAAGATCAAGCTTTCTTCCTTCCCTTGCCTTCAACAATGGAGAACGAGAGAGAGAGAGAGATGAAAATGAGAGAGAGAAATGAGATGGAGTGTGAGGAAGAGAACCAGTACTCCCCCCATACTTCCAGCGAAAAGAGAGGAGAGGAAGAGAGAGAAAATGCTTAAAATACTCTCATATTTGACTTTTCTCCTCATCTCTCACCATACACACTTTTGCCACATGTCAACTTGCTATTGGCTTACACCAATTAAGTCACCAATTAGCTACTTTAATCTCTCCATTAACCATTTTAATCACACATTCCATTTTCTCTTAGTTAGTAATTAATTTCTCCCTTAATTACCAACTCATATCCAATATTTCCATTATTCCAATTTTTTCAGTAATTATGACATATTAATTTAATATTGCCATAAAACACATAATAACTCCAATTAAATTCATAATCATCTATAATAATCATGATTAACCCATAATCAAAAATTGGGATATTACAAAGACACCCGTGGAGCGAGCCTTAAAGGCTCTATTAGGTTCCTCATGCACCTTTATGCCACTTTATATTTAATTGCCATGACACTAGGAATTTTTTTTTTGTCCTAAGATATTTCAGTTGATAAATATTTGTTTAAAACTAAAATTGTGAACTAATAGTTGAAAGTATCAAGTAAGTATTATTCATGTTTTGTTCGGATAGAGTCCCCAAATTCACAAGTGATGTTTTGACGGATTGAACGTTGAGTATATGCGCTGTTTCAAATGAGGTGTCACACATCTCATTCTAAGCAGGGTTGTATAATTTCTTTTATCAAAATCATATCCTTATATGTAGTTTCACTTGATTTTTAACCAGTCATTGTAATTTTTTCATTAATAACCTTGAACTTACAAAGTCCTAATTAAAATTTAAGTGAAATATAAGGGCTAGATAAAAAAAACGAACTAATCATGACTATATAAAAATCTAATGAAACTATAAGGATCAGATAAAAAGAAAAAAATTACAAAAATCTTACTTCATCGTCCTTAATATAGGACATGTTTGGAAAGTTGCTTTTGTCCAAAATATAAGGTATATTTATTATATTTGTCAATCTTTTCTTAATTTACCCTTATTGATATTCACTTAACAATAATCAAAAAGGAAAATGATGGAAGCAATTAAGGAAGATAAATAGGGTGTTTTAAAAAATAAATATCATATTATCTAACTTAACTAAATTTTAAAATCTAATCAAATTAAATAAATATATTTATATTAAGAACCTGAAAGAAGATTAAAAATCACAAAATCAGATGAAATTATAGGACTTATAAATTAATCTTCTCAACATAAAAAGAAGAGTTAAAATGAGACGCCCAATTCTATAAAAACAAAACGAGAGGCCCAATGACAACTGCAAATGTCATTTTATCAAGGATCCAAACAATACTCAGGATTTGTCCCAAAAATGCAAAACACTCAAATTCCTTTGCTTGGACAGGACAGGTCTGAAGCCCCGTGGGTCGAATTCGCCACCGATGACCGATATATGCCACTGCTGCCAAACGCAAAAACCTGTGGTAGCTTTCGCGCCAAAATGGTAGTTTATCCACCGACAGGTCGTTAAAGCAATTCCCATCTCATAAGGGGCAAAGGGCTCAAGCTTAAGATGGCTTCAGCGTTGGGATGGTACGGTCCCCTTATAGATCTCTCGAGGGCATCTTCTCACATCGGCGATTTCGTTCAGCTCCTCCTCTTCGTTCATCGCTCCACTCCGCTTCAGGTTTTTCAATTTCTCTATAGCATTTCTCCCCTAGTTGTGCACGATGGGGTTATGGCTTACGCTTCATTCTTATTCGCAGTGTAAGTCGTCCAAAGGAAGATACCTGATCAGAACAGACGTTCAAGTTGGGGATGATACGAGGCCGTATTTTGGTGTCTCTGTTTGGCAGAAGAGTATGGGATCCATGATATCAGTGGGAGATGTTATACTATTGCAAAGTAAGATTTATTATTCATTTGACCATTTATGTTTTGTATTCAGGGACCCTATTGCGTTAATTTATCTTACAGTCTTACTTGAATCCAAAGCATGCCATTATTGATAGCTGTAGATGCTTATCACAAAAACATAACCTCATTACCATGTTCAATCACTTTGCAGTGCCAGGGTGCCACATAATTTTTTCCTTGCCGTTGATTTTTACAATTTTAAACATATCTTCGTTTCCATCTGTCAAGGTTATCGAAGAAACTCTGACAATGTAAATCTAGAAAAAGATTACGTTTCAGTGATATGTTCATTTAGAAGTAATGTGAAAATTGTGCTCTTCATTGGACTCTGTTAATTCTATTCTGTTCCATTACTTTCTTTTTTTTAGGTCATATTTGGCGCTCAACTCAACTGAAAATTTTAAAAAACTATTACATAGATATAGATAATCAATTTTTGTTATTATTCGTAATTTTATTTTTGGCATATGGTAGATGTGAAGATAGTAAAATTTGGAGACATTGTTGAGGCCAGAACCGTTCAGTGGTCATCACTACTTTGTTTGATCCACCCTTACGAGTTACTTATCTCAAAGGGTATGTTCTTGCTCTCTTGTCGGCTTGTCAGCTCGGATTGACCTATATAATGACTATTAGTTAGAAAGCTAATTACTTAATGTATTGCTGCAAGTATGAAAGTGATTGTACATGGTTTAATTTCATTCTTAATTGATTCAAGCTTTAACTTGATTTGCCATGTTCAATAGAATTACAATAATTTTGAGTTTGCGATACATTTTTATTTATCAAGAATTTTATTCATGTAGAAAAAGCAAAAGTAGTGCAATATAATGTTTACCAGTGCAGATATAGAAGAATTGGTAGCAGGCTGTCGCGTTGGGATAACCAGTAAGGACAAACTTAGGAAGGTCATAAAGTGGGTGCAGAAGTCTAGACCTACCATATGTAACGCAAACTCTAATCAAGTACTGTCATAACTTATTTGATTTTCTCTAAATCTATATGATTTGCAAGCAGCATTTCCTTTTGTTCCACCGATGGCATTGCCATCAAGTCATGACATGATGTATCTCTTCTCTTTAGCCCCCTTGTTTTTCATTGGTCTATGACTGAGATTCTGATTCTTTTCTAGTCAAGTGCACTTAATCAATCTATCCTATTCTGCCTGTGATTCTTAAAGGGTTAGGAATAGATGGGTTTTATGTGCTTGTAGTACACGTGAACTCTTAGGCACAACGCTTACGCCAATTGCTTTATCATATATTATGTGCCCTGGGGAGGAAGAAATTGGACATCTATAGAAAGCAATTAAGTCATGATAATGGCATAGATATACAATTTATTGAAGGGCAACAAAACTCTAAAGAGCAAAAAAAATTAAATGTAAGGTTCAATTCTAGGTATGATTGTGGTCTCCCTTTATGTCATATTGTAGGTTTAATTTATTTATAAGTTGACTCCTTCACATCATTCATTTGCTAACGCTACCTTGGTCAATATGCTTCACCTCATGCTGCCTTGATTTTATGTTCTGAATAATAGTAATTGTGATATGCTCAGCAAACAGGGCATCTGCCTAAAAACTGGAAAGTACTGGAAGAGCAAATTCCTACAGACTGTTTTTCACTCTCAGAAGTATCTCAACTGACATTATCTTGCAGCGCTATAGTCAGTGCATTTATTGGTGAAATTTTTCTACAAGCAAGCACAATGGATCTTGGTGACACTGAGAAAGAGAAGATTTTCCTTAGCAGGAGAGTTTACAAACCTGGGGATAATAACTTAGTGGAAGATCTCATTTGCACTGGCTGTCAGCTATGTGGTTCACCCATGGGTACAGAGTATGAATATAGAACATAAAATCCTTAGCCTTGTTGCAGTGGCTACCACCATGATTATTATGATCCTGTCCTTTTTTTCAGATGTGATCAGGATGCTATTCCACTGATTTGTTCAAAAAGCTCAAGTCGCCTTCATGCAGTATGTTTGATATACAGGCCTTTCATGGTAAAAGCTTGTTCATGTTCCTTCCCACTCTAATTGTCACTAGTAAAGTAGCACTTGGGTTATTTTATGCGCTGCATTGGATTATTGTCAGCTTTAATCGCTAATGAAGAGGCTTCTTGTCATTGAGGGTTTCACATGTTTGTACTCGGTTTCATTTTCAAAAAAAATTAAAAAAAGAAAAAAGTAATCTGCTAGCCAAACCAACCAATTTTCTCCCTCTTACAAGCTCTTAAGATTTCGGATACTTGATAATATTTGCTTATCTTTCATGTTTCATAGTCACAAAATCACATTATGTTATATATCTGGTTGTAAAATCTTTTGTTTTTTTTTTAGCCCAGGTTGTAAAATCTTTTGTTATTTTCGTTATTAGTCGTATCAACTTATCTGATAGGTACACTTTTCGGCAGCTATATTTGTGGGATGAATCAGATTACATGCCGATCCTTGTCAAGAACAGAGCCGCGGAAATCTTGTTTGGGAACATCAAGGCTGAAAAAGTCTGTTCAAGTTATAAACAGCAAATGTTTAATAAAAATCATGAACTAAGTCGTGAAGATAAGGTTAAAGATTCTACTGCCAGATTCAATAATAACCTGGATGGTTCTGTGAATGAACTTTTGAGTTCCAGCCCCTCAGATGCCCATAAAAGGTTACAATCGGAAAGAAAGCAACGTCATGCTGTGAACTTCAACTCTTATCAGATCTGGTTAATTTTTCTGAAACTGCTGCTGCAACAAGGGAAGAACTGTCCTTTGAAATTTGAGATCACCGTTGATTCCAGTTTAGATACAGAGAATGGGAAGTTCGAAATGGTTTCTGCATCATTGCCCTGCTACAGAACTATGTGATACCATCCATCAATTTATTCAATTTACAACTTCTATTCAATTGTCAATTTCTTGAAAAGTTCACATAAATGGCTTGTGAGGAAAAATAATTATATTACTTAAAATTTCCTTGTTCATATGTGGCTCTGTCAGCTTGAGAATATGAATTCACAAGGTGAATGAATGTTTGAAGTGTTCAAACAGTCAGATATGCAGACGCCTTTAAGATATTGGGCTAAATTAAATATAGAGAGATGAGAGAATTTCATATTAGTGGCCTCTTTTGTTTGTGCTTATTGAGACTTTTAGCATGTTTGGGACTCCGTTGATAACCAAAATGATTAAAATAGCGCGAGAGTAGTTTAATACTTTTATCGGAAAAGCTACCAAGGTCCGTTTGCAACTAAAAACCAACCAAGCCATATTCCCAAAAAATGAGGGTGAAAAATCTGGAGCGGGGAATGAGACTGTCAAGTGGAGTAAAAGAAAATTAGAGTGAATTGGATATCGAAACTAATAACATAAGCCTTTCCTCGATGTTTGCCGTTTAAGGGGGAAAAAACAAGGTTTCAGCCTGTCAGAAAGAAAAATATCAGGGTTTGTGAATCCGGATCAAACCGGCCGGTCCTATCCAAAAACCGACGAACCGACCGGAAAACTGGTCCAGTTCAGGATCTAGTCCGGGTCACTGTATTTTTTTTTAAAAAAAAATTATTTTTTCTTTAAAATTTTATATGAATAAGCCTAAAATCTTCAATTTATTACCGGTTTGGCCCCAATTTGGCTCCGGTTTGATCTTGATCTGACTCACTAACCCTTAACCCAATAACTCGGTTAGTTCAGTACCCGATCCGAGTCCGGGTTTCAATATCTTGAAAAATATAGAGATACCCCGCGTCTACGAAATGGATGCGGACATAAATCAACTAACAAAGAAACCCTTTCTCTCTTATTCACCAGCACAAAAAATGAATTTGTTAGTTTGTTACACCAATCTGCCAACACGAGGTGGAGATAATAAATACAGGAGCACCATGAATCAGTTTGAGTTGAAGTGTTATTTGCAGCAGCAGCAGCTTGAGCTTCTTCAAGGAGCTTCATTTGGCGCTCTGCATGTTCCCTTTCGCACTGACTGATTCCCATAATGATATCCAGCATGGTACCTGTTGTTCCAAAGAACACAAGTGGTGCCAGAGACTTGCGCTTTATCCCCACTGGTATTGCCAGCAACGCTCCTCCTACTGAGAACACCCATGTCCCTAATGCACTGCAATGCAAACTCTCCAATTTCAGACACACACACTCAAACTACATGCAACCAATGCAAGTATCAGAACAGCCCAGCAGCAAAAGAATTTTGAACAAATGCATTAGCCTGAACTGATTAAAAGAATTTAGCCTCATGGTTGAGTTCTGTTATGGTTTTGGATTTTGTAACTTGCTGGTTCCTTTAGCGTTATATCTTTCTTTGCCCCAAAAAAACTTGCTTCCAAAGTCGTTGTTATGATTTTGTCCTGTGGCCACAGGAGCAGAAATCGAGGGTACAGGTTCTCTTCCTATCTCTTTTTCCAATCACAACTTTCGCAACAGGTGTTTACAGATGGACATATACATACTGAGCGATGACAGTTATTCAGAAGAGGCGCCAACCTCGCACTCCAATTCATCACCAGTTCACCACATTTTGTATATGCTTATGAAAAAACCACATAACCTTGAAACAAAGAGCACGCAAAGAAGATGGGAGTTAAGAACCAAAGAGGACGAAACTATGAAAGTGCTGTAAAGAATGTCGGGAATCTTTCTTCAGTGCTTATATGAGCACCTAAATAGTCTATCCAACAGGTTGGGTTAGTCGTAGTACTTGGGACATGCCATTTCACAGTAGAGGATTACTCCTGACTACAAGCATAGTGATTTATGCTTAAAGCTATATTATATGGCCGGCATTTTATAAACTGAAATTTCGAAATATGTAGGGATTTCACAAAATGAAGGACACCTAGTTTGAGTGAAATGAAATTATTATAAAATCAAATCTCAGAAATATGAGACATAGCTAATCTTATGCAGTATCCAGCAGCTGATGTAATTGAGAGGTAGTAGTAAACTAGTAATAGATGCATCTGGTCTGCCTAAGGTTCCAAAAACACAAACCATTACGACTCTACAATCATCAAACAATAGATGACATTTTCAGTCATGAAAAGAGCTAGGAAAACCAGATGCTCATTAACAAGCAAAGATTGAGGACTTTAAGGGAACAGATCATCTACCAACATATAGCATTGAGACGCGAAATGAGTACCTAGTATCATATCTGAGCCCACTATTTTCCTTGTCCTTGGTGTTGCCGGAAGTTCTTACATCTTTACCCCCGTGAGGAACTGATTATTTTCATCTGGCTAAATCTAGTTCTTGTGAACCATCAACTCGACAGAAATATCGATGAAGACAAACAAATCGAGTTATAAATTTCGGAACCAGGGAGCACAGATGATTGAATGGATAACTTGAAACAAATCAGAACAAAAAAAAAACAAAGGAAGGAAGGATGAGAGAGTGACTTGGAGACGGAGCAGTCCTCGAGATGCTTGACATTATCTTGACCAGCCATGTTTCTTCCTCTCCCCCTTGTGACGACGCCGCAGATGGAGCTGAGATCGCCGAAAGCTAGGGCTAGCGGGGAGCTCTACGTAATCGACAAGAAATTTTTAAAAAATAAAAAATGAGATTTTTTCCTATTCTCTTTTTATTTATTGAAAAATATATCCTCATTAAATTATAATAATTAAATAAATAATCTTCGTATCAAGCCCTCGATATGAATTATTTAAAAAAAATTAAATCTCAAACATATTTATTGACCTTAATTCTTAATTGTATTATGAAAATGTATGAAATACTTATTTATTTTTTATAAAAAAAGATATAGAATGGGTAATGAGTAATAACTTACTAACTTAAAATTCTTTCAAACTATATGTCATCGTCGACAAAAATTAATTTTTTATGCTGAATCTCTTTTAGAACGATGTCAATATATACCCATGAGTCTTTGATGTCATAAATCATGAATTTATACCTAAGCTATAATAACATTATTTGCTTCATACCTTATGAAACGCATTCCATGCTTACAAACAATGTAAATATATCAAATTTATAAAAACTTGCTTTATTTTTAAGTCATAGTTAAAATAGCATGAATTAATTTTATACAATAAATGAAATTGAGCTCAATTTTATTTATGGATCATCCGATATTAATCATGAATTTTGAATCTTGTATTGTAAGGCAAAAATTTATCTAATTATAGTACCAACCTCACCAAAAAATATCAAACTTATGATAAATCACATTTTTTGGGTGGAATTACATTATGTTTTGGATTATTATAATTTGTGATTTTTAAATTTCAAATAATAGATTTTGATCTTTAAAGGAGTGAAATGGTCCAAATTTTATTTAATTATAGGTAATAATGTTTTAAACAATATGAAACTTAAAAAGGCTAAAATTTTTTATTTTAAATTTAAGGATTAAAATCAAAATGACAACAAACATTGGATTTCCCCATATTTTTTTATTTTGACTTATAAGTATCGGCATCTAAAGCCCAATTAAACAGTCCTGTTGGCAGACATTGAGGCACGTCAAGGCATGGATCAGAGAATGTTCAAGACCTGGACAAAGAAAGGTATTAGAGTTGTTCGAATCGCAACAAAAAGCTTCTAATAAAAGAATACATATGTCTAGTTAAAAAAAAAAAAAAAAAAGCCTGGCTGAACAGCGTGATAAAGTAGATTATGAATCTCTGCTGAAAAATGAGTCTATATTTCGACCCCAAAAAAAAAAAATCTATATTTAATACCCAGTTATTCCTCGCTTATGGCAGTTGACTCGATAGAGGCTATGAAGAAAGACGCTTTTTTCCTTTGTTGGGTTTAATGGTATGAGGCAAGAAGTTGAATTTTGTGATGGGCATTACATTATAGGCGCTGGATTTTACTACAGTATTTTAATACACTTTTTTATTTTTGCTTAGAGTATATTAACACTGTCAGTGTCCTAACGACGAGGAGGAATATTGATTTAAGTTGATTAGATTGTGGGGTTTCACCAGTCAAGTTGACGAGGCCTACCAAATTCCCTGCTTTATTACTTGTACGTTGTTGCTGTTTTTTCAAAGGAAAACAGTCTCTTAACTTTTTTTTTTCTAAATTCTAAATAAATATTATTTGAACTTAGAAAATATCAAAAAAAATCTGTTAACACATGGAAAGGATGAATAGGTCTCGAGAAACTGATTTAGGATTTTGAAATGTTGTACTTTTATCAAAATGTTATTCAAGTTTTTCTAAAAAGAAAAAAACCCTTTCTGGAGTCATATCGCTGCCACTGGAGCGACACCACCCTATTGGAAGGGAAGGGAAGATTGTGAGGGGAGACGGAAGATGGGTCCCCTGATGGAAGAAAATTGAATGGAGATAATGGGAAGTAAAAGTAAAATACCAATTTGACCTTCAAAGTAATGAATGAAAACTTCAAACACAAAATGTGTTTTTTTAAACAAATAGAAGAAGAACACATGAACAAATGATTTTATGTGTCATTGAAGAGTGATAACATGATTTTATTCAAATTGGAGAAGTTTATACAGAAGGAATATCAAGATTTAAGTTCTTAGAAGTGATATTGGAGGTCTCTATCAAATGGAAATTGGAATGACTTAAGCTCTTTCAAAATATTATTCGAATAGGACTATACTTATATCAAGTTCTTTATATCCATTACATCAAGTTCTCCAATCACATACAACCATGTGTTCTATTTTTTGCATTTGGTTTTATAGTTAACTGATAATAATGCAAAAATATGACACATGGTCACATGTGATTAGAGAACTTGACGAAATGGATATAAGGAACTTGACTTAAGTATTTTCCATTCGAATAATAGCTGTTCTATTTGAATAGCGACAAGATTATTCGAATAACAACAACAGACACCATCAGATTTTGTTTCATTAAGCATAATCAAGGTTCAGTAATTTAGTCATATCTCTCAAACCATAACTCTGATTGAGCTAAAACTTGATTCATATGAAACTAAACTTCCAATGCGTCATTTTGACACTAAGATCAAGTTAAAAGGAGCTCATATGAAAGAGATGTGAATTTTGAAAGATGTCACTCATTATCAGTGCTGTATTTCAAAATAAGTGAAACTACAAATCTGATTGAGGTGAAACCTGATTCATATGAAACTAGACTTGAAATGCAACACAAGGACACCAAGATCAAGTTGAAATGAGTTCATATAAAAGATATATGAATTCTATAATTGGACGCTCGAATTCAGAGCTCTGTTCCAGACCAGTTGATACAACTTAAATCATAACTTTTAGATTATAAAGCATTTTGGATTGATTCTAGTTGCTGTGCAAAGTAGACTCAAAGAGCTTTATGGAGATAAGTCATTTGCCAAATTTGGAGTTATATCCAAAGAGTTATGCCCATTAGAATCATAAGTTTATTTGAATGGAGGCGGAAATATTCGAATAAACATATTCATTATCGAAGGTGCACTATTCAAATACAGCAAGTACTATTCGAATAATATCATCTATTTTGTGTTGGAAGTTATTTGAATAAGGGAATAACTATTCGAATAAACATACTCATTATCAAAGAAGCCTATTCGAATACAAGTTGTTCTATTTGAATAAGATCATTTGTTGAAGAGACTATTCGAATAAATACAAGGCTATTCAAGTACAAAGATATTATTCGAATAAAGGAAAGCCTATTCAAATATGATTATCGATGAATCAAAGAAGCTATTCGAATAAGGAAAAGCTTTCAGAATAAGGCCAAGTTATTTTCACGGACTTCTATTCAAATAAAGAAAAGATTATTCTTATAAAGGATAAGCTATTCGAATACAAAAGATGTTATTTGAATATACACAACAGAAACTGAGTCCTTCTATTTGAATACAACAAAGGTTATCCGAATAGGATGTCTTCGACAATGACGAACTCAATCACTGCTTTTAACAACTTTTGAAGTGGTAAATATGTCATTCATCTTTACTATTCATGGTCGGAACTTGAGATGACACCATTTTTTATAGGAACCTATCTTTCCAATTTTAATCGAATTTTGGTGATGATGGGAATTTGGGTTCCTAAGAAATTTTCCTGCCAAACACGTTTTTTTGCAAGAAACTTTGTTAAGTTCCTTTCCCTTCCTTCCAGTTCCCTCAACTAAACGACCTATTAGGGTGTGTTTGGTTTGAGGGGAGGGGGTGGGAGGGAAGCCAACATTTTGGCTTTAATTCCCTTTAAACAAAACAAAAGATCTTCTCCCTCCCTTTCGCTTTAATAAATCAAATAAGAAAACATACTCTCCCCTCCCCTCAAACCAAACACACCCGGATAAAATAAGACAAAGGAATCGTAAAGACAAAAAGAAAAAAAAAGGCATAAGACAACGGGGTGGGGACATGATGGGGCGGGAGGAGAGTGGAAGAGGCATCACGTGTGACCCATGGACATTTTTTAATCCTACTACACTGTGATGCACCCCCTGTGAAAAGGAACTATTTTTTATTTCTTTTATTTTAAGAAGGTACTTCTAGGTTAAAAGCTAAATTGGACAAACATGAATCCAAATAGAGTAAAATAGTCTCATTGTGGCTTTTAGCCCATCACTATGCTTTTCAAGCTCCTTACCACTTTGTCAAACAGACCCATAATATAACACATCTAATTATGCATCAATCATTATTTAAAAAATAAAGTTACATGTGGTAATAGTGCTTAGAGGATAAAATTAAAATTAAAGGAAAAATTATTTTTAAAGTACCTATGTTTTTTAGTATCTATTTGTTTTTTCTCTCCTTATCAAATCTTTTAATTTTCCCCTATTACAATTAGTTTTAGTATAAGGGCTAGCAATACTGTTGCAAAAAAAAAAAAAAAAAGCCTAGCAGTACTTATAAAATAACAGTTACATGTGCTAATAATGCTAAGAGGGTAAAATTAAAGGGTTTTATGAGGAGAAAGCAGACATTTCTTTTTTTTTTTTTTTTTTGCCATAAGAAAGCAGACATTTCGAGACTCTAGAGTCGCACACATTCGAAACTCTAGAGTAGTCTTCCTTAATTAATATTTAAGAATACCTATGTTTTTTTTTTGGCCGCAGAAATACATATGTAGTATTTTTACTTTTTAACGGGAAAAATACCCATGGAGTTTATACCTTAACATGTCACCCAAAAAAAAAAAGCATTTACTGGCCAAAAAAATACATGCCTAATGGACACAGTCCAGTGTCCAAATGTCCAATGCCGGTGAACATTCAGGGTCTGTTTGGTGTGAGGGATTTGGAGGGGAGGGGAAGGGAGGGAAAATTTTTATGAGTTGAATTTTAAAAGATTGAAGAAGTGGGGTAATAAAATTTTAATAAAGAGAATATATAAGATAAAAGAGTAAGAAAAATTAATTAAAAATTTTAACACCACTTCTCTAATTTTTTTAAATTCAATTTAAAATTTTTTTCCTCAATCCATTTTTCCTCCTCTCCCCTGGGACCAAATAAGCCCTAGGGTTCTTTGGTTTCTAACCGATGAAAATAATTTTTTCCCTTTTAAATGAATTATAATGACACTCTGCTGTGTATAAGACTAGAGGTGGTAATATGGGTTGGGACCGTGGGCCGAGCTCGCCCAACCCGACAAAATGGGCGGTTTGGGTTCTACAAAACCGAGACCATATTGATGTGGTCCTTTTTGGCTCGAACCCATATGGTCCCAACCCGTCACGGGTTGGACCACCAGGTTGGCGGGTTGGCCTATATTTTTTTAAACTAAGAGGGAAAAGGAAGAACCATTAACCAATAGTCCAAATCTCCAAAACTGTAACTCCAAAGTCCAGCCCATTTCTCCTCAATCCCTACTCTCCTCAGCGTGCTTCAAATTGAAACACCTTTAATATTAATTAATTATTGATTATTGTTAAGTTATACTGATGACTTGTAGATTTATATTTATTTTGTTGTGTATGGACCTGTGATGAATATTTAATTTGTAATGTATTTTAATTTTGTTATATTTAAGTGTGTAGAGAAAACAATCTTATTGTATATAAAAAAAACAATTTTAGTATATTATTAAAAAAAATTGAAAAAAAAAAATGGGTTGGCCCACCTAACCCGCCAACTTAGCGGTTATAGGTTGAGTTGGCTAAATGCCAACCCATATTGATGCGGTTCTTTTAGGATCAAACCTATATGATCTCAATCCGTGATGGGTTGGGCCGAACCCACTGGGCCGGGCCATATTACCACCTCTATATAAGACAACAGCCAAACCCATTTCTCGAAGATTCAATGGCGGCCTCGCTTGCAAGCCCTGCTACTGCTTGCAGACTTCACAAAGACCAATCCCCTTCATTGCATTTTCCTTCCAAATCTTTCAAATTCATTGCTTTTCCTTCTTCTTTCTTCATTGCCAGGGCCACAGCTCGAACTTCCTCTTCTGCCTCCTTCGCGTTGACCAGAGATCCCGCTTCTGTTCTTCTCATGGATGACCTTAAGGACGATAATAAGTCTGTTCCTCAGTCCAAAAAAAAAAAAAAAAAAAAGAAGTCTGTTCCGATTCAACGACCCGATTCGTTTGGTCGATTCGGTCAATTTGGAGGCAAATATGTCCCTGAAACCCTTAAGTATGCACTCACCGAGCTCGATGCTGCGTTCCATTCCCTGGCTGCTGATGAAGAATTTCAGGTTTTTAAGTTTGATTAGAAATTCGTTTTCGTTGTCAATTGATGAGCTTAATTTGGATCTCTTCAAGTTCTTATTTTCCTTTTATAATCTCTCATTTCTCATGGCTTTCCTCTTGATTCAATTATTACCTGATTTCAACCATAGAATCCGTAATCCTACAGATATATGATTTGGTAATCTGAAACAGTTTCTTTTGTGGAAAAAAATTATTGAATTACAGAAAGAAATGAGTAGCATTCTGAGAGACTATGTTGGTAGAGAGACTCCTCTTTATTTTGCTGAGAGGTTGACAGAGCATTACAAGCATCCTAACGGCGAAGGGCCTCACATATATCTAAAAAGGGAAGATCTTAATCACACTGGAGCTCACAAGATCAACAATGCAGTTGGCCAAGCTTTGCTTGCCAAGCGATTGGGCAAGAAACGCATTATTGCTGAAACTGGAGCTGGTCAGCATGGAGTAGCCACTGCTACTGTTTGTGCTAGATTTGGGTTAGATTGCATAATTTATATGGGTGCACAAGACATGGAAAGACAGTCACTTAATGTCTTCAGGATGCGTCTTCTTGGTGCTGAGGTATGTTAAACTTTATGCAATATATTGCTGATATAATCATTCTTATCAATTACTCCCTCCTATTTTAATATAAGACCTATTTAGCTGATTTAATTAGATTAAGGAAGTTAGTTGAGTTAGTAAATATAATATATATTTTCTAAAACACTTTAGTCATCTTCTTTAATTCCCTTATTCTCTCTACTGTTTGGTTATTGTTGAAGGAACATCAATAGAGTAAATTAGGAAAGATTGACAAATATGAAAATTATGTCTTAACTTTAGGACTTAACTCCCCAAATATAACTTAATATATTAAGGATAGGAGGGAATACTATTCAAGCTTAAGTAAGGGTTTCTGACATTGAATTATGCACATGTGCATCTGAAAATTTGTGTGGTTTATGCAACCTACTGATCTAGTTGCCAGATATTGATGGTAAACTTCTTATCTTGACGATTTTAAACACGTATTCTATTGGTTGGCCTTGTTAATTGTGTGGTTCTGTGAAGTAGGTAAGAGCAGTGCATTCTGGGACTGCCACATTGAAGGATGCAACATCAGAAGCTATAAGGGATTGGGTGACTAATGTGGAGACAACTCATTATATTTTGGGTTCAGTTGCTGGGCCGCATCCATATCCAATGATGGTAAGGGAGTTTCAGACAGTGATTGGCAAGGAAACTAGAAGGCAAGCATTGGAGAAATGGGGGGGCAAACCTGATGTGCTATTAGCATGTGTTGGAGGAGGTTCAAATGCGATGGGACTTTTCCATGAATTCGTTGATGACAAAGAAGTTAAGCTGATTGGAGTGGAAGCTGCTGGTTTCGGTATTGATAGTGGCAAGCACGCAGCAACACTAACAAAAGGAGAAGTTGGGGTTTTGCATGGAGCTATGAGCTATCTGTTGCAGGATGATAATGGTCAAATTATTGAGCCCCACTCTATTAGTGCAGGGTAATTTTTCAATGTTCCTATGTCAGTTCTCTTGTGCTTATGCTGATTTCACTTATTCTAAATCTGCTTTTTATTCTTTCAATGTGCACAGTTTGGACTACCCTGGTGTTGGGCCAGAACACAGCTTCTCGAAAGATATAGGACGTGCTGAATATTGCAGTGTTACCGATGATGAAGCATCGGAAGGTATGACTACTCAGTTTTTTTGGCCCCCACTTAATCCAAGATTTACTTATTTCTGATGGAATGTGAAAAATTAGAGTGGGCTTTGAATTTCAAATGTCAAGGAATATGATTTTTTATTCTCTCAATAGTGCTGCCACTTTGTTCTCCATAAATCTCTTAATAGTACATATTGAGTTGAACATTACAGGGCTCTTTAGAAAATCAGAGAGCGGCTACTTCCGTGTTTGATTTTACTAAAGTAAGAAAGGAGAATGTTGATCATATAGCATATATTGAGTCAAAACCTGCATAGAATGTTGCAGTTTTAGAAGAAGACAATATCAATCTTACCTGTTGAATATCTTTGCTCAAGTAGACATTTTTTGAATACTGTTTGCGAGTTCATTTTCTTGATTATTGTGTAATATTTGAAATCTTTGCTGATGGATATATTTTTCTGGCTATATCAAGTTGTTCTATGTTGGTTTCATTTACTACCCAAAGGCGAGGGCTTTTGTTGTTGAATTTCAAGGTAGCTAACTAACAATCATAAATGAACTTGGAACCATCTTACGGATACTTTTTTTTAAATTGGGACTTTCTCTTGCTTTGGTGATTACCTTGAACTAATCCATCTTTTGTTGATGGATTCTAGCTAATGTCATTTTGTTTGTTGGATGTGTATATGTTAGTAACTTAGTATAACTCTGCTGTAATATGTTTTGGCCCTGGTGAGAGTTGCTTGGGTAGCATTAGCATATTTTTTCTCCCCCAATTAAGTAAATAAATAAGCAACCAATAACGTTACTTTAACCTATTGCAACCTGAATAGATAACAATAAATTTCCTAAAGACAGCATATCCTGTACAATTATTCTAAGTTTCTCGCTGGTTTCATTGTCTGTCAAAGCTGCAAACAAAACCCCATTTTTGGTAGAATAATATGAAGTGGCATTATTCATTTTCATATAAGCTCATATTTATTCTGTGGTCAGAAACTGTTGCTTTTCCACCACTTGTAACTTATCTCTATCTACTAAAAGAATCACTGATATTTTGAAAATCAGACATATTCAGGCACAATACAAACACTTCAAATTCCATTGAAACACTATTTGTTTTGTTATGTTACAAGGCCCACATTGTGTTGTATCCTGTAATAACCTTATCAATATCTATGTCGTTTAATGTGCCATTGCTATCATATTTGCAGCCTCCAAGAGAGTGTCCAGACTAGAAGGCATAATCCCAGCATTGGAGACATCTCATGCTCTTGCTTACCTTGAGAAGCTCTGCCCATCTCTTCCGGATGGAACTAAGGTCGTTGTTAACTGCAGTGGATGGAACTTCAAGGACGTTCAAATCGCTTTGAAGTATCTCAAAGTATGAAGCTGATGGAAAAATTCTTAAATAGACCCAGTTCCTAGAAAATTTTGTACACCAATCTGATTGCAAAGTGTTAGGAAATAATCAGTGTTTTTGAAACCGGACCGGACCGGACGGTCCGGCCGGTTTGACCGCTGCTCGGAGAAGTAGGCGGTCCGAGTTAGGCATAGAAACCGTCTTTCTTGTTTAACCGTTTTGGGCCTGTATAAATCCGTCATTGGACCGGAAACAGTAGTTAATCCGGGAGCCGGAGCAGTCTTTAAGTGACCGTCCGGCCTAAAGCTGCTGAAAAAAGATAAACAGTGGTCGCCGGAGTCGAAGAAGAAGGTGACAAGAGAGGAAGAAAATTTTTTCCAACGAAGAAAGAAAAATATTATTTTATTCGTGTATATTGTAGCATGTGTACTAAGTTTGCGTGTTTTAAAATCTTCCACCTTTTCATACATTGAAAAGCATGTCCTGATGTGATTTGCAGCAGAGTCTTCTTGGCTAAAAAGTTTTAACAGCATTTTTTTGACCTTTATTATATATTTTTGTGTGCATGGGAAAATGAGATGGAGACGCCATATGTGGCATATATATTTTTCCACAAGTTTTTTAAATTATTTTGTTAAAGTCTAGCTAACTATATTCCACGTTGTGACTAATGACTATGACAAAAAAATATTATATATACCACGTTGTGACATTAATTACCCGTAGTACGTATATTCTTACTCCATATTTCTCTTTTAATCTTGAAAATTCTGTGCATCAAATGTATTCTCAATTAATTTCTTGGGTTATATAATGGTATTGTTAAAGTTACACAAATTCTTAATAAAATAGGTGTGTGTGTATAAGTATATAATATATAAAATTTATTGAAAATCATACGAGTCATAATTAAATTGTAGTATCATTATTCAACGTTTTAAACTGTTAACTATTTCTTTTATAATTTATTAGTATATCATTTATAGTCTAAAATATATCATGAAATACTCAATTGTTTTAATGCCATCTCTCTCTCTTACTTATTTTACATATGTTATTGCTATGATTACAATTTTTAACCATTTTAATTTTATTTAAATTTATTACTGTAAACTAGTTTAAAAAATATTGTTGGAGTTTTATTTTTTTTATTGGGTTATTTTGAACAATTTTGTTGTGCTAAAACTTGGTATTTGAGACAGATGTTGTTACTTATTACATGTGAGTTTATTTATATTTACTTTTAATATTATGTAAAAATTAAATATTTATTTCTTATATTTGTAGTATTATATATGTATATAATTTTTTTATTTATTATGTTACTAGTTCGACCACCGTTTCGACCAGCCCGACCGGTTCGACCGGATGAACCGTGACCTACTGATCTTTCTGGCTCAACATCCGGTCCGGCTTTTAAAACATTGGAAATAATATAATATCCCACATAATTAGGGATAATTAGTATCCCTCATAATTAGGGATTATAATGAGTATTAATTACTATAATGAGACATTAATGTTGAGGCTCCTACTTTGTATATAAATACCCTAGTGTACATGAATACAAAACATCTTCTGTGAATATTACTTCTACATGGTATCAGAGCCTGGTGCTCTTGGTTTTTTGTTTTTGGTTTTTTTTTTTCCGGTGTTGGTCAGAGTGTTCAGTCCGTACTGTTCATCGTGTAAGGGGCTTCGATGGCTGAGGGAATATGTGCACATGCGCCCCACCATTGGCTCCGTCGTCCCCCAATCGGCCCATCCCCGGAGTGCCGTCGTCATCGGACCTGCGCGGGGCCGTCACGCGCCACCCTCAGTCTCGCCGGACCTCCACGGGTCGGCGCATGAGTGTGATCTTCGGCGAGTTTTCCGCCCCCGTTTGTTGTGCTGAAGTCGACTCACTGTCGCCATCCTTCCTATGGTGGTTTTGTGTTGTGGGTCTCTCCGATTGGGATCTTTGTGATTGATTTCGGCATTTGGTATTGTTTGCCGTGCGTTTTTTGCCCCTGGTCTGGTGTATTTCTGCCATCATTGCTCTATTGGCCGTCTTTGGGAACTACTGTGGTCTTACTTCAGCCTCTTTGGTTGTACCTTGCCTCTGTCTCTGGTGTGTTTCTGCCCTATTTACCTCTATTAGCTTGTTTGGAAGCCTAGTTGGTTGTTCCTTTGTGTTGTTTGGCTTCACTAGCTCTTTTGGGGCTGTTTGGTTGTTGTGGTGGTGAGACCATTTTGGTTAGTTGCTTCTTTGGTGTGTGTACTTGTTTGGGGCTCATATTTTTGGTTTGGTGCTCTCTACTTACATTAATGGCTGATTCGAAGGCTAGTGTCACTACTGAAATTGTCCCTATGACCAACAAAATCACTGAGCACAAATTGACCTGGACAAACTATATGGATTGGAGCAAGACCGTACGCATGTACTTGCTTAGAATTGAGAAAGAAGGCCATTTGACTGATACGCCTCCTACGGATGACCCTAAAATGGCTTGGGCCCGAGCTGATGCCCGTTTGTTCCTGCAAATCCAGAATTTCATTGGCAGCGAAATCCTTCCCTCGGTTAGTCATTGTAATACTGTTAAAGAATTGATGAGCTGCTTGGAATTTCTGCACTCTGGAAAAGGCAATATTACTCGCATTCATGATGTCTGTAAGGGATTCTATCGTGCTGAACAGCAAGGCCGTTCTTTGAAGACCTTTTATGTGGAGTTTAAGAAAATGTATGAAGAGTTGAAGATGTTAATGCCTCCTACCACTGACCTTCAAGTCCAGGTTGATAATATGGAGAAACTGGCGATTATCAGCTTTCTTACTGCCCTTGATCCAGCCTATGAGACAGTTTGTTCCCAGGTTTTGTCTAGTTCTGAACTTCCTTCGCTTCAGGATGTGTACTCTTGTGTGCTACGTGCAGATAGTCTCTTACACCCGACTCCTACTCCTAATGCTAGTGCGTTAGCTGGCCGTGGTCCCACTGATAACCGTCACCAGAGTTTCGTGCAATCTGGAAATAGTACACCATCTTCGACCTCTGCTGATTCGCAGAACCAATGTCCTCCACACTCCAACAACAATCCTCCGACTCTTGGCCCTATTGTCTGCTACTATTGCAAGGAACCTGGTCATACCAAACGTTACTGTCGTAAGTTGCAAAACAAGTTGCAACGTACTGGAGCTGCTCATATGACCCAATCCTCAAATCAATCTGCCAATATTCCATCCACTCCAAGCGCACTCGCTACCGGTAATGGTAACGTATGCCTTGCTACTTCTTCCTCGAAGTGGATCATTGATTCCAGTGCCACTGACCACATGACAGGTAACTATCATTTGTTCTCTACGTATGCACCTTATACCAACCCGTCTTTCATAACTATTGCCAATGGATCTTCTTCTCGTGTCCTTGGTTCCGACACTGTTATACCTACATCCTTTGTTTCTTTGTCATCAGTCCTTAATGTCCCTGACTTGGCTTTTAACCTTCTGTCTCCCAGCAAGCTTACTCGCCAACTGAATTGTTTTATCTCACTTTTCCCTGACCATTGTGTGATTCAGGATCTTACGACGAAGCGGATTAGTAGTAGGGGATATGAATCTGGCGGCTATTACTTTCTTGACGATCGAGTGCCGCAGTCCGTTGCTTGCTCTGGTGGTTCCTCTCCTTTTGATGCTCATTGTCGTCTAGGTCATGTGTCATTATCATCCTTAAAGAGGTTGTATCCTCAGTTTCATGATTTGTCGTCCTTAGAGTGTGAGTCGTGTCAGTTTGCCAAACACCATCGTGTTCACCTAGCACCTCGCGTCAATAAACGGACTGCGTCCCCCTTTGATTTGGTTCATTCTGATGTTTGGGGCCCTTGCTCTGTTGTCTCCACATCTAGTTTTAAGTACTTTGTTACTTTCGTTGATGATTTTTCTCGAACCACTTGGCTTTATTTAATGAAGAATCGTTCCGAGTTATTTTCTCACTTTTGCAATTTTTGTGTTGAGATCAAAACTCAGTTTGGTGTCTCTGTGAAAACCTTACGAAGTGATAATACTAAAGAGTATTTGTCTGGCCAGTTTAACGACTATATGCTCACACATGGCATGATTCATCAATTCTCGTGTACTAATACACTGCTCAGAATGGTGTTGCAGAGCGCAAAAATTGGCACTTATTAGAAGTTGCCTGGGCTCTAATGTTCCAAATGCAAGTTCCTAAATACTTTTGGGCTGATGTTGTGTTTACCGCGTGCTTCCTTATTAATCGTATGCCATCTCCTGTTCTCAGTGGTAACATTCCATACACAACCTTGTTTCCTTCTAAACCCTTGTTTCCTGTCGCTCCGAAAATCTTTGGTTGTGTCTGTTTTGTTCGTGATGTTCGTCCCAGTGTAACCAAGCTTGATCCAGAATCTCTCAAGTGTGTCTTCCTTGGCTATTATAGGGTTTAGAAGGGTTATCGGTCTTATTCTCCCGATCTTCGATGCTATCTTGTGTCTACAAATGTCACTTTCCATGAGTTCACTTCGTTCTTCTCTGTCTCTGCTCTGCCTCCATCTTCTGCCCCTAACCCCAATCTTGATCACCTCTTACTGTATGAGGTTCGTTCCCCACCAGTGCAAGCGGCTGTGCCAGCTCCTGTTCCACCTCATATCCACCATATTTATCAGCGACGTCCTAAGGAAAGTGCTGATGCTACTTGTCTTTCTGACCTACCAATGCCCGCTTCAGCGCCTGATCGGCACTTAGCCTCCTCACCTCCTCTTGCCTCTGACCCTGAACTAGTGCCTGAATTCGTGTCTATTACTCAAGATCATACCACCCCTTCCGCTGACCTGCCTATTGCTCTCCGCAAAGGTAAACTTACTTATACATACCTTATCTCCTCGTTTGTTTCCTATCATCACCTGTCCCCTACCTCCTGTTCCTTTATAGCCTCCTTAGACTCTCTTACCATTCCTACCAACCTTTCCCAAGCCTTGGCCCATCCCGGTTGGCGTGCTGCGATGGACGAGGAAATGATGACCCTTGATAAGGCTAGTACTTGGACTCTCGTTGATTTACCTCCTGGAAACAAGGCTATTGGGTGTAAGTGGGTGTTTGCCATTAAGACGAAAGCTTATGACACTTTGAAGAGATTGAAAGCTCGACTGGTTGCTAAGGGGTATGCTCAAACGTATGGTGTTGACTATTCTAAAACATTCTCCCCTTTGGCCAAATTGTCCTCTGTTTGTCTCTTCATCTCTATGACAGCTACCCATAATTGGGCTCTTCATCAGCTGGATGTTAAAAATGCTTTCTTAAATGGTGACCTTCTTGAGGAAGTTTACATGGAGCAACCACCTAGCTTTGTTGCTCAGGGGGAGCATGGCAAGGTATGCCACCTTCAAAAGTCTTTATATAGCCTGAAACAGAGTCCTCGTGCTTGGTTTGACAGATTCAGTTCTGTGGTTAAGAAGTTTGGTCTGAATCAAAGTAAATGTGATCATTCTGCATTTTATCAACAGACGGATGCTGGCATGATTCTCTTAGTTGTCTATGTCGATGACATCGTCATTACGGGTAGTAATACGTCAGGGATCTCACCACTCAAGGTCTTTCTCAATTCTAATTTCCAAACAAAAGATTTGGGTCCGTTAAAGTACTTTTTTGGAATCGAAGTCATGAGAAGCAAGAAAGGCATTCTCTTAACCCAGCGAAAATATGTCTTTGATCTATTGAAAGAAACCGGGAAACTTATAGCAACATCCAGTAGCTGTCCTATGATTCCTAATCCCTTTTTGGACATTGATGATAGTGTGCCATTTGATGAGCTACCCGAGGATGTGAAAAAAAGGATTGATCCTGAGAAGATTAAACCGTTTGCCTACCCTGAGCGATACCGAAGCCTGATTGGGAAATTGAACTATCTCACGGTAACTAGCCCTAATGTAACCTTTCTTGCCAGTAGGCTTAGCCAATTCATGGTAGCACCGACCGTTGCTCAGTGGGAAGTTTTAGAGCATGTCCTACTTTATTTGAAGGGCTCACCTGGTCGTGGTATACTCTATACAAATCATGGCCACACAAAGATTGAGTGTTTCTGTGATGCAGATCATGCGGGGTCAAAGATGACTATGAGGTCCACTACAGGCTATTATGTTTTTGTAGGTGGAAACTTGGTATCTTGGAGGAGGAAGAAGCAGGACGTGGTGGCAAAGACTAGTGCAGAGGCTGAGTATCGAGCCATATCTCAATCCGTACAGGAGATTGTGTGGATTCACCAGTTAATGAAGGAGGATGGTCTTGCCATGTCATTACCTGTGAAGTTGTGGTGTGATAATAAAGCTGCCTTACACATAGCCTCCAACTCCGTGTTCCATGAACGTACGAAACACATTGAGATCGATTGTCACTTTGTACGTGATAAGATCAAGGAGAACTTTATTTCTACAGGACATGTACCTTCTAGTGATCAGTTGGGTGATTTTTTGACTAAAGCCTTGGATGACACTCGGGTTGACTATCTTTGTAACAAGTTGGGCCTGATTAACATCTATGCTCCAACTTGAGGGGGAGTGTTAGGAAATAATATAATATCCCACATAACCAGGGATAGTTAGTATCCCTCATAATCAGGGATTATAATGAGTATTAATCACTATAATGAGTCATTAATGCTGAGGCTCCTACTTTGTATATAAATACCCTAGTGTACATGAATACAAAACATCTTCTGTGAATATTACTTCTACATAAAGAAACGTATAAACATGTCAAAGCTTAATCTCATTGAAAAGTGTTTGGCTGCATGTTTTTGTGTGTGTTGTTGGGTTGGTCTGTATTTATTTGTTTATGAGTTAAGTCTACTTCAAGAGTTCTTCAAAGTGGTGGTCATGTTGTTTCTCTATGGTAGCAGTGGTAATTCGAGCTAACCCACCAGCCCCTTTAAAAAAAGGGGTTCAGGCCTGGAAAAAATGAGCCCACTTGTAATCGGGTTAAAAGGGTTAAACCCGTTTAACCATCGGGTTAAACGGGCTAAACCGTTGGTTAAACGGGTTAACCCGTTTAGCCCGATTACCAAAAAAAAAATTCAATACTTCCATTCCATTTCCTCGGCTCAGATGTTCGGTCAGAATGCTTCTTCGCTCTTCGGACTCCTCACAGTCACAGCAACATTTTCTCTGAACCCTAACGCTCCCCTTCTTCCTCTCCGGCTCGGCTCCATCACCCTTCCTCTCTGGCTCTGCTAGTCCGGCCTCTCCAAGTCTCCTTCTTCCTCTGCGCCTCCTCCGTCGATCTGTGCTCTCGCAGTCTCCGTCTTCCTCTCGTGCTCTGCCCCTCGGTGCTCTTCGAGTCTCTCTCTTCCTCCGCGCCTCCGCCGCCGCTCTGTGCTCTCCGCCTCTCCTAAACTCCCTCCTCCTCTTTGGCTCTGCGCCTCCATAGTTTAGTTCCTCTCCCCTGTCTCCCTCTTCCCCTTGTGTCTCGTTGTCTACTCTGCTTGGAGCTTCAGTCGCGAGTGGTGGTTAGGCGTGCTCGTCTCTTCTAATCCAAGTCTCCCATCTGAATTGAAACCAAACCGGATTCTCTTCCTCACGTGCTTGTGCTCGTCGCCTCTGCTCAGTCTCAACACAGTAAGAGGTAGTTTTTTCTGTTCTTGTTTGAATTGAAGTAAACAAAAAACTGAAGCAAACCATTGAATTCTGATTCAAACTCTATAGTTTCTATCTTTGGTTTTATTTGGTTACATCTAATGCTCAAATGCTCAATTAGTTATGTACTGTAGTTTCTGTTTGATTCGAACTTTGTTTGAATTGAAGTAAATTCAAATTAGTTCTGTAGTTTCTGCTCAATTAGATGAAAATTCAAAGTCTGTAGTTCTGTCTTTACTCAGTTGCTGGATTTGTTTTTCCAATTGATTTTTGAACTGTGATTGTGCATTTGTTGGTTAAGCTCAAATGCTCATTTGTTGAATTGCTGTGATTGTGCATTTGCTGGATGAAAATTTGAACTCTGTAGTTCTGTCTTTGCTGAATAACTGGATTTGTTTTTCCAATTCCATTTTTGTACTATAATTGTGCATTTGTGGTTGTTGTTGGATTTTATTTTCAATAATGCTTTTGTCCTTAAACAAAGATGATAATGCTTTTGTCGTTAAAAAAAGATGGCTACCATGGATGTTGACAATGTGGCCACACAATCCGATCAACCTACTGAACCTGAAGCTTCCACTGTACAAACACAATATAAAGATGCTCCTGCTACAAATAAAAGGGCGAGATGTACGACATCTGATGTTTCAAGATACTTTACAAAACTTGGCTTAGTTGATGGCAAGGAAAAAGCCAAATGCAATGGGTGTGGAAAGCCATATGCTGTGGGAAGCAAGGATTGTGGGACTTCACACCTTCGGCGTCATATTGAAAGTTGTAAAGCACTCCCAAAATACAAGGATGTTGGTGCCATGATGATAGACTAATCAGGGATTGTTAGAGCTAGAAAGATTGACCACAACAAAGTACGAGAACTCATTGCCTATGCCATCATTAAACATAATCTTCCATATGCTTTTGTTGAGTATGAGGGAATTAGGGAGTTGCTCTCATATTTGAATCCTGATTATAAGAGTATTACAAGAAAAACTGCTGTAGTGAATGTATGGAATTTTTATCTTCATCAAAAGGACAACCTAAAGGCCAAACTAGCAATGAATCCAAGTAGAATATGTTTGACTTCTGATTGTTGGACAACAATAACTACAGAAGGTTATCTTTGCTTGACTGCTCACTTTATTGATGAGAAATGGAATTTGCATAGCAAAATACTGTCCTGTTCCAAGATGGAGCCTCCTCACACGGGATTTGAATTGGCAAAAAGGGCGCATGAGATATTGATAGACTGGGGGATTGACAAGAAGGTTTTCTCTATCACACTGGACAATACTTCAGCAAATTTTCATATGCAAAAAATACTGAAAGAGAATTTGAATTTGAGTGGTAGCTTGATATGCAATGGAGAATTCTTTCATGTGAGATGTTCTACCCACATCTTGAATCTCATAGTTCAGGATGGCTTGTGAGTAGCGGAAGGAGCTTTGAATAAGATTAGGAGCAGCATTATGTATGTACGGAAATCAGAGGCAAGGATGATAGAATTCAAGAAAAGGGTTGAACAAGTTGGGGGTATTGAAACTTCTGTGGGTTTAAGGTATGATGTCCCGACTATATGGAATTCGACACAGGCAATGCTTGAAAGTGCAATTAAATATCGTCGTGCTTTTGCTAGCTTGGCCTTGAATGACACAAATTACAATCATTGTCGAACAAATGAAGAGTGGTCAAGAGCAGAGGCTATGTGCACATTCTTGAAGCCTTTTGCAGTGATAACAAACTTGATATCTGGATCATCATATCCCACCTCTAACATGTATTTCACACAAATATCAAAGATTGAGTTGCTGCTAAAAGGACATTTGAAGAATGAGGATTCTGTGATTCGGGATATGGCTCAGTGTATGCTTGACAAATTTGACAAATATTGGACTGAATATAATGTTATTCTTGCATTAGCCATTATCCTTGATCCTCGAATGAAGCTTGAAGTCATAAAGTTTACTTTTGCGAAAATAGATCCCATAAATTCTCATGAGAAGATTGAAAAAGTGGAGAATAGCTTATGGAGAAAAAATGGAGAATAACTTCTGGAGAATAGATTCTGAGCAGAATAGATTATGAGAAAAAAATGATTTTGATAAAATGAGAGTGTTTGGGTATTATAGTAAGAATAACTTTTTTTATGGTGTGAGGCCCACATAATGAGAAAAGACCAATGAGGGAGAGAGAGAGAGGGCTCAGGAGCCTAACACACACTTAGAACCCGTTTGGTTCAAGCCCATTACATGCCTGTAATAGTAATCATGATTACATTACCATGAGAAGAGTGTTTGGTTGCTTTTTAGCATGGTGATAGGGTCTACCATGATAATGATGATTACCAAAAAATTGATAATCCTCATTCATACCTCCCCCTTATGAATCTTTATTACCATCCCATTGCATGGTTTAAAAAGTTCAATTTACCCTTTAGTTTCCAATGTCTTTGTTTCACTTATCTCATTTTACTTGCCACATCACGTCACAACTACTACCGTCACAACCTCCTCTACCGTCGTCACCTCCACCCGCTGTCGCCACTCCTTGCCGTTGCCACCACCACCTCCTCCACCCCTACCGTCGCCTACCGTCACCACCATTACCTCTGCCGCCGCTACCGGCCACCTCCTCCCCCCGCTACCGGCCACCTCCTCCGCCCCCGCCCCCGCCCCCGCCCGCCCACAACCACCACTACTACCTTCCTCTTCCGTTGCTGTCGCCGTCACCCGCCCACTGCCACCACCATTACCTCCTCCGCCGCCAACAGCCCACCACAACCACCTCCTCCTCCACCCCCGCCGCCACCACCGCCACCTCCTTCGCCGACACCCCCCGCCCACCACCACCTCCTCTTTTGCCACCGCCACCTGCCCACCGCCGCCACCACTACCTTCTCCTCCGCCACCGTCACCTGCCTACCGCCACCACCATTACCTCCTCTGCCGTTGCCGCCCACCGCCTAACTCCACCACAACCACCTCCTCCTCCGCCGCCGCCGCCGCCGCCACTACCTCCTTCGCTGCCGCCGCCCGCCTACCACCACCTCCTCTTTCACCGTCGTTGCTGCCACCAGCCCACTGCCGCCGCCACTACCCCTCTTCCGTTGCCGCCACCCCCGCCTATGCCACCGGCCCACCGTCCATCGCCACCACCACCTCCTCCTCCTCTATTGCCACCCCCATCGTTGCTGCCTCCACTACCTCCTCCTCCTCCTCCATCCTCTCCGCCACCAGCTCTTTACTATTTTTTCTACAAAGATTACATTAAGCGTAAAATAGACTTTGTGCAATATATTAATTTTAAATAATTGTTAAAATAGTAACTTATTGCACCTTATTTAAAAATCAAACCAAACACTACCCTTATAATTAATATTGCATTGCATTACCATTGCATCGCATTACACTGCATTGCAGGGTGTAATGGGATCGAACCAAACGGACCCTTGATGCAATGGGTTTGGCTACAGTCCTCTGCTCTTACCATTTTCTTCCCATCCTCTTCTCGTCCACTACTCATCTCAGCCTTTAGATTGAAATTTAAGTGGTTTAAATTTAATGTTTAATAAAAATATTAATAAAATATCAAATTATTAAAAAATAAATAAATAAATTCAAAAATGCAAAATTTTAGTTATAATGATTTAAAACAGCAATAGAAAAATTTAAAAAGAATATTTTGATAAAACATTAAATCTGAATTATTTAAATTTCAATCTAAAGTTGAAGTTGAGATGAGTAATGAAATGGAAGAGAATGGGCGATAGCCAATCCTAATGCGATTCCTAATATCGTAAAGCTATGAGACAAAGTCCCACTGCACTGTCATCGGAGCTGAATTCGCCGCCACGCACCGTCACCGGCTACCCAAGCAGCTCCTTCTGTCCCCTCTTTGCCAAATGCTGAGGCTCTTATCATTCTCAAGCCATCGTTTAGCTTCCAAATCCCCAACCTTTCCTCTCACTCTCCGTCGTTTCCTGAGTCAGTCCACTCACAAGGAAGACATTTACGACCCGCCGTTTTCTCCTGTTCCCAAATCTCCAAACCCGAAGAAGTCCAAGAAGAACAAAACCTCGAAGGAAGCTCTGAGAACCAAGGAAGAGCCCAAGTTTCCTCTGAAATCGGACCTTCCATTCGATTTCAAATACTCTTACTCCGAGATTGACGACTCCGTCAAACCCATAAGTTTCCGAGAATCGCCCAAATTCTCTCCGTTCGGCCCAGGCCGGCTCGACCGCAAATGGACCGGAACATATGCGCCGGTTCAGGACCGGCAGACGTGGGAGGAGGAGCGGGGTCGGGTTCTTGGAGATCCGCTTTCGGAGAAGGAGATGGCTGACTCGTTGAACGTTATCGTCACAGTGATTGTGCTAGGCAGATCAATCTAGGTATGTCTTATTCCATCAATTTTTTTGCTATTTTGATCAATTACTCCGTCAAATTCTTATGCATGAAATTTTATACTCTTTGCTGCAAATTAGTATGATAAATTTTGAATTGTCCATCTCATATTCGAGGAGTTACGTAAAATCAAGACTCATTTGTATATATTCCATAGCTTTTGACCAAATTGATGAGGATTGTTTATCTATAGATTGATGAGTTCTTGGATTCTAGCAAATTCTGGTTGCAAGAAGCTAACGCTCTTATTTTGTGCTAGGGAAGGGGGAGTCACTCACACACGCTGGATGACATCCATAACCATTGGAAAAGGGCTGAAGCTGTGAGAATTAAGTGCTTGGGTGTGCCAACTCTTGACATGGACAATGTGTGCTTCCACCTTGAGGTCAATATATATATATATGTACATTCTTTGTTGATTAATCAATGAAAGCATTGATGATTTTTTCTTGAGTTTCAGATGACTTTTACTGATGCATATATTACTGTATCTGCAGGACAAGTCTGGTGGAAAAATCATTTATCGTCACATAAACATCCTGCTTTTATATAGAGGACGAAATTATGATCCCAAGAATCGCCCAGTTGTTCCTCTTATGCTATGGAAGCCCTATGCTCCAATTTATCCAAGGCTTGTGAAGAAAGTAATTGAGGGTTTGGCATACGAAGTAATGAAAGAAATGAGAAACAGGGGTTTAAACTCACCACCTCTGATGAAGCTCAGTAAGTGAAGAATAGGGGTATTATAGATAATAAATTTACAAAAATATACCGCTTTGATTTTTCTAATATAGTTCAAAGCAGCACTTGCTCCTATCATATTCTGCAATCTAAATGCTAAATTGTTGATTTTTGTTCTCAGCCAGAAATGGGGTTTATGTTTATGTGGTGGAGAAAGTGAGGGGAGCTTTCGATACTGAGGAGGTTGTGAGACTCGACTGTACCCATGTAGGTGCAAGTGACTGCAAAAAGATTGGAGTGAAGCTAAGAGTATGTCTTCTGAGTTTTTAAATTTGAAGTTTCCACCCTTTTTATGAAACCAACATGTGCATAGGTAATCCAAATTTGTGTTTATTATTCCAGGATCTTGTGCCATGTGTTCCTATCTTGTTCAAGGACGAGCAGATTATCCTTTGGAGAGGAAATGTGAATTAGATACCAGTATTCAGAGTTCAGACCCAAAGTGGAGTATTCTCAACTAGAGGGTCTGCAATGTAAGCAAGATGGGTAACTTCTGTCATTCTGATTAAGTCTAGCATATGCATGTCTTACACAGACTCCATTTCACTCTGAGCGGTGAGCAGGCTCTGGTAGGAGGACATCAACCTGATTGTAATGCACAGATATGTGACCATTTCCTGCGTATGATGACTGTGGCTTAGTTTGCCGGTCAATTTTTGGGGTTTTTGGGACTAAAAATTAAGGGCAAAGGGTTCAGATGTAGTTCTTAGATATTCTCTATCAGGTTCATTAATAGAATGGTAACATGGAGGAGTTCTTGAAAGAAGCAATGACTTGATGTGAAGTCATGAAGAATGTTTCCCATTTTGTCACACTTATTAATGAAACTGATAGCAAACAGTTATAATGCTGATGAGAAGTATTAAGCTGATTATGTTGTAGATATTCATTATGTAATACATATTTTAACAGCTGAATTAACACTCAACCTTCTTTGATAATGTATGAATGTAATGGATAATCGTTGATATGCAAGGATAATATCACCTCTCCCAATTCTCAAGGGTTCACTTGTGCAAATTTGTTCCATGTCATTCTGGTGGAATATGATAAGGAATAGGATTAGTTGTTGTTGTCTCTTTTATAATTAGCACTATGTTTCATTTTTAGGGCAGACTTGATTATTGGAATTAAACTCACAGTTATCTTTTCTGGGCTTTCTCTTCCATGTTCTCTTCTCTCCTTCCTCTTCCCCGTCCCCTCTGTTTTACATTCTTTGTTCCAAGTATTGGTTACGTTTGATTAGTAAAAGTGCCAGAATTTCAAATAAATAAATATTAAATACTTGATAAAGGAAGGGTGAAATTCAGAAATTCTAGTAACCTTGTTAAATGTTCTTGTTTGGTTCAGCTTGACATAATAGATGTATGATCCTTAGAAGTTTAAAATTGGTGAATTATTCAAATAGCAGCTACTAAGTACTGACACAATTAGTAGAAGTTTCTAAATCAACTTTGTAATTTGGGCATTGTTTTCTTATGGGTGATTTAGGTTTTGATCAGTAGAAAAATTAAATTTTCATTTCAGTTTGATTTAGTTTACTTTCTAACACCAATCTTATGAATTTAAGGGATAAAGTTTATCTAACTTTCCTGTAGATAAAATTCATAGAATTTCTCTTATAATTTCCATCCTTCTCTTTTTATAAATTACATCTTAATTATTAATTATAAAGGCACACTTCCAAAAATTATGCACAAGAAAAGGCAAAAACAAATACTTAATTAATTAATTTTATAAGTGAGGAGGGATTACCCAATTACAAGTGGAGGGGTTGGACACCTACAAGTGGAGGTGGGGTTTAATGCTAATATAAAATATAAAAGGGGTAGCATGTTATATAATACCTAAGTTATAATCGTTCCTTGCAAATTCTATACATACCATCCGATACAAAATTTCTTAGTTTCCAAATGGTTGATTAAAACATTCTCACAATTGGATTATTTTAGCGTGAGAGACAGTAGAGCGAATATAAAATGTGAAAAACATTAATATGATCGCACAAGGTTAAAGCATTGCGCTCTACTAGTCCTCTAAGATGGCTTATTAATTTATTATTTTAAGAGTAAAATGCATCAACTTCACCTCAATTTACTCTAAATTATAAAAATATCCTTTTTGTTTTAAAAACCTATATGGACCTCCCTTAAAATCAAAATTTATATTACATAAACATTCCTTCTAATTTTAATATTTAACTTTCATCCATCCAATCGTTAGTTGACCATTAAATCATAACATTAACTTGTCATTTTGACCAAAACGCCCCTCATCGACATAAATATTAGTTAATAATCATAATTTAAATGTATATCTTTATCCAAAATTAAAAAATGACTTTAATATATATTTTAATTCTTTTTTCATATCGTTAAATTGATTAACATATTAACATATTACAAAGTTAAGTAATGTTATATTATAAAATTTTTTTTATAAATTTAAATGTTTAATTTCCTTTATTTATTAAAACTTAATTATGATTTAATCTTTTAGACATTGGGTAAAATGTCTTGCAATTACACACACATATGTATGCATTTTCAAATAAATTATAAAATTATAAAATATATAATTTTAAGATCTTAATACTATAGTATAATTCAAAATATTTAAATATATGTCATTAAACATATGCTTATTAAAACAGTTACTCGGATTTTCAATTAAGATATTAATATTTTTTACATAAAATTACTTACGTTTTTTTCTAAATTTAATAAAAGAATATTAAATTGGTCATTAATAAATATTAGTGGTAAAAGATAAATTAGGGATTTGGTTTAATGAGGGATAAATTAGTAAACAAGATTTATTCTAATAGGATTTTTATTTAAAATATAAACTTTAATAATATTTTTTAGATTATTCTTTAATTGTGTTAATGACTTGGACTAAAATGTATGTTTTCAAAATAAAAGAGAGTTTGTGTAATTTAGATAAAATAGAAGGATAGTCAAAGTATTTTTACTCTTATTATAATTATGCAAACAAAAATATAAATTAATTTTGAAAAGGCTTGTAAATGAATTTGTTTCAAACAAAACAAAACCAGAGAAAATAAAAAGATGGTGAATGTAAGTAATGATAACTAAAGGGGTTAATATAATATTTAGTCCCGTAAGTTTGCTTTTGGTTTTAGGCACTTAAGTTTCAAATCATAGGTTTTGATTCATTAAATTTCATTTCTTTTTAAACATTGGTTCTATAACTCAATAAAAATATGAATTATTTTGCTCTTAGAGAGACTAAAACCAATTGTTTCAAACTTAAAGAATTAAAATCAAAATGAGAGCAAATTTTTTAGATAAAAAATGATATTAACCCTAACTGAAAACCATACTAACATCTTCTAACAACATCGCTCTAAGTTTGGCCTGTTTAAATATCGTTACATTGTTCTTATTAATTTTTTAATATTAGAAATAAAAAAATTGAGAAAAGCCCTTGCTAATAAATAATAATTTGATTAACATTTATTGATAGATTAGAAGAGGATGAGAAGGAATAAAATGAAGAGCAAAGTAAAAATTTCTGTTGAAAAAAAATATCAAAATTAGGTTGTAGGAAAAAGTTTGTTAAAATATTTTCATGCCAAATAAATGAAATAATCGAATATAATGGTGAGTATTGTTTCAGTAACTTCGCTTCAGTGCGCTCAATGTTATCTTATAAAATAACCTTAAAATAAAAATAAAAGAAGAAAACGTAAGCGTGATTATCTTATAAAAAGTTAGAATCATTCCACTCATCTAATAGTATTAAAATTAATTTGATTTTGATGCCACAAAAACTATTAATTAAATTAATTATAGAACATATTTTTAAAGAATGTAACTTGAATTTAAATATAACTGAATTAATAAGTTAATTACTATATTTAATAGAAATAGAAATATAATTAATTTTTATTTGAATAATATATAGTCCTACTTATTTTTTATTTTAAAGACAACCAAGGAAATGTTGTAATTTTTATTCCTTACACTACAAAAAAAAAATATTATGGGGAAAATTGGGGTAAAAGACCTAGAGAAAATAATATTTATTTAAAAAAACCACAAAAATTATAATTATTTAAAAGAACCAAACATCAAAATATAAATTTGAAAGTACTAAATCATCCCTACTAAAAATTTTCTTTTAAAACAGAAAATAGATTTTCCCCCCTTAATAAATAGGAATCTATGGCACTGCCTTCGTGGTTCCTGTAGGCTTCTCCCAGTCTCAAGCAAAGCCATCAGCTCTCACTCTCCTGGAAAAACAAAAAGAGGAATAGAAGTTTCCAATTCAAACAAGGGCTTATTTTCTTAAAATTTCTTTGTTGCCTTCATACAAATGAGTGAAAATTGTTTTTTACTTTCCCATATTGAAATTGATCTTAGTCGTCTATGCATGTATTAATTGTTGTGTTGTCTTCAAATTAAAGACTTATTTTGTTCTTCACGTTTACTTTGTCATTTCTTTGGACCAATAATTTAATGGATTAAGCTATTTTGTACTTGATGCTCTCGCACAAGAGCAAGTATGCCCTTCATCTATTATCACTTGTTTTTGTGTTGACCTCTGACCAGTAGGGCAATATAGTATTAATTATATGGTCAGTGTTGGGTTTATTTTTTGATCAAGTGCAATACTAGTTAACACGATCTTTTGTTTGAGGGCAGTTTTTGTCTTTTCACTTGGGTTATCAAGGAAAAAAGTTGATATTTATAAAGGATTGTAGTGTGCCATAAGTATTCATACTAGGCCTTAGAAATAGACATTACTGAAAAAATGTGCAATCCTTTTCATCATCAAGAAACCAAACTAAACGGGTCATCGATCCCAATTCACAGGGTTAAACTTTTGTGCAAAATTTGTTCCACGTCATTCCTAGCATTAGTGTTGCATTTGACTAGTAAAAATGCCAGAATTTCAAAGTAGTAATTAAATACTTGATAAATAAAAAGTGAAATTCAGAATATCTAGTAATATTTTATTGTTAAATGTTCTTGTTTAGTTAACATTTCATGTTCTTATGTTTTGGAAATCTAAAGTTGCTTTCAAATGTTAAAATATTTATACAATGTTTAGTCTAGTTCAGACGGGTACCGTTAACATTTCGTGTTCTTATGTTTTGGAAATCTAAAGTTGCTTTCAAATGTTGAAAGATTTAATGTGTACAATGTTTAGTCCTTTTTTTTTTTTTAATTACAAGGGCAGGCATTTACGGCATCGAACCTGTGACCTTCCACTAATAGTGGAGTATCTATACCATTAGGCTATAAGACCTTTGGTAATGTTTAATCATTATAATCTACCCTCATTTTGATTTTGGTTTTTATAATTTCAAACCATATGTTTTGGTCAACAAAATGGTTTAAATTTTTATTAAAATATAGGGATTAAGACGAAAAAAAAATTTGAGGAATTAAAACCTATAATTTAAAATTATAGAGACTAAAACCGAGAGCATATTATAAGGAGCAAATGATATATAAAACCAAATATTATGATTCTTATTATAAGATTCAGATTGGCCAATTATCTAAATAGCATCTACTAAGAACTGACACATTTAGTAGCAGTTTCAAAATCACCATTGCAATTTTTTTAGTAGAATCACCTCTGCAATTTGGTGCAATGTTTTCTTGTGGTTGCTTTAGGTTCTGATTGGTAGAAAAATTACATCATATTCTTTGTTCCAAGTATTGGTTACGTTTGACTAGCGAAAGTGCCATAATTTCTAATAAATAATTAAATATTAATTACTTGATAAAAAGGGTGAAATTCAGAAATTAGAGTAACCTTGTTAAATGTTCTTGTTTAGTTCAGCTTGGTGCAGTTGACATAATAGACGTATGATTCTCAAAAGTTTAAAATTGGTGAATTATTCAAATAGCACCGACTGAGTACTGACACAATTAATAGAAGTTTCAAAATCAACTTTGTAATTTGGGTATTGTTTTCTTATGGGTGCTTAGGTTTTGATAAGGAGAAAAATTAAATTGTCATTGAGTCTGATAGTTTACTTTTTAACACCAATCTGATGAATTTATGGGGTAAAGTTTATCTAACTTTCCTCTATATAAGACTTCATTGAATTTCTCTTATACGTTCCAGCCTTCTCTTATCATAAAGTACATCTTAATTATTGATTATATAGCATTTTGATCTTTAAACTCATGCTTATCCTCAGTATTATTATTGCCTTTGTACTTTATAAAGGCACACTTTCAAAAATTGTGCACAAGAGAAGGCAAACAAAAATACTTAATTAATTAATTTTATAAATGAGGAGGGATTGATCGATTGTAATTTACAAGTGGAGGGATTAAACAACCTACAAGATGATGTGGGATTTAATGTCAATATAAAATACTCACGTCAGCCCTAAATATAAGATAAAATTAACTTTTTCAGATATATTAAAGAAATTAATTAAAATATTTTAAAATATTTATATTAATCATTTTTTCTCCAAACTATTTTGCCTAACATATAAATTGACATATAATTTAAGGATACACAGCAGCATATGATATGATTAAGTAGCTTATTTAATTTCCTTAATCTCTCTAAAAAAAAATTCAATGCTGTCCTATATTAATGACAAGAGGTAGTATAAAAGAGTATCATGTTATTAACAACTTAGTTATAATCATTCCTTACAAATTTTATACATACCATCTGATCTAGAATCTTTTAGTTTATAAATGGTTGTTTAAAACATTCTTACAAGTTTTATACATACCATCTTGCACAAAACTGAACTACAAAACGGAACTTAGCACAATTTTTTTTTTTTTTAATTATATACACACACACACATATCTTAACAAAAGACTGATTCCAACTAAAAATCGCAGAGAAAAAGGATTAAAGTCAATCCACATAGCTCACTCGCGGTAGCAATTGTCAACAATAGAGGAATGTTCGAGCCACACCAACAAAGACCAACGACAAAAAGAAATCATAGGACGGTGCCGAGCTAGGTAGAAGAAGAAGAAGTCAAGACGAGTTGCTTACACATTTCAGCCACGGACAGACGGACAGATCGATTCAGGGAGAAGAGAAGACCAGGATACCGAATAGAGAATGAAGAACAAACAAGAAAACTGAGATCTTGGAGCACAAAGGAAGAAGATGACGACGAGCTTGGTGGGCACACGCCGGCAACGGTCATCATGAGAGACAGAGAACGCAAGATGCACAAAGGAGGTTGGGGTTTACGAGTTTCATAGGTTTCAAAGCATCTCTCAAGTCGGTGGAATGAAGGGGAAAAAAAACTGATGCTATTTTTTTTTTTAATGTTATTTAAGGGCATTTTGGTAATTTTCATTTTTATAGTGCTTTTGAATTATATTTTGGAGAATAGTTTTACGATTTACGAGGTAAATATGTAAAAAGAGTTTTATCTTGACTTATAGAAAAGAGCTTCTGAAACCACGGTTTCATAGTTTCCCCAACACTTAAAACTATTAATTTCTATTTACCATCAAACTACAATTAAATAATAAAAATATTAATAATTATCTTGTTGTTGTTTCAAGTGGGGGGTCAATATGAATATAGAAGGGAAACAAAGAGAAGCTTAAAATATTTATTTATTTTACAACTAAAAATGGAGGGTTAATATCATTATAGAAGGGAAACAAAGAAAAGCTTAAATTATTTATCTATTTTATTAGTGAGGAGGGATTAACCCAATTACAAGTGGAGGGATTGAATGCCATATAAGTAGTGGTTAATATCAATATAAAAAGGCCAACATGTTATATAATACATAAGTAATGAAAATTAATTTTAAATTATGTACATACGTAACACAAAAGGTGCAAGTTCACATTTTGGAGATCTAACCCATGACCACACGATTAAAAGCCACACACTTTACCACTAACATAAGTTGGCTTTATTATAAATTATAATTATAATCACACAATTATACTTATGCAGATAAAAACATGAATTAAAGCCAAAAATGTAAAAAAAAAAATTGGAAAAAAAAGCATAGATAATAATAAATAAGGAAGAGAAAGAAATTAAAAAAGAAATAGAGAAAAAATAACAGAATTCTAGGGAAAAAACGAAGTATCAAAATTAGGTTGCTAAGATAGAAACTCATGTAAAAGTTTGTTTAAGTATTTCCATACATAGATGTATGATTTTCAGAAGTTTAAAATTGGTGAATTATTCAAAGAACACCTACTCCTACTGAGTACTGACACAATTAGTAGAAGTTTCAAAATCAACTTTATACTTTGGGTATTGTTTTCTTATGGGTGCTTTAGGTTTTGATCAGAAGAAAAATAAAATTTTCATTGAGTTTGATAATTCTTGTGAATTATATAATTTCCACCCTTCTCGTTTCATAAATTACATCTTAATTATTGATTATATAGCAGTTTGATCTTTAAACTCATGTTTATCAGATAATTAAAGCCTTTGTAGTTGTAAAGGCACACTTCCAAAAATTGTGCACAGAACAAGGAAACAAAAATACTTAATTAATTAATTTTATGCGTGAGGAGGGATTACTCAATTATGAGTGGAGGGATTGGACACCTTCACACCTACAAGTGGAGGCGAGGTTTAATGCTAATATGAAATATAAAAGGGGTATCCTGTTATATAATACCTACGTAATAATCATTCCTTATAAATTCCATGCATACCATACGACACAAAAATTTTTAGTTTATAAATGGTTGATTGAAATATCCTTACAATTACTTTATATTAGTGTGAGAGACAGTAAAACGAATACAAAATGTGAAAAACAATGAATATGATCAAACCCAAGTCAACAAGGTTAAAAGTATTGCGCTCTGCCACTCAGCTAAGTTGGCTTATTAATTCATTATTATAATTATACAAACAGAATGTAAATTAATTTTGAAAATGGTTGTAAATGAATTTGTTTCAAACAAAACAAAACCAACATCTTCTAACAACATTAGGTTCATTTTTGGATAAGATTAAGTTTGGCCCCTTTAATTCTGTTACATTGTTCTTATTAATTTTTTTAGTATTAGATATGAAAAAGTTAAAAAAATTGAGAAAAGCCCTTGCTAATAAATAGTAATTTGATTAACATTTATTGATAGATTAGAAGAGAATGAGAAAGGGAAAAAAAAATGAAGAGACAAAGTAAAAAGTTCTGTTGAAAAAAAATATCAAAATTAGGTTGTAGGAAAAATTTAAAATATTTTCATGCCAAATAGTCGAATATAATGATGAGTATGGTTCGAGTAACTTCACTCTAGTGCGCCCAATGTTATCATAATTAATTTAAATAATCTTAAAATAAAAATAAAGGTAAAATAAAAGAAGAAAACCTAAACGTGATTATCTTATAAAAGGTTAGCATCATTCCACTCATCTAATAGTATTAAAATTGTTTTAATTTTGATGCCACAAAAATCATTAATTAAATTAATAATAGATCATATTTTTAAAGAATGTAACTTGAATTTAAATATAACTGAAGTACTGAGTTAATTACTATATTTAACATCAATAGAAATATAATTATTCTTTATTTGAATAATATATAGTCCTACTTATTTTTTATTTTAAAGACAACAAAGGAAATGTTGTAATTTTTATTCCATACACTACGGATAAAATATTGTGGGGAAAATTGGAGGGAAGAACCTAAAGAAAATAATATTTATTACAAATGAGTACAAAAATTATAATTATTTAAAAGAACCAAACATCAAAATATAAATTTAAAAGTACTAAATCATCCCTACTAAAAATTTTCTTTTAAAACAGAAAATATATTTTTTCCCCTTAATAAATAGGAATCTATGGAACTGCCTTCGTGGTTCCTGCAGGCTTCTCCCTGTCTCAAGCAAAGCCATCAGCTCTCACTCTCCTGGAAAAACAAAAAGAGGAATAGAAGTTTCCAATTCAAACAAGGGCTTATTTTCTTAAAATTTCTTTGTTGCCTTCATACAAATGAGTGAAAATTGTTTTTTACTTTCCCATATTGAAATTGATCTTAGTCGTCTATGCATGTATTAATTGTTGTGTTGTCTTCAAATTAAAGACTTATTCTATTCTTCACATTTACTTTTGTTATTTCTTTGGACTAATAATTTAATGGATTAAGCTATTTTGTACCTAATGCCCTCGCACAAGACCAAGTATGCCCGTCATCTATCATCACTTGTTTTTGTGTTGATGATCTTTCCAGCGGGGTAATACAATATTAATTATAGGGTTAGTGTTCGGTTTATTTTTTGATCAAATACAATACTAGTTAGCACGTTTTTTTGTTTGATTGCAGTTTTTTTCTTTTCACTTGGGTTATCGAGGAAAAAGTTGACATTTATGAAGGATAGTAGGTTGCAGTGAGAATATAGACATTACTAAAAAAATGTGCAATCCTTTTGCAGTATAATCATTTTTATCATCGAGAAACCAAACTAAATGTGTCATCTATCCCAGTTCACAAGGTTTAACTTTTGTGCACAATTTGTTCTATGTCATTCCTAGCATTAGTGTTGCGTTTGACTAGTAAAAATGCCAGAATTTCAAAGTAGTAATTAAATACTTGATAAAGAAAAGGTGAAATTCAGAATATCTAGCAATATTTTATTGTTAAATGTTCTTATTTAGTTATCATTTCATATTGTTATGTTTTGGAAATCTATAGTTGCTTTCAAATGTTAAAAGATTTATACAATGTTTAGTCTAGTTCAGCTTGGTGCCGTTAACATTTCGTGTTCTTATGTTTTGGAGATCTAAAGTTGCTTGCAAATGTTGAAAGATTTAATTTATACAATGTTTAGTCTTTTTTTTTTTTTAATTACAAGGGCAAGCATTAACAGCCTATCTAAGGGGTAAAGTTTATCTAACTTTCCTATAGATAATTTCTCTTATAATTTCCATCCTTCTCTTTTCATAAATTACATCTTAATTATTGATTATATTTGATCTTTAAACTCATGCTTATCGTCAGCATAATTATCGCCTTTGCACTTATAAAGGCCCCCTTTCAAAAATTGCGCACAAGAGTTTGCAAACAAAAACACTTAATTAATAAATTGATTAATTTTATAAGTGAGTAGGGATTAATCGATTACACTTTACACAAATGGAGGTGGGGTTTAGTGCCAATGTAAAATATAAAAGGTTATCATGTTACTAATAACTAAGTTATTATCATTCCTTACAAATTTTATACATACCATCTGATATAAAATCTTTGTTTACAAATGGTTGATTAAAATTTTGAGAAGCCATTTATTTAATTCATAATCTAAACTAAATGATAAAAAAATATTTAGATGGGTTTTAAATTGATTTTTTTTTTAATAATGGAAAATAACCTAGACTACTATTTTTTTGGATTTTTGAGAAATTGTTGAAATAATTAATGAAATTGTGATTTAAACAAATTAATGATGAATGCTTCTTGGAAAAATGGAATATAGGTTATCCTTGCTCAAATTGAATTGGGAGTTAAACTACTCATTAAGTCAAAAATTAAACCTTAACAACTCGTTAAGTCTAGTATATTAATTGGTGATTACCCCTAGAACTCTAGCTAGATAATTACCTCTTAATGCACTATTAAATACCACCTAGTGTGCAATTTAGGATTAGATTCATGCAACTTGTTCCTTCATACAATAAACACTCAACTGAGATATTCAAATAAGATCTAAGCAGTCATAATATTCATTCAAACTATGAAAGAATAGACAATCACATTAAACCAAAAGGAAATATAGAAATTAAAATCTCAAACCACATAAACCAATCTAAATCACAATTGTTCAATCAATACTAGGATAAACAACTTGCAATCTCAGTAAACTAATCACATAACATAAAATCCTAACTCAGAAAATCCATTACATAATTAAATAAAAAGATTAAAATAAATAACTCCCCTGAATGTATCTCTAAAACTCAAATCAATCTTTCTCTAGGAAGCTACAACTCCTCCAACACACCGAGAATCCGTGGAATTGAGATGAAAAGAATAGATTAGAGGAGGAGAGGGGCTTTGTTGGTGAATCTTTGTCTTTGTTCTCCTTCTCTTCTGCGGCCCTCCGTTCTGGTGCGTCTTTTCTGGTTCTCGTTCCGTCTTGTCTGCTGCTGCTGTGCGTGTCTCTTCTGTTCTCTCATTCAGATCTGCCGCTGTGTCGTGTTCTGAGTTCTGGAGCGTCCCCTTTTTATTCTCTTTTTTTGTTAATTGAAATCTAGCTCCTCAAGTTGGGGCAAAAATCTTTCAAAATTGTATTCAGATAGGATTTTCCAAGATTCTGTATGAGAATCTGGACAAAAATCAGTTTCAGGAGCGAAGAAGGTTTTCGGATATTGGGACCAAACTGGAGTTTTGAAAATTCAGGGTTCTATTCTGTAATATTCTCTGATGGCCAAGTGAATCGGTTCCACGGTGATCTGCGTATTCTGGGACCCAAATGGCGTTTTGTAAATTAGGGGTACTTTTCTGTAACTATCTCTGATATTTTCCTCTCTGAAAGTGACAGATAATATTACAGAAAGTACCCTTCTTTCTGTAAGAATTCCCTTAGACCCACACGTAGAATCTTATTTTCTGCTACAATCCTTAAAAATCTTTACTTTTTGGTCCCTCAGCTCCTCCTTTTTCAATATGACCTACAATTCAGATCAATATCTTGTAATATCTTTATTCAAAATTCAAATTTTAAAAAGTAATTACAAGATTATAACAAATATATGCTTTTAGGATTTATTTTCACACAATCATCTTTAATTCAATTTAATCATACTAAATGCTATTTAACCCAAAAATTAATAATAAAATCCCTAAATATAATATTAAATATTATGATAAAATCGGGATATATCAAATTCCCCCACACTCGAACCTTTGTACTCCTGGACAAAGATTATCAAATTAAAGCCATCCAAGATGAACATCAATACAATTTAATCGATTAATTAAGCTCCACAACTAGCACAAGTCATAGTACAAAACAATGCAAAGGGATTAGTCCACCACACAATCAAATGTAATTGAAATAAGCATAAAAGAACTCTCTAGGATATTAGTGTTTATGCTCAACTCTACTTATTAGGGTCATGTCACTCTGGCTCACTCAACTATCACCTTACCATAGGCTTGTAACAACTTTAACATCTCTACCGTTAACAACAATAATGTAACAAATCAAGAGGACTTTCATGGGTTGTAATGATGGAGAAGGCCACATGAAATAATTGAGAAAGAAACAAGTGTCATGTACGTATATAAACTAATAACTCATCACTTAGCATCCAATTAACCACTTGAAGTGCATATTGTCATTTATAGAGATTCCATAGAATTGCCTTATTTGAAGGATTTTTATTTTCTTTTTTCTTTCTTTCTTTCTTTCTTTTTTTTTCTCTTTTTTTTTTTGTTTCATTTTTTGTTTTTTTTTCATTTTTTTCCACAATTTTTTTTCTTTCTTTTTTTCTCAATATCTATATTCATGGCAATTCAACATTCATAGAAACTAGGAGTGATGACAATTTACTTATAACAAGATAGGATGTCAAGATACGTAAATGATATATACGTACATAACAACTTAATGAATGGTTCAAAGGGGTAAACAATGGATGATTTGAAAGGCTTGTGTTTAGGTCAAAAGGGTTTAGAATCGAATGCCTATATCCTTTCCATCACATTAATGTAAATACAGCTTTGACACAGAGTTAAGACAAGTTCTAGAAGATGAAAAGCTAAGAAAGCATGCACACATATAAAGAAAAAAAAAATTAAGCTCAAATAACCTTCCAACAAGGGTTTTTCTCAAATGCTTACCAGAACACCAAATTGCATAATAAACTAACCACAACGCATTTACTCAGCTATTTCCAATGCTAGAATTAAGAACAATAACTAATCAAAACATTGCAATTAACCATAATCAAGCTCAACTCTCAAATGCATTAATGACTTTGGACAAACTTTCATTTTTCAAAACATTCAAGTACCAAAAATTCAAGTGCGGTTTTTTTTTTTTTTCAAAAACACACTCTCCCCCACACTTACTTAATACATTGTCCTCAATGTATTCAAGGAATACAATGCAACAATCTAATTAATCTTGAATGTAAGAGAGAATGGTGATGGCATATGATGATAGAACCAAGAAAACATAGGGGGTTTTATTGAACTTAAAAACTAAACTACTAATCCTACTATCACTACTGGGAATGTCCCTCCCCCACACTTATCTCAAGCATTCATGTTCAACAAATTTCACAAGCAATTATATACATGATATGAGAGATTGAGAGAGGAAAGGGACAACCTGGCCTTAAGGCGGCTCGGTGCTATCATGATAGAGCTTGAAGAGATGACCATTGACTTTGAATTCTGATTCGCTAACCTCATCCAGTAGCTCTACTGTTCCAAAATCATACACCTTGGTGACTATGTATGATCCTTCCCACCTGGTGTTAAGTTTTCCAGGTTTGAGTGCAAATCGAGCCTTGAAGCGTAGAACCTTGTCACCAACTTTGAGTGCAATCACTTGTTCTGATTCTACATATTGATCCTTTTGAACTAATAGAAAACTTTTTGGCGGAATAGTCACGTTATGTAGAATATTTTCACTTTCAATAGTTACATACAAGTCTATATAACTTAGAAAAGCAGGGTGCCCATGACGTGTACGTGTAGGATGAAACAAATCCTCATTGAATTTGATTTTTCCATTAGAGGGGGCTCGTACATGTTCTACAGTACCCCCTGTGAATACTCCGCCAGTATGAAAAGTTCTTAATGTGAGTTGAGTACCTGGTTATCCAATAGATTGACCCGCAATAATACCTACAGCTTCTCCTAGTTCCACCAGGTCGCCATGAGTAGGACTCCGGCCATAACACAATCGACAGATCCAAGACGTACTCCTACAAGTAAAGGGGGTTCGAATAGATATTGGTTGTCTTTTGGAAAGGTTATGAATCAATCCAATCCCATTATCTTGATTTCTAATAGCAATGCATCGTGAACCTATATATATATCCTCTGATAATACATGACCAATTAATGTTCGTATCAAAATTCTTTCGGGCATCATCCCATTTCGAGGACTCACAAAAATCCCTCGAATGGTGCCTCGACCTCGGTGAGTGCAGCCATAAGCGTTTCAGGGACATATTTGCCTCCAAATTGACCGAATCGACCAAACGAATCGGGTCGTTGAAACCCTTATGTCTGTTCACACCGAGGTCGAGGCTGCGTTCCATTCCCTGGCTGCTGATGAAGAATTCCAGGTTTTTAAGTCTGATTAGAACTTCGTTTTCGTTGTCAATTGATGAGCTTAATTTGGATCTCTTCAAGTTCTTGTTTTCCTTTTATAATCTCTCATTTCTTATGGCTTTCCTCTTGATTCAATTATTACTTGATTTCAACCATAGAATCCGTAATCCTACATATATATGATTTGGTAATCTGAAACAGTGTCTTTTGTGGACAAAAATTATTGAATTACAGAAATAACTGAGTAGCATTCTGAGAGACTATGTAGGTAGAGAGACTCCTCTTTATTTTGCTGAGAGGTTGACGGAGCATTACAGGCATCCTAACGGTGAAGGGCCTCACATATATCTAAAAAGGGAAGATCTTAATCACACTGGAGCTCACAAAATCAACAATGCAGTTGGCCAAGCTTTGCTTGCCAAGCGATTGGGCAAGAAACGCATTATTGCTGAAACTTGAGCTGGTCAGCATGGAGTAGCCACTGCTACTGTTTGTGCTAGATTTGGGTTAGATTGCATAATTTATATGGGTGCACAAGACATGGAAAGACAGTCACTTAATGTCTTCAGGATGCGTCTTCTTGGTGCTGAGGTATGTTAAACTTTATGCAATATATTGCTGATATAATCATTCTTATCAATTACTCCCTCCTATTTTTAATGTAAGACCTATTTAGCTGATTTGATTAGATTAAGGAAGTTAGTTAAGTTAGTAAATATAACATGTATTTTCTAAAACATTTTAGTCATCTTCCTTAATTCCCTTATTCCCTCTCCTGTTTGGTTATTGTTGAAGGAGCATCAATAGAGTAAATTAGGAAAAGATTGACAAATATGAAAATTATGTCTTATCTTTAGGACTTAACTCCTTAAATATAACTTATATTAAGGATAGGAGGGAATACTATTCAAGCTTAAGTAAGGGTTTCTGACATTGAATTACGCACATGTGCATCTGAAAATTTGTGTGGTTTATGCAACCTACTGATCTAGTTGCCAGATATTGACGGTAAACTTCTTATCTTGATGATTTTAAACACTTATTCTATTGGTTGGCCTTGTTAATTGTGTACTTCTGTGAAGTAGGTAAGAGCAGCGCATTCTGGGACTGCCACACTGAAGGATGCAACATCAGAAGCCTTAAGGGATTGGGTGACTAATGTGGAGACAACTCATTATATTTTGGGTTCAGTTGCTGGGCCGCATCCATATCCAATGATGGTAAGGGAGTTTCATACAGTGATTGGCAAGGAAACTAGAAGGCAAGCATTGGAGAAATGGGAATGCAAACCTGATGTGCTATTAGCATGTGTTGGAGGAGGTTCAAATGCGATGGGACTTTTCCATGAATTCGTTGATGACAAAGAAGTTAAGCTGATTGGAGTGGAAGCTGCTGGTTTCGGTATTGATAGTGGCAAGCACGCAGCAACACTAACAAAAGGAGAAGTTGGGGTTTTGCATGGAGCTATGAGCTATCTGTTGCAGGATGATGATGGTCAAATTATTGAGCCCCACTCTATTAGTGCAGGGTAATTTTTCAATGTTCCTATGTCAGTTCTCTGTGCTTATGCTGATTTCACTTATTCTAAATCTGCTTTTTATTCTTTCAATGTGCACAGTTTGGACTACCCTGGTGTTGGGCCAGAACACAGCTTCTTGAAAGATATAGGACGTGCTGAATATTGCAGTGTTACCGATGACAAAGCATTGGAAGGTATGACTACTCAGTTTTTTTGGCCCCCACTTAATCCAATATTTACTTATTTCTGATGGAATGTGAAAAATTAGAGTGGGCTTTGAATTTCAAATGTCAAGGAATATGATTTTTTATTCTCTCAATAGTGCTGCCACTTTGTTCTCCATAAATCTCTTAATAGTACATATTGAGTTGAACATCATTTGGGCTCTTTAGAAAATCAGAGTGGCTACTTCCGTGTTTGATTTTACTAAAGTAAGAAAGGAGAATGTTGATCATATAGCATATATTGAGTCAAAACCTGCATAGAATGTTGCAGTTTTAGAAGAAGACAATATCAATCTTACCTGTTGAATATCTTTGCTCGAGGAGACATTTTTTTAATACTGTTTGCGAGTTCATTTTCTTGATTATTCTGGAATATTTGAAATCTTTGCTGATGGATATATTTTTCTGGCTGTATCAAGTTGTTCTATGTTGGTTCCATTTACTACCCAAAGGCCAGGGCTTTTGTTGTTGAATTCCAAGGTAGCTAACTAACAATCATAAATGAACTTGGAACCATCTTACGGATACTTTTTATTAATTGGGACTTTCTCTTGCTTTGGTGATTACCTTGAACTAATCCATCTTTTGTTGATGGATTCTAGCTAATGTCATTTTGTTTGTTGGATGTATATATGTTAGTAACTTAGTACAACTCTGCTGTAATATGTTTTGGCCCTGGTGAGAGTTGCTTGGGTAGCATTAGCATCTTTTTTCTCCCCCACTTAAGTAAATAAATAAGCAACCCATAACGTTACTTTAACCTAGCGCAACCTGAATAGATAACAATAAATTTCCTAAAGACAGCATATCCTGTTCAATTATTCTAAGTTTCTCGGTGGTTTCATTGTCTGTGAAAGCTGCAAACAAAACCCCATTTTTGGTAGAATAATATGAAATGGCATTATTCATTTTCATATAAGCTCATATTTTATTCTGTGGTCAGAAACTGTTGCTTTTCCACCCATGGGTACAGAGTATGAATTTAGAACATAAAATCCTTAGCCTTGTTGCAGTGGCTACCACCATGATTATTATGATCCTGTCCTTTTTTTCAGATGTGATCAGAATGCTATTCCACTGATTTGTTCAAAAAGCTCAAGTCGCCTTCATGCAGTATGTTTGATATACAGGCCTTTCATGGTAAAAGCTTGTTCATGTTCCTTCCTACTCTAATTGTCACTACTAAAGTAGCACTTAGGTTATTTTATGCGCTGCATTGGATTATTGTCAGCTTTAATCGCTAATGCAGAGGCTTCTTGTCATTGAGGGTTTCACATGCTTGTACTCGGTTTCATTTTCAAAAAAAAATTAAAAAAAAAAAAGTAATCTGCTAGCCAAACCAACCAATTTTCTCCGGCTTACAAGCTCTTAAGATTTCGGATACTTAATAATATTTGATTATCTTTCATGTTTCATAGTCACGAAATCACATTATGTTATATATCTAGTTGTAAAATCTTTTTTTTTTTAGCCCAGGTTGTAAAATCTTTTGTTATTTTCGTTATTAGTCGTATCAACTTATCTGATAGGTACACTTTTTGGCAGCTATATTTGTGGGATGAATCAGATTACATGCCGATCCTTGTCAAGAACAGAGCCGTGAAAATCTTGTTTGGGAAGATCAAGGCGGAAAAAGTCTATTCAAGTTATAGACAGCAAATGTTTGAAAAAAATCATGAACTAAGTCGTGAAGATAAGGTTAAAGATTCTATTGCCAGATTCAATAATAACCTGGATGGTTCTGTGAATGGACTTCTGAGTTCAAGCCCCTCAGATGCCCATAAAAGTTTACAATCGGAAAGAAAGCAACGTCATGCTGTGAACTTCAACTCTTATCAAATCTGGTTAATTTTTCTGAAACTGCTGCTGCAACAAGGGAAGAACAGTCCTTTGAAATTTGAGATCACCGTTGATTCCAGTTTAGATACAGAGAATGGGAAGTTCGAAATGGTTTCTGCATCATTGCCCTGCTACAGAACTATGTGATACCATCCATCAACTTATTCAATTTACAACTTCTATTCAATTGGCAATTTCTTGAAAAGTTCACATAAATGGCTTGTGAGGAAAAATAATTATATTACTTAAAATTTCCTTTTTCATATGTGGCTTTGTCAGCTTGAGAATATGAATTCACAAGGTGAATGAATGTTTGAAGTTTACAAACAGTCAGATGTGCAGACGCCTTTAAGATATTAGGCTAAATTAAACATAGAGAGATGAGAGAATTTCATGTTAGTGACCTCTCTTGTTTGTGCTTATTGAGATTTTTAGCATGTCTGGGACTCCATTGATAACCAAAATGATTAAAATAGCGTGAGAGCAGTTTTATATTTTTATCGGAAAAGTTTCCAAGGTCCGTTTGCAACTAAAAACAAAACAAGTCATGTTCCCAGAAATGAGGGTGAAAAATCTGAAGCGGGGAATGAGACTGTCAAGTGGAGTAAAAGAAAATTAGAGTGAGTTGGATATCAGAACTAATAACATAGGCCTTTCCTTGATGTTTGCCCTTTAAGTAAAAAAAAAAAACAAATTTTCAGCCTGTCACAGAGAAAAGTATCAGGGTCCATGAAATTATTTTTTCTTTAGAATTTTATATGAATAAGTCTAAAATATTCAATTTCTCACCGATTTGACCGCAGTTTGGCTCCGATTTGACTCTGATCTAATTCACTGACTCTTAACTCAGTATCCCGGTTGGTTCACCGATCCAGATTTTAATACCTTTAAAAATATAGAGATATCCCGCGTCTACGAAATGGAAGCGGACATGAATCAACTAACAAAGAAACCCTTTCTCTCTTATTCACCAGCACAAAAAATGAATTTGTTAGTTTGTTACACCAATTTGCCAACACAAGGTGGCGACAATAAATACAGGGGCATCATGAATCAGTTTCAGTTGGAGTGTTATTTGCAGCAGCAGTAGCTTGAGCTTCTTCAAGGAGCCTCATTTGGCGCTCTGCATGTTCCCTTTCGCACTGACTGATTCCCATAATGATATCCAGCATAGTACCTGTTGTTCCAAAGAACACAAGTGGTGCCAGAGACTTGCGCTTTATCCCCACTGGTATTGCCAGCAACGCTCCTCCTACTGAGAACACCCATGTCCCTAATGCACTGCAATGCAAACTCTCCAATTTCAGACACACACAACTCAAACTATATGCAACCAATGCAAGTATCAGAACAGCCCAGCAGCAAAAGAATTTTGACCAAATGCATCAGCCTGAACTGATTAAAAGAACTTAGCCTCATGGTTGAGTTCTGTTATGGTTTTGGATTTTGTAACTTGCTGGTTCCTTTAGCTTTATATCTTTCTTTGCCCCAAAAAAACTTGCTTCCAAAGTCGTTATGATTTTGTCCTGTGGCCACCACAGGAGCAGAAATCGAGGGTACAGGTTCTCTTCCTATCTCTTTTTCCAATCACAACTTTTGCAACAGGTGTTTACAGATGGACATATATATACTGAGTGATGACAGTTATTCAGAAGAGGCACCAACCTCGCACTCCAATTCATCACCAGTTCACCACATTTTGTACATGCTTATGAAAAGACCACATAACCTTGAAACAAAGAGCACGCAAAGAAGATGGGAGTTAAGAAACAAAGAGGACGAAACTATGAAAGTGCTGTAAAGAATGTCGGGAATCTTTCTTCAGTGCTTATATGAGCACCTAAATAGTCTATCCAACAGGTTGGGTTAGTCGTAGTACTTGGGACATCCATTTCACAGTAGAGGATTACTCCTGACTACAAGCATAGTGATTTATACTTAAAGCTATTATATGGCCGGCATTTTATAAACTGAAATTTCGAAATATGTAGGGATTTCACAAAACGAAGGACACCTAGTCTGAGTGAAATGAAACTATTATAAAATCAAATCTCAGAAAAATGAGACATGCCTAATCTTATGCAGTATCCAACAGCTGATGTAATTGAGAGGAGTAGTAAACTAGTAAAAGATGCATCTGGTCTACCTAAGGTTCCAAAAACACAAACCATTATGACTCTACATCAAACAATAGATGACATTTTCAGTCATCAAAAGAGCTAGGAAAACCAGATGCTCGTTAACAACCAAAGATTGAGGACTTTAAGGGAACAGATCATCTACCAACATATACCATTGAGACGCGAAATGAGTACCTAGAATCATATCTGAGCCCACTAGTTTCCCTGTCCCTGGTGCTGCCAGAAGTTCTTATATCTTTACCCCCGTGAGGAACTGATCATTTTCATCTAGCTAAATCTAATTCTGTGAACCATGAACTCGACAGAAATATCGATCAAGACAAGCAAATCGAGTTATAAATTTCGGAACCAGGGAGCACAGATGATTGAATGGGTAACTTGAAAAAAATCAGAACAAAAAAAAAAAAAGAAGGAAGGATGAGAGAGTGACTTGGAGACGGAGCAGTCCTCGAGATGCTTGACATTATCTTGACCAGCCATGTTTCTTCCTCTCCCCCTTGTGAGTTGTGACGACTCCGCAGATGGAGGTGAGATCGCCGAAAGCTAGGGCTAGCGGGAATCTCTGAGCAATCGACAAGAATTTTTTTTTAAAAAAAAAGGAAAATAAATTATTTTAAATTTAGTACTCTTTTCTGACATTTTATAAAAAATAAAAAATGAGATTTTTTCCTATCCTCTTTTTATTTATTGAAAAATATATCCTCATTAAATTATAATCATCAAATAATTATTTAAAAAATTAAATCCCAAACATATTTATTGACCTTAATTCTTAATTGTGTTATAAATATGTATGAAATACTTATTTATTTTTTTAAAAAAGATATAGAAGGGGTAATAAGTAATAACTTAGTAACTTAAAATTCTTTCAAAATTTATGTCATCGTCGACAAAAACTAATTTTTTATGCTGAATCTTTTTGAGAACGATGTCAATATATACCCATGAGTCTTTGATGTCATAAATCATGAATTTATACCTAAGCTATAATAACATTATTTGCTTCATACCTTATGAAACGCATGCCATGCTTGCAAACAATGTAAATATATCAAATTTATAAAAACTTGCATTATTTTTAAATCATAGTTAAAATAGCATGCATTAATTTTATACAATAAATGAAATTGAGTTCAATTTTATTTATGGATCATCCGATATTAATCATGAATTCTGAATCTTGTATTGTAAGGCAAAAATTTATGGGAAAATCACTGTCAGGTCCCAAGGAAGCAAGTTATTGTCAGAAAAGTCCCAGGAAAATCAGAAATATCTGAAAAGTCCCTAGGGACTTTTCTGATATTATTTTCTAAAGTTAAATTACACACATGCCCCTCTTCTATTTCTCTCTCTCTCACGTTTTCAGCTCACTGTCTCTAACGTTTTCAGATCGCAAATCTGTTCTTAATATGTGCAGATTCAGTTTTTGCAATGGTGGAGGGTGAAGCTTTGAGGTGGTGAAAGATTTGTGGGATGAGAAGTAAGATAGAAGGAAGAAGAAGATGGAAGGAAGGTGGTGGGATTTTTTTGATCTCAAGCTTCCGCCATTTTTAAAGAAGGAAGGGATGAAGGTGATGATGATGATGAATAGTCCAACCTCATTGTGCTGTGAAAACGCTGAAATGGGAAAAAATTAAGTTGTTGTTAATTTCCGCAGTAGTAGTTGTTAATATAACTCTAGTAGTTGTTAATACGAAAAATGAGGTTTGGGTGCCATTTTGCTCTGTTTTTGGGAAAGAAAACAGAGGAAGTGGTGTGTTTTAAGTGGTTGGGTGCTATGAAAACGCTGATATGGAAGAAAAATAAGTTGTTGTTAATTCGCACAGTGGAGGTTGTTAATACGGAAAATGACGTTGGATGCCATGGTGCTCTGTTTTTGGGAGAGGAAACAGAGGAAGTGGTGTGTTTGAGGTGGTGGGGTGCTATGAAAATGATGATATGGAAGAAAAATAAGTTGTTGTTAATTCGCACAGTGGGGGTTGTTAATATAACAGTGGAGGTTGTTAATAAGGAAAATGACGTTGGACGCCATGGTGCTCTGTTTTTGGGAGAGGAAACAAAGGAAGTGGTGTGTTTGAGGTGGTGGGGTGCTATGAAAATGATGATATGGAAGAAAAATAAGTTGTTGTTAATTCGCACAGTGGAGATTGTTAATATAACAGTGGAGGTTGTTAATACAACAAATGAGGTTGAGTGTTAGTGGGTGCTCTGTTTTTGGGGAATATAACAGAGGAAGTGCTCTGTAAATTGCTCAATTGGTCATATTTAACGTAAGGCAATATAGTGTCAGAGAGAAAGTCATTGGAGGTTGTGAAAACAACTCAAAAGGTTATTAATACACGCTTTATGAGTTGTAAATAGCTTAATTTGTCATACTTAATTTGAGGAACAATAGTGTCAGATAGAAAGGTGTTGGAGGTTGAGAAACAAACCGAACAGGTTGTTATTACACGCTATACGAGTTGTAAATAGCTCAATTTGTCATATTTAACGTGAGGAAACATAGTGTTAGCGAGAAACGTGTGGGACGTTGTGAAACGAACTCAAAAGGTTGTTAATACACGCTTTATGAGTTGTAAATACACGGTTTATGCATTGTAAAAAGGTGATCTCGATTTTGTTTCGCTGTGGCATACTAAAAGCGAACACAGTCAGAAGAGGCCATTTTTTACATCATTTTGCTTTTGTTTCGCTATGGCAAAGCAAAAGCAACTGGCCACACCGTCAAGTTGTTCCGTATTAACAACTACGACTGTTATATTAACAACCTCCACTGCGCGAATTAACAACAACTTATTTTTCTTCCATATCATCATTTTCATAGCACCCCACCACCTCAAACACACCACTTCCTCTGTTTCCTCTCCCAAAAACAGAGCACCATGGCGTCCAACATCATTTTCCGTATTAACAACCTCCACTGTTATATTAACAACCTCCACTGTGCGAATTAACAACAACTTATTTTTCTTCCATATCATCATTTTCATAGCACCCCACCACCTCAAACACACCACTTCCTCTGTTTCCTCTCCCAAAAACAGAACACCATGGCGTCCAACGTCATTTTCCGTATTAACAACCTCCACTGTTATATTAACAACCTCCACTGTGCGAATTAACAACAACTTATTTTTCTTCCATATCATCATTTTCATAGCACCCCACCACCTCAAACACACCACTTCCTCTGTTTCCTCTCCCAAAAACAGAGCACCATGGCGTCCAACGTCATTTTCCTTATTAACAACCTCCACTGTTATATTAACAACCCCCACTGTGCGAATTAACAACAACTTATTTTTCTTCCATATCATCATTTTCATAGCACCCCACCACCTCAAACACACCACTTCCTCTGTTTCCTCTCCCAAAAACAGAGCACCATGGCGTCCAACGTCATTTTCCGTATTAACAACCTCCACTGTGCGAATTAACAACCTCCACTGTGCGAATTAACAACAACTTATTTTTCTTCCATATCAGCGTTTTCATAGCACCCAACCACTTAAAACACACCACTTCCTCTGTTTTCTTTCCCAAAAACAGAGCAAAATGGCGCCCAAACCTCATTTTTCGTATTAACAACTACTAGAGTTATATTAACAACTACTACTGCGGAAATTAACAACAACTTAATTTTTTCCCATTTCAGCGTTTTCACAGCACAATGAGGTTGGACTATTCATCATCATCACCACCTTCATCCCTTCCTTCTTTAAAAATGGCGGAAGCTTGAGATCAAAAAAATCCCACCACCTTCCTTCCATCTTCTTCTTCCTTCTATCTTACTTCTCATCCCACAAATCTTTCACCACCTCAAAGCTTCACCCTCCACCATTGCAAAAACTGAATCTGCACATATTAAGAACAGATTTGCGATCTGAAAACGTTAGAGACAGTAAGCTGAAAACGTGAGAGAGAGAGAGAAATAGAAGAGGGGCATGTGTGTAATTTAACTTTAGAAAATAATATCAGAAAAGTCCCTAGGGACTTTTCAGATATTTCTGATTTTCCTGGGACTTTTCTGACAATAACTTGCTTCCTTGGGACCTGACAGTGATTTTCCCAAAATTTATCTAATTATAGTACCCACCTCACCTCACCATAAAATATCAAACTTATGACACATCACTTTTTTTGGGCGGAATTACATTATGCTTGGGGTTATTATAATTTGTGGTCCCTTAAGTTTTAAACGGTCTTTAAAGGGGTAAAATGGTCCAAATTTTATTTAATGATAGATAATAATGTTTTAAACGATCTAAAACTTAAAAGATTAAAGTCTTTGATTTTAAATTTAAAGATTAAAATCAAAATGACAATAAACATTGTATTTCCCCATGTTTTTTTATTTTGAATTATAAGTACCTGCATCTAAAGGCCAAGAAAACACTCCTGTGGCCCTAGACATTGAGGCACGACAAGGCATGGATCTGAGAATGTTCAAGACCTGGACAAAGAAAAGTATCACAGAGTTGTTCGACTCCCAACAAAAAGTTTCTAACAAAAGAATACATGTGTCTAGTTAAAAAACAGGTCTTGCTGAATAGCGTGACATTTGTAGATTATGAATCTCTGCTGAGAACTGAGTCTATATTTAATACCCAGCTATGCCTTGCTGATGGCTGACTCGATAGAGGCTGTGAAGAAAGACGCTTTTTCCTTTGTTGGGTTTAATGGTATGAGGCAAGAAGTTGAATTTTGTGCGGGCATTACATTACAGGCGCTAGATTTTACTACAACTTTTTTATTTTTACTTAGAGGATATTGACACTGACAGTGTCCTAACGACAAGGAGGAATATTGATTTAAGTTGATTAGATTGTGGGGTTTCACCGTTCAAGTTGACGAGGCCTACCAAATTCCCTGCTTTATTACTTGTAGGTTGTTGCTGTTTTTTCAAAAGAAAACAGACTCTTAATTTTTTTTTTCTTTTTTAAATTTTAAATGAAGACCATTTGAACTTAGAAAATATCAAAAAAATCTGTTAGCACATGAAAAGGATAAATAGGCCTCGAAGAACTAATTTAGGGTTTTGAAATGTTGTACCTTTACCAAAATGCCTTTCAAGTTTTTCTAAAAAGAAAAAAACCCTTTCTGGGGTTATAGCGCTGCAGCCAGAGTGGCACCACCCCACCGGCAAGCCTTCAACGACCTGCTGCCGGAGCTCCAGCAACAATTTGAGTAATGAGATTGATTACTTGAGTTCCATAAACCCTATTTTGCGTCGTTAACAAGTTAAACAAGGCTAGTGACAGCTTGAGTGTAGCTATTAATAACCTCGAGAGCGTAATTTGTTAATCGCTATACTCAAGTTGTCATTGCCTTTATTCAACTTATTAACGACACCGACTAGGGTTTATGGGGCTCAAGTAGTCAATCTCGTTACTCAAGTTATCACAGGAGCTCCGACAGCCTGCCGTTGAAGTCCAGCTAGCAGCGGAGCTCCGGCGCCGACGAGGGTTATTTCTTTTTTTTAAAAAAAATTGAAGGGCATTTTAGTAAAAGTATAACATTTCAAAATTTCATAATAGTCCCTAGAGACCTATTTATCATTTCTATGTGTTAATAAACTATTTAGGATTTTTCAAGTTCAAATGGTATTTATTTAAAATGTTTCCTTTTTTTTCAATTAAAGAAAATAGTCTTGTACGATCTTTACAAAGTCTGTCACGAAAGAAATTTTTAATCATAAATATAAGTCCACTTTGTGAATTATTAATTATTATTTTGTTAATTTTATCTTTACTTGATTCTCATTGAAAAATGTAAAGAGAAGGGAGTAAAGAGAAGTGAGAATGATTTAGGGAAAATTGCATTGAATTCCCATGCAAGATAAAATACGATCCAAAGTCTCTTGAAATCTCCAAACTGCAGTGAAGTCCGATGGGACTTTTGGCTAAGGCGGCTCCGCCAAGGAAGTCCTCAGACTTAGGTCCACCGATAAACATAGGGAAAGGCTAGTCGATGCTCCTGTGACCACACCATCATCTTTGGTTTCGGCCAACGCGTCGCCAATGATGTTGTTACCTAAAACTTTTTTTTTTTTTTTTGCAGAAATTTCAGCAAAAATAATTCACATGGTGAAAAGAAAGGAAGATAGAGAGAGAGTTGGGGTAGGGGAAGGGGAGGTAAAGGAAGGGAAGAGGGGGAAGTGAGGGGAGGAGGAAGATAAGGGTTTTGGGGGGGGGGGAGAACGAGCCAGTTAGATGAGGAGGAAGAAGAGTCCCAGTCCCAGGTGGTGATGGTGTTGAGAATGTGTATCATAAGGGTGACTTGGGAAGTGGGATGAAATGGATATATGTAGCTTTCAGGGAGAGAAAATAGTTGAGGTTTGAATTTGTCCACTTTTGTTTTTTTTAAATTTATTAAGGGTATTTCAATCTTTTCATAATTGAAATATATTGCTTAAAGTCTCATGGGACTTCACTATAATTTAGAGATTTTAATGAACCTTCAGTGCAATTTTCCCAATGATTTATAAATGTAAAAATAAATAGAATTTTAATAATGGTAAACTTAAAAAAAAAATTATCAGACAAATTTAATTACTTAAATGTCATTCATTGATACAATTAGTGCAACTTTTTTGCCCAATACAATTAACACAATTATCATTTACACCCCTTAAAAGTATTAAGGTGTAGTTGGTTAGAATCTTATAATACTCTATCTGATCCTAAAAGTAAGATAAAGTTGATTTTTTTGGAGAAATTAAGGAAGCTAATTATATTAGTTTAGAGTATTTTTATTTATATTTTTTTCTCCAAACTAATTAGTTTGACTAATAAACTGATATATAATTTAAGGATAGACGATATATGATATGATTAAATAACTTATTTAGCTTACTCAATCTCTGAAAAAAAAACTTTATCCTAATTTTAGAATCGAAGGGAGTAATTGGTTGAGATCTTGTATTGACTAGTTGAATGACCGTAGTTTCTACAGGTGGTCTTAAATGTGTTGGGTGGGGGCGGTAATCTTTTACCAAAAGAAAGAAACATTGGTCTCCTTTCAATACCCCAAGGAAGATTAGTCCATAATCCATCACTCTCAAATGGGTTACAATTGGTGTGTGAACATGTTGCTTTGCCATGAATAATAGACCTGATTGTTCATCTTTGTCCATCTTATTTTTCTCTATTGGGAATTGGGCTTGGCCCTTGATAGATTAGGCCCAAATTCATTAGTTTTGGGGCCAAATATAATATCTAAATATATGTGGGGTATTTTTCGGTAATATTCCCAAAGGATTCAAAATTCAAAACAAGCAAGAACAGTTTTCCGTATGTTTTGGGGGGAATAATTTTTTGTTGTTCCGTATATGTAAAAAGAAAAACTGCACAGATGATACAACTGAAGAAAAAACTTCATACAGAAAACCCTCTTTTCTCTCCCAATGTTATTTGCTGTATTTTATAGCTGGAGTCCTAAGTGATTCGATTCGTGTGGGTACCTTAAGAATACAAAACGACATTTCAAGTACGCCCAAAATCCTATATTCTCTAATCACTGCATTTAACAACATCATTGTCTTGCTGTGTGAAAGGAAATAAATAGTATTGACGATGCTTTGGAGGCCACAATCTTAAGAAAGCAACCCCTCGAGTTCCTTTTGTGTGTGTTTGGTTTGAGGGGAGGGGGTAAAATTACAATATTGGATAAAAGAAATACTCCCTCCGATCCTAATTATAAGACAAAGTTGACTTTTTTGGAGAAATTAAAGAAGCCAATTAAATCACTTTAGAATATTTTTATTTTTATTTTTTTTAAACTAATTAATTTGACTAATAAACTGATATATAATCTAAGGATACTAAAAATATAAATACTCTAAAGTGATTTAATTGGCTTCCTTAATTTCTCCAAAAAAATCAATTTTGTCTTATAATTAGGACCGGAGGGAGTATCAAATTTACCCTCTCATTCTTTTAAATTTTGGGTTCCCACCCAAAATTTACTCTCTCATTCTTTTTAACTTTTAGGTTTCCGCCCTAAATTTAAATACCTTCAACCTAAAAAGGTAATTTAACCCCCCTCTCTTCGCCTCCCTCCCCTACCCTCCCTTCAAACCAAACACACCCAAGAATTTTATGGCCCGTGATTTAAAAAAACTAAAAAACTATGTTGATTATTTTTCAAGAAACACGAAAATTTCACGGGTAACTATCCATCAAGTCTTTTATTCTGTACCCAGCTGCAGTAATTTATTTTTCATGGCACAACGTCTTTTTTTCAAGATATCCACAACGTCAATCATTCCAACAGGTAACAACAAAACAACGGGCACTATCATCCACTCATTCTTAATATTTTGCAATTCCATCATCCTCAAATAAATAATACTTCATCGAGTAATTTTTATAAGTTTCAAATAACTAAATTATGAAAAATCAAAATGAGGGCTTAAATTGATTAAAAAGAATAGATATGTAAATAGTGTAATTTATTTTTAAAAACACATTGATTATGAAAAGGGTGTTGAGGTAAAAATAAAAAAGCACCGAGCCTATTTAAAAATTGAAGTTTATAAAAAGGACTGAAAAGGAAAGACAAACTTTATATTTGCCCATGGCATTCATCATATCTTCCATGAAAACAAAATAAAAAATGAGAAATATACTATTAGGATACACATTCTTTTTATAACTAATACAAGGCACGTTTGGATTAACAGTGATAGAAGTGATTTTTTTTTTAAATCTGATTTTTGCAAATTTAAAATAGGGTAAAAGTTAGATTATAAATGTGATCTGTGTTTGGATTAATGATGCAAAAGTGATTTTTTTTTTTCAAATTAAAACTTGTTTGGATGATTATCAGAAAAATAAGTTTAGATAAAAAATTACTAAAAAGGACATGAGTTTCTATTATATGTATATAATTTGATAATTGATATATTATTGAGAAAAATTTGTAAATACTAAAAAACACTTTATTAGATATTGTTTGATAGATAAAAATTTATATAAATTACAAAATAACAAGAATCTTAAGTTTTTTTAACTAAATAATAGTACGTTGTCAGAATTAGAATTAATTTTTTTACCAACATTTTTTTGCCAGCAAATATGTTTTAGCAACCTAAGTTAAAGATACATGTTTTGGAAAAAAAAATATTATATATCTCTTACTCTTATCATTTTACACCAACTGACTCTTACAGCCTGTTTGGTTGGAGGAAAGTCTGAAGAGGGAAAGGAACTAAATTGATAGGGAGGGAAGGGAAGTGAAGATTGTGAGGGGAGAGGGTAGATGGGTCCCCTAATGATGTACTATTTGGTTGGAAGAAAATTGAGTGGAGACAATGGGAAGTAAAAGTAAAATACCCAATTTACCCTTTAAAGTAATGAATGAAAACTTCAAACAAAACAGTGTGTTTTTTTTAACAAATAGAAGAAGAACACATGAACAAATGATTTTATGTGTCACTGAAGAGTGATAACATGATTTTATTCAAATAGGAGAAGTTTGTACAAAAGGAATATCAAAATTCAAGTTCTTAGAAATTTTCTTGCCAAACACATTTTTTTGTATGAAATTTTGTTAAATTCCTTTCCCTTCCCTTCAGTTCCCCCAACCAAACGGGTTGTTAGGGTGTGTTTGGTTTGAAGGGAGGTGGTGAGAGGAAAGCCAACATTTTGGCTTTAATTTCCTTTCCTCCCTTTAAACAAAACAAAAGATCCTCCCCCTCCACTTTAATAAACTAAATAAGATAGCATATCCTCTCATCCCCTTAAACGAAACACACTTAAATAGAATAAGACAAAGGAATCATAAAGACAAAAAGAAAAAAAAAAAAAGGCATAAGACAACGGCGTGCACACCCAGATAGAATAAGACAAAGGAATCATAAAGACAACAAGGAAAAAAAAGGGCATAAGACATCCGCGTGGGGACATGATGGGGCGGAGAGTGGAGGAGGCATCACGTGGGACCCATGGACATTTTTTAATCCCATGGCACTGTGATGCACCCACTGTGAAAAGCAACTATTTTTGATTTTTTTAAGAAGATATTTTTAGGTTAAAAGCTAAATTGGATAAGCGTGAATTGTGGTTTTTAGCCCATCATTGCGCTTTTCAGGCTCCTTACCGCTTTGTCAAACAGACCATAATATAACACATATCTAATTATGAATCAACCATTATTTAAAAAATAAAGTTATATGTGGTAATAGTGATTGGAGGATAAAATTAAAATTAAAGGAAAAATTATTTTTAAAGTACCTATGTTTTTTTTTTCATTTTTTAATTTAGTATCTATTTGTATTTTCTCTCTTTATCAAATCTTTTAATTTTCCTCTCACATACTTACTTTGTATATAGTAAATCATGAATTATAAACACTTATAAGTAAAAAATAAGTTATCCCAAACGAGCATTATTTTTGGTAATAATTGTTTATAAATGGTGATTCACGGTATACGAAGTAAGTATGTGAGATGAGTTTTATCTCAATTTATATAATAAACACTTATTTCCTAAAAATAAACTATAGGTGTATTTGGGAGAGCTTATATTTGGGAAATAAGCCCTTATTACGCAAGCCGAGAAAAAACTCCTCTCACATACTTACCTCGTATACCGTGAATCACGAATTATAAACACTTATTACCCAAAAATAAATTATTCCAAATTAACACTATTTCAAACATTCACATCAACTATTCCAAACGAGCCCTAGTACAACAACCAAAACCATTTCTTGAAGATTCAATGGCGGCCTCGCTTGCAAGCCATGCTACTCCTTGCAGACTTCACAAAGACCAATCCCCTTCATTGCATTTTCCTTCCAAATCTCTCAAATTCATTGCTTTTCCTTCTTCTTCCTTCATTGCCAGGACCACAGCTCGAACTTCCTCTTCTGCCTCCTTCGCGTTGACCAGAGATCCCGCTCCTGTTCTTCTCATAATTGGCCTTAAGGACGATAATAAGTCTGTTCCTCGGCCCAAAAAAAAAAGAAAAAAAAAGGAGTCTGTTCCGATTCAACGACCCGATTCGTTTGGTCGATTCGGTCAATTTGGAGGCATATATGTCCCTGAAACCCTTATGTATGCACTCACCGAGCTCGAGGCTGCGTTCCATTCCCTGGCTGCTGATGAAGAATTTCAGGTTTTTAAGTTTGATCAGAACTTCGTTTTCGTTGTCAATTGATGCGCTTAATTTGGATCTCTTCAAGTTCTTATTTTCCTTTAATAATCTCTCATTTCTCATGGCTTTCCTCTTGATTCAATTATTACCTGATTTCAACCATAGAATCCGTAATCCTACAGATATATGATTTGGTAATCTGAAACAGTTTCTTTTGTGGACAAAAATTATTGAATTACAGAAAGAACTGAGTAGCATTCTGAGAGACTTTGTTGGTAGAGAGACTCCTCTTTATTTTGCTGAGAGGTTGACGGAGCATTACAGGCATCCTAACGGTGAAGGGCCTCACATATATCTAAAAAGGGAAGATCTTAATCACACTGGAGCTCACAAAATCAACAATGCAGTTGGCCAAGCTTTGGTTGCCAAGCGATTGGGCAAGAAACGCATTATTGCTGAAACTGGAGCTGGTCAGCATGGAGTAGCCACTGCTACTGTTTGTGCTAGATTTGGGTTAGATTGCATAATTTATATGGGTGCACAAGACATGGAAAGACAGTCACTTAATGTCTTCAGGATGGGTCTTCTTGGTGCTGAGGCATGTTAAACTTTATGCAATATATTGCTGATATAATCATTCTTATCAATTTCTCCCTCCTATTTTTAATGTAAGACCTATTTAACTGATTTGATTAGATTAAGGAAGTTAGTTAAGTTAGTAAATATAACATGTATTTTCTAAAACATTTTAGTCATCTTCCTTAATTCCCTTATTCCCTCTCCTGTTTGATTATTGTTGAAGGAGCATCAATAGAGTAAATTAGGAAAAGATTGACAAATATGAAAATTATGTCTTATCTTTAGGACTTAACTCCCTAAATATAACTTATATTAAGGATAGGAGGGAATACTATTCAAGCTTAAGTAAGGGTTTCTGACATTGAATTACGCACATGTGCATCTGAAAATTTGTGTGGTTTATGCAACCGACTGATCTAGTTGCCAGATATTGACGATAAACTTCTTATCTTGATGATTTTAAACAAGTATTCTATTGGTTGGCCTTGTTAATTGTGTGGTTCTGTGAAGTAGGTAAGAGCAGTGCATTCTGGGACTGCCACACTGAAGGATGCAATATCAGAAGCCTTAAGGGATTGGGTGACTAATGTGGAGACAACTCATTATATTTTGGGTTCAGTTACTGGGCCGCATCCATATCCAATGATGGTAAGGGAGTTTCATACAGTGATTGGCAAGGAAACTAGAAGGCAAGCATTGGAGAAATGGGGAGGCAAACCTGATGTGCTATTAGCATGTGTTGGAGGAGGTTCAAATGCGATGGGACTTTTCCATGAATTCGTTGATGACAAAGAAGTTAAGCTGATTGGAGTGGAAGCTGCTGGTTTCGGTATTGATAGTGGCAAGCACGCAGCAACACTAACAAAAGGAGAAGTTGGGGTTTTTCAAGGAGCTATGAGCTATCTGTTGCAGGATGATGATGGTCAAATTATTGAGCCCCACTCTATTAGTGCAGGGTAATTTTTCAATGTTCCTATGTCAGTTCTCTTGTGCTTATGCTGATTTCACTTATTCTAAATCTGCTTTTTATTCTTTCAATGTGCACAGTTTGGACTACCCTGGTGTTGGGCCAGAACACAGCTTCTTGAAAGATATAGGACGTGCTGAATATTGCAGTGTTACCGATGACGAAGCATTGGAAGGTATGACTACTCAGTTTTTTTGGCCCCCACTTAATCCAATATTTACTTATTTCTGATGGAATGTGAAAAATTAGAGTGGGCTTTGAATTTCAAATGTCAAGGAATATGATTTTTTATTCTCTCAATAGTGCTGCCACTTTGTTCTCCATAAATCTCTTAATAGTAAATATTGAGTTGAACATCATTAGGGCTCTTTAGAAAATCAGAGAGCGGCTACTTCCGTGTTTGATTTTACTAAAGTAAGAAAGGAGAATGTTGATCGTATAGCATATATTGAGTCAAAACCTGCATAGAATGTTGCAATTTTAGAAAAAGACAATATCAATCTTACCTGTTGAATATCTTTGCTCAAGGAGACATTTTTTGAATGCTGTTTGCGAGTTCATTTTCTTGATTATTCTGGAATATTTGAAATCTTTGCTGATGGATATATTTTTCTGGCAACCAATAACGTTACTTTAACCTAGCACAACCTGAATTGATAACAATAAATTTCCTAAAGACAGCATATCCTGTACAACTATTCTAAGTTTCTCGGTGGTTTCATTGTCTGTGAAAGCTGCAAACAAATCCCCATTTTTGGTAGAATAATATGAAGTGGCATTATTCATTTTCATATAAGCTCATATTTTATTCTGTGATCAGAAACTGTTGCTTTTCCACCACTTGTAACTTATCTCTATCTACTAAAAGAATCACTGATATTTTGAAAATCAGACATATTCAGGCACAATACAAACACTTCAAATTCCATTGAAACACTATTTGTTTTGTTATGTTACAAGACCCACATTGTGTTGTATCCTGTAAGAACCTTATCAATATCTATGTCGTTTAATGTGCCATTGCTATCATATTTGCAGCCTTCAAGAGAGTGTCCAGACTAGAAGGCATAATCCCAGCGTTGGAAACATCTCATGCTCTTGCTTACCTTGAGAAGCTCTGCCCATCTCTTCCAAATGGAACTAAGGTCGTTGTTAACTGCAGCGGCCGAGGCGACAAGGACGTTCGAACCGCTATCAAGCATCTCAAAGTATGAAGCTGATGGAAAAATTCTTAAATGGACCCAGTTCCCAGAAAATTTTGTACACCAATCTGATTGCAAAGAAACGTATAAATATGTCAAAGCTTAATCTCACTGAAAAGTGTTTGGCTGCATGTTTGTGTGTGTTGTTGGGTTGGTCTGTTTTTATTTGTTTGTGAATTAAGTCTACTTCAAGAGTTCTTCAAGGCGGTGGTCATGTTGTTTCTCTATGGCATGTCACAGTCTGGGATTGAGGAGAGCTAGCATTTGTTTTGGAATGTCATTTGAGGAGTTTTGCTGGTGAAGTTTTCTTGTTATTCCCAATAAATATTATTGAATAACGACACTAACTCCAAATATTCAATTTGGTTAAGGATAGTTAAATTTTTTTTAAAAAAAAATTATTAAAAAATTGTAATATTAATATTAATTTGAGTCTCAGCTAAAAAAAATTAATGAATAATCATCAATCAAAGTTTTGTCTAACCTGTCCTTTACTGTCTCACAAGCCACAACGGCCAAGGCCCTGATGCACGAGGTCCTAAACTATTCCTTCCTAGTTCCTCCTACCATTCAATATAGTTTTGATCGTGGTGAAATATCAGCAACAATAGATCTTTCTTGACGACAATGTGGACAACTTTTACTTTGTGGGTAGTGTTAGAAACTTAGAATGAGTGTTATTTCAACGAAGATAGAAGACCAGCGATTGTCTATAAAGTTCATTTTGCTGAAGCTTGGGGTTTGAAAGTGAGAGATGATTAAACTTTAAATCCGTTGATGGGTTCTGAACTTCGTGTTTTTTCCAATTATGAGTTCATTTTAGTGTCCTTGGTCTTATAACTAAAGTGTTCTCTTTTTATGTGTTTATGATTGTTATTATATGGTATTATGAAGTTATTTCTGTTTATTAATGAAAAAGGTTTAGTAATTTGAATTTGCTGGTCAAGTTGATGTCATTATTTGCTTGCTATTTTACATTTGTACATTCTTATATATACAGTTTTCTTATTGACTTTGGCTTTAAAGGAAACAGCTGATGAGTATTCATGTGCTCATCCAGGTTAGCAAAGCTCATAGTTGGACGTGTATGGACCTTTATCTCTTTGCCACCCCATATCGTGTAACGTGGGATTATTATTTCCTGTCTCGGGAGCACACACTAAATTTCAAAGAATGGGAAGGGAAAGCAGAATATGAGTATGTAAGTGGCCTTAATTATTATACCATACTTTGGTTCAGTGTGAAATAATGCTTATTCACTTTCAGGATTTTTTTTACTCTGAGATTAGGTAAAAAATCGAGGGGTTTCAATTTTCCTCATGAAAGCTGGAATGTTTGGGACCCTTGGAGCACTTCGGGATCTCTTCCCCTTATTTACAAACACTGGATGGGGTGAGAAGGCAAATCTTAGATTTTTGAACAAGCACATGGGAGCTTCTTTTGTTGCACGCCCTGAGCCATGGGTTACAAATGTTAGTGCTGATGACATTCACTCTGGAGATTTCCTTGCCGTTTCAAAAATTCGAGGCCGCTGGGGTGCATTTGAGACTCTGGAGAAGTGGGTCAGTGGAGCATATGCTGGTCACACTGCTGTTTGCTTAAGGGATTCTGATGGAAAGCTATGGGTTGGGGAATCAGGACATGAAAACGAAAAGGTAAATGGTTTTTTGATCTTTAGCTAAGCAAACAGTACAAGGACTTGTGTTGAAAAAGACTGCCACTTATTGTTGCACTTATCTTGTATTAGAGGGCTGATTTATTGTATTTCGTTGACATAGTACTCCTTGATATGTTCATAAAAGTAGTCATTCCCCATCTTGAATTTTGTGAACCGGTGCTTTCTAGTTGTTTTCGTATTTAAAAAGTATTTATTGCTGTGATCCATTTCTTTTTACTGTGTCTTTATGCTCCTTTCCTCCCTATGTAGCATGGCCACCGCAGAAAGCAGTCTTTTTTTTCCTGAATGCTATAGTTTCGTTTCCTTCATTTTAGTGCAAGACATGATCTTCCACCTTGAGACTACCTTTTCTGTTTTTTTTTTTTTTTTTTTTGCACTTCTTCATCTTGCAAGAAGCTCAGACTTCAGAGTAGTTATCAGTTTCATCTGGTTTGAAATATGAATAATGTGTACAAGGAAAGAAAAGATTTATAATGAACTTATACGAGGAAGGGTTGGAGTGGCACCTAGTGAAGAAAAAAAAGGTTGAAAATCGTATGAGGTTATTTAGACATTTGCAGAGAATGTCATTGGGTGCGTTAATGAGGAGGGTAAATCAAGTTGTTTGGAGCCCAGTTAAGAGGGGCAAAGGAAGACCGAAGAGAATGTTCAATGATGTTATTGAGTGTGAGATCTCTTACTTAACAATTAATCTTGAGATTTGGTTTTTGATAGAGCTCAATGGTGTCATTTGATCCATGTAACCGACTCCACCTAATAGGATAAGGCTTTGTTGTTGTTTATTTAACATGTCGACATGAATAGATTTCCCTCAAGATGAATATGTCATATTGCTTGTTCGATCATTTGAAAGTGCATAGGTCCAGGACAAAAAAAAGAAAGAAAGAAAGAAAGAAAGTGCATAGGTCAGTCAAGCTCTTTGGTTGATACATTTGCAAGTAGTTAATTCCATCCTTTTTTTTTTCGTTTACAGGGAGAAGATATTATTGCTGTATTACCATGGGATGAATGGTGGGAATTTGAAGTGAATAAAGATGATTCCAACCCTCATATTGCCCTTCTTCCTTTGCACCCTGACATGCGTGCCAAGTTTAATGAAACTGCTGCATGGGAGTATGCTCGGAGCATGGATGGCATGCCATATGGTTACCATAACTTGATTTTCAGTTGGATAGACACCATAAGCGGAAACTATCCTCCCCCCTTGGATGCTCATTTGGTATTAATCTTAACCGATGTTTTAATATTCCAAGTTTACTATAACATTCAATGTAACAATCTTGAGATATTGGCATGTAAGCCAAGATTTATCAACCATAGGCTTTTATTATTTCAAAAAATAAAAAAATAACCGTACTGGTTCTCATCACAGTTTCAGTATGATATTCAGCTAGTCGATGAATATTCAAACCCAATCCCCCCCTCCCCCAAAAAAAAAAAAAAAAAGGTATCGTGTCATCAAATTGACATAGTTCCACAACTAATTGCTTATTTGCCACTGAACAAGACAAGGCTGATGGGAATAATTTTCTTGCATGACTGATTCTGATAAAGCTTATGATTCTTCACGTGTTTTGACCACTAGCTGTGTTACTCTGTAGGTTGGTTCCGTTAGCATCCATTCTCTACCTTAATCTTTAATCATGGCTGCTGATCTCCACTTACTTCTTTCGGATGTCATTTCTGTGTTTCACACCATTTAATCATCCATTTTGCTGTTTGTCTTACAGGGGATAATTCTGACATTTCTCATTTCTATTTTATTAGAAAATGGTCCCTTGGGACTTGAGGGTAATTTCGGATTTTTTCGGACTATTTCTTCGTATATTTGCTTCCATGGGACTACTATGTAATTGTCCCTAAAAGTAAAGAAAAAAAAGAAAAAAGGGAGAGGGGTCTGTATACCTGTGCCCACTGAGCTGTGTCCATGGATTGGATCAAGAGAGATAGCTAAAAAAAGAGAAAAGACAAAGCCATGGAGCTGGTAAATCGTGGCTAACAGCTATGTTGGTGGTCCCCACACTAGACACATCCTGGAGAATTGGTTTCTTTATCACATGTTGGAAGCGGGAGACAAGGAATCTACAACTTTTTCAACAAGCTGACGTCACTACTGATAGCATACTAGTACAAGTTGGACCTATAGTTGGACCCAAAAAAAAAAAAAAAGTAGAAGCTGTGCGTGATATTCCTTTATTCTATTGTTTCTCTCGAAGTGCTGTCCAGCTTTTTTGGTTGAAAAAAGGAATGTCCAGTTTTACTCTCCTATTTGCTATATTTTTTTAATTTAATTTCAATTTCAATTTAGATCGCCATGATAGTTCTATTTTAACTATATAAGATACTTTCAGTCTATTTTTCATCTTTTATATATCATCTTATGATACACAAAATTAACAGAGAGTGGCTGCAAAAAAAATTAATAGAGAGATGGAAATGGGAGGTGCACATGTGTAAGAAGCTTATGAAAATTTGTATTTATAAAATTTGAAAACCAAAAAAATACTAAAATTTAAATTATAGTATATTGATATATGGCATATATTTTTCGTTTACTATGTTGTCTTTGTTCTTAATTACATAATTACATAGATCTTTCTCTAATATCCAAATACTAAACAATTACTTAATAAAAAAACAAAAATGAATTTATAATAAGACGTTCAATAATATGAAAAATATATTTCAGAATGTTAAGACAACAAACAAATGATACTATTTATGACCTCGGAATTTTATTATAAATTTCATTACATATATTGATACATTGATATTGGTTATATATTTAAAATTGTGAAAAAAAAAAACAAAATAAAATTTTCCTATTGTGATTAGAACCGATAGCTCTTTTTATATAAATCCATATGATGAAATTGACATTGGCGAGGACTTAATTGGTTGTCTCATAGTCATTTTTATTTTTTAATCATTTGTAGATTGGGGAGAGATTTAGATCTTTATGGTGTGGGGTCGCAATTGAATAGAAAGTAAGAGTAAGAAAAAGAAAAAGTAAAAAAAGGGAGAGACAGCAAAAGCTGCAATCTAACTGAAAAAAAGATGGATCAGTGTAATCATATATACTCTTACATAAAACTATAATTCAATTAAGGCTCATTGTGATCAATGGGTGTTCTTCAATCTAGATGTTATACTTATTCGTACTCATAAGGATTCCAAGGCGGATGCACTGCAGGATGTTGAAAGAATAGTGATACATTTCGATTTTAACATAATATTTAATATATTATTTAAAGATTTTATTATTAATTTTGGGCTAAATGACATTTATTATGATTAAATTGAATTACAAAACTATTGTGTAAAGATAAAATTTAAAAGGATATATTTCTTATAATACTGTGATTACTTTTTAAAATTTCAATTTTAAATAAAAATATTATGAGATTTTGATTTGAAGTGTAAATTCATTTTGGGAAAATTATAACTGAGGGTTCAAAAAGTTAAGATGCACAGCAAGGATTAAAGAGGAAAATATAATTCTCCATGTGGCTGAAGGGAATGTTGATAGAAATAAGGGTATTTTCATGTAATATTAGCCGTTACTTTCAGTGAATAACATAACATGCAGCACAATTTACAGAATTGTACCACGAAACTCTAAATTTTCAGTTTGATCCAAAAATCCGAAAATCTCAAAATCACCGTCATAAACCTCTGCAATTTCCTCCGGCCTCCTTAATTTTGGTTCCCGCCAAAATTTTATACTCTCGTTCCTTTCTTCGTTGCCAGGGCCACAGCTCGAACTTCCTCTTCTGCCTCCTTCGCGTTTACCCCAGACCCCGCTTCTGTTCATCTCATGGATGACCTTAAGGACGATAATAAGTCTGTTCCGATTCAAAGACCCGATTCGTTTGGTCGATTCGGTCAATTTGGAGGCAAATATGTCCCTGAAACCCTTATGTATGCTCTCACCGAGCTCGAGGCTGCGTTCCATTCCCTGGCTGCTGATGAAGAATTTCAGGTTTTTAAGTTTGATTAGAACTTCGTTTTCGTTGTCAATTGATGAGCTTAATTTGGATCTCTTCAAGTTCTTATTTTCCTTTTATAATCTCTCATTTCTCATGGCTTTCCTCTTGATTCAATTATTACTTGATTTCAACCATAGAATCCGTAATCCTACAGATATATGATTTGGTAATCTGAAACAGTTTCTTTTGTGGACAAAAATTATTGAATTACAGAAAGAACTGAGCAGCATTCTGAGAGACTATGTTGGTAGAGAGACTCCTCTTTATTTTGCTGAGAAGTTGACAGAGCATTACAAGCATCCTAACGGTGAAGGGCCTCACATATATCTAAAAAGGGAAGATCTTAATCACACTGGAGCTTACAAAATCAACAATGCAGTTGGCCAAGCTTTGGTTGCCAAGCGATTGGGCAAGAAACGCATTATTGCTGAAACTGGAGCTGGTCAGCATGGAGTAGCCACTGCTACTGTTTGTGCTAGATTTGGGTTAGATTGCATAATTTATATGGGTGCACAAGACATGGAAAGACAGTCACTTAATGTCTTCGGGATGCGTCTTCTTGGTGCTGAGGTATGTTAAACTTTATGCAATATATTGCTGATATAATCATTCTTATCAATTACTCCCTCCTATTTTAATATAAGACCTATTTAGCTGATTTAATTAGATTAAGAAAGTTAGTTGAGTTAGTAAATATAACATGTATTTTTTAAAACATTTTAGTCATCTTCCTTAATTCCCTTACTCCCTCTACTGTTTGGTTATTGTTGAAGGAGCATCAACAGGGTAAATTAGGAAAGATTGACAAGTATGAAAATTATGTCTTAACTTTAGGACTTAACCCCCAAATATAACTTAAATTTAATATATTAAGGATAGGAGGGAATACTATTCAAGCTTAAGTAATGGTTTCTGACATTGAATTATGCACATGTGTATCTGATAATTTGTGTGGTTTATGCAACCTACTGATCTAGTTGCCAGATATTGACGGTAAACTTCTTATCTTGACGATTTTAAACACGTATTCTATTGGTTGGCCTTGTTAATTGTGTGGTTCTGTGAAGTAGGTAAGAGCAGTGCATTCTGGGACTGCCACACTGAAGGATGCAACATCAGAAGCTTTAAGGGATTGGATGACTAATGTGGAGACAACTCATTATATTTTGGGTTCAGTTGCTGGGCCGCATCCATATCCAATGATGGTAAGGGAGTTTCATACAGTGATTGGCAAGGAAACTAGAAGGCAAGCATTGGAGAAATGGGGAGGTAAACCTGATGTGCTAGTAGCATGTGTTGGAGGAGGTTCAAATGCAATGGGACTTTTCCATGAATTCGTTGATGACAAAGAAGTTAAGCTGATTGGAGTGGAAGCTGCTGGTTTCGGTATTGATAGTGGCAAGCACGCAGCAACACTAACAAAAGGAGAAGTTGGGGTCTTGCATGGAGCTATGAGCTATCTGTTGCAGGATGATGATGGTCAAATTATTGAGCCCCACTCTATTAGTGCGGGGTAATTTTTCAATGTTCCTATGTCAGTTCTCTTGTGCTTATGCTGATTTCACTTATTCTAAATCTGCTTTTTATTCTTTCAATGTGCACAGTTTGGACTACCCTGGTGTTGGGCCAGAACACAGCTTCTTGAAAGATATAGGACGTGCTGAATATTGCAGTGTTACCGATGACGAAGCATTGGAAGGTATGACTACTCAGTTTTTTTGGCCCCCACTTAATCCAATATTTAGTTATTTCTGATGGAATGTGAAAAATTAGAGTGGGCTTTGAATTTCAAATGTCAAGGAATATGATTTTTTATTCTCTCAATAGTGCTGCCACTTTGTTCTCCATAAATCTCTTAATAGTAAATATTGAGTTGAACATCATTAGGGCTCTTTAGAAAATCAGAGAGCGGCTACTTCCGTGTTTGATTTTACTAAAGTAAGAAAGGAGAATGTTGATCGTATAGCATATATTGAGTCAAAACCTGCATAGAATGTTGCAGTTTTAGAAAAAGACAATATCAATCTTACCTGTTGAATATCTTTGCTCAAGGAGACATTTTTTGAATGCTGTTTGCGAGTTCATTTTCTTGATTATTCTGGAATATTTGAAATCTTTGCTGATGGATATATTTTTCTGGCTATATCAAGTTGTTCTATGTTGGTTTCATTTACTACCCAAAGGCCAGGGCTTTTGTTGTTGAATTCCAAGGTAGCTAACTAACAATCATAAATGAACTTGGAACCATCTTACGGATACTTTTTTTTAATTGGGACTTTCTCTTGCTTTGGTGATTACCTTGAACTAATCCATTTTTTGTTGATGGATTCTAGCTAATGTCATTTTGTTTGTTGGATGTATATATGTTAGTAACTTAGTATAACTCTGCTGTAATATGTTTTGGCCCTGGTGAGAGTTGCTTGGGTAGCATTAGCATCTTTTTTGTCCCTCAATTAAGTAAATAAATAAGCAACCAATAACGTTACTTTAACCTAGCACAACCTGAATTGATAACAATAAATTTCCTAAAGACAGCATATCCTGTACAACTATTCTAAGTTTCTCGGTGGTTTCATTGTCTGTGAAAGCTGCAAACAAATCCCCATTTTTGGTAGAATAATATGAAGTGGCATTATTCATTTTCATATAAGCTCATATTTTATTCTGTGGTCAGAAACTGTTGCTTTTCCACCACTTGTAACTTATCTCTATCTACTAAAAGAATCACTGATATTTTGAAAATCAGACATATTCAGGCACAATACAAACACTTCAAATTCCATTGAAACACTATTTGTTTTGTTATGTTACAAGACCCACATTGTGTTGTATCCTGTAATAACCTTATCAATATCTATGTCGTTTAATGTGTCATTGCTATCATATTTGCAGCCTTCGAGAGAGTGTCCAGACTAGAAGGCATAATCCCAGCGTTGGAGACATCTCATGCTCTTGCTTACCTTGAGAAGCTCTGCCCATCTCTTCCAGATGGAACTAAGGTCGTTGTTAACTGCAGCGGCCGAGGCGACAAGGACGTTCAACTCGCTATCAAGTATCTCAAAGTATGAGGCTCCTACTTTGTACATGAATACAAAACATCTTATGTGAATATTACTTCTACACAAAGAAACGTATAAACATGTCAAAGCTTGATCTCACTGAAAAGTGTTTGGCTGCATGTTTGTGTGTGTTGTTGGGTTGGTCTGTTTTTATTTGTTTGTGAATTAAGTCTACTTCAAGAGTTCTTCAAGGCGGTGGTCATGTTGTTTCTCTATGGCATGTCACAGTCTGGGATTGAGGAGAGCTAGCATTTGTTTTGGAATGTCATTTGAGGAGTTTTGCTGGTGAAGTTTTCTTGTTATTCCTTGAAAAAGGACTGCTTCTGCATCTGAATTTTTATTTTTTTCCTTTTCTTTTGGTTGCCCAATAATGTGACATTGTAAAGAGGTGCATTATCTGTTTATTTCTCTATTGATGGTAAGAGGGCAATTTTGAATAATAAATGGAAAAAAATTGTATTTCTGTCAATCTTATAATTATGTGGATTAATAAATGAAAATTGATCTTTTAACCTATTTTCACCTAAACCCACTTTTTCTTATTATTAATTATTCCAGTTTTAAATATATAAGTTAAGTTAAAAGGGTTGATCGTAAATATAAAATCTTAATATATTTTGTTGCTCAAAATTATAATTTTTTTTAAATGATTGATATTAATTAAATGATTTATCATTTTTTAAAATTAATTTATCTAATTTATAAAATGATATGTATAATATAATTAATAATGATACACACAAATATTTCAAATATACATAGCTGAATTAAATAATTTATTTTGCTTCTTTAATTTCCTCAAATTATATACATATTGTCTTATATTTTCAATTAGACGGAGTACATTTTATGAAAATCAACATTTATTTTTTTACAAGTAATTAACTTAAATAACTTTCTTGCTATTTATAAATCAGTTACACATTAAGGATCAAAGAATATCTTAAAACATACGATTGGACATTGCGTAAAATGCTTGAGACCTCAACACCCCACACACAAAATATTCTTGTAAATCTGGGATATTCTAATTCTAACCATCAGTAAATTCAAAGACATACAGTGATAAGTTGACTATTTTTATTTTTCGATATATAAATATTATTGAATAACGACACTAACTCCAAATATTCAATTTGGTTAAGGATAGTTAAATTTTTTTAAAAAATTATTAAAAAATTGTAATATTAATATTAATTTGAGTCTCAGCTAAAAAAAATTAATGAATAATCATCAATCAATATTATATTTGAGTGCCTCGTTTTTGTAGTTTTGTCTAATCTGTCCTTTACTGTCTCACAAGCCACAACAGCCAAGGCCCTGATGCACGAGGTCCTAAACTATTCCTTCCTAGTTCCTCCTACCATTCAACGATAGAAAGGGAAAATGTGGGCCAAAAAAAAAAAAAAAAAGATAGAAAGGGAAAGAATTTCATTCCATGCCCCAAAGTTATAAAATTTTAAAAAATAATTCGATAAAATTTAATACTTTCCCCCAAATTTAAGAAGTTTAAATTATATAAATTTTTAATATTATAATAATTTAGAAAATTATTCATTATCCAAATGAAAATCATCTCTTGATTTTTAGATATAATTTGAAATCTGAAATCTTATATTATAAATTTTGTAAGATTTTTTCTGTGACCAAGATACAAGTTTTCTTAAAGATTTGATTCTATGATATAATTAATTTTTTTTCAAAACAAAAGACAAAATTACATGTCCCCTCCTCATTTATGAGCTGAAAATCAAAATGCCTCTCCATCGTCCAAAACCAACTAACCAAAGTCTCTTCCTTTTCCACTATCGTTATCTTTCCAATGGCTTCCTCTGCATCTTCTTCTCCGCTTTTCAAGCTAATTTACGTACCCATAATCCTCACATCGCTTTTGAGCCTGCAAGTTTGGTCCTTTAAATCCCCATTGAACCCGCAAGACTTGCTCCCTCTGTTGCCCAGACAGGTCTCGTGGCCTATCATCAACTCCCTCCACAGCGCCGTCGATCTTCTTCCCTCCTTCGTCGGCGCCGTTTCGTCCACCGACGATGCCCTCGAGTGGGAGGGCTCGTGCTTCTCCGAGAACAGGGCTTGGATGGAGTTTCACAACAATAGCGGCACCGAATTCGGTGGCGGAACGCTTCATATCAAGGTTGGCTTCTGAGTTTGCTATTTTACTTCACTGTGAGTTTGAACCACTTTTCTCAGTTTGGTAGTTAGTGTAACAATGAAATCGGTTATTGCCACATGCTCAAACTCAGAACACACTTATGGTCTAATATAGTTTTGATCGTGGTGAAATATCAGCAACAATAGATCTTTCTTGACGACAATGTGGACAACTTTTACTTTGTGGGTAGTGTTAGAAACTTAGAATGAGTGTTATTTCAACGAAGATAGAAGACCAGCGATTGTCTATAAACTATAAAGTTCATTTTGCTGAAGCTAGGGGTTTGAAAGTGAGAGATGATTAAACTTTAAATCCGTTGATGGGTTCTGAACTTCGTGTTTTTTCCAATTATGAGTTCATTTTAGTGTCCTTGGTCTTATAACTAAAGTGTTCTCTTTTTATCTGTTTATGATTGTTATTATACGGTATTATGAAGTTATTTCTGTTTATTAATGAAAAAGGTTTAGTAATTTGAATTTGCTGGTCAAGTTGATGTCATTATTTGCTTGCTATTCTACATTTGTACATTCTTATATATACAGTTTTCTTATTGACTTTGGCTTTAAAGGAAACAGCTGATGAGTATTTATGTGCTCATCCAGGTTAGCAAAGCTCATAGTTGGACGTGTATGGACCTTTATCTCTTTGCCACCCCATATCGTGTAACGTGGGATTATTATTTCCTGTCTCGGGAGCACACACTAAATTTCAAAGAATGGGAAGGGAAAGCAGAATATGAGTATGTAAGTGGCCTTAATTATTATACCATACTTTGGTTCAGTGTGAAATAATGCTTATTCACTTTCAGGATTTTTTTAACTCTGAAATTAGGTAAAAAATCGAGGGGTTTCAATTTTCCTCATGAAAGCTGGAATGTTTGGGACCCTTGGAGCACTTTGGGATCTCTTCCCCTTATTTACAAACACTGGATGGGGTGAGAAGGCAAATCTTAGATTTTTGAACAAGCACATGGGAGCTTCTTTTGTTGCACGCCCTGAGCCATGGGTTACAAATGTTAGTGCTGATGACATTCACTCTGGAGATTTCCTTGCCGTTTCAAAAATTCGCGGCCGCTGGGGTGCATTTGAGACTCTGGAGAAGTGGGTCAGCGGAGCATATGCTGGTCACACTGCTGTTTGCTTAAGGGATTCTGACGGAAAGCTATGGGTTGGGGAATCAGGACATGAAAACGAAAAGGTAAATGCTTTTTTGATCTTTAGCTAAGCAAACAGTACAAGGACTTGCGTTGAAAAAAACTGCCACATATTGTTGCACTTATCTTGTATTAGAGGGCTGATTTATTGTATTTCGTTGACATAGTACTCCTTGATATGTTCATAAAAGTAGTCATTCCCCATCTTGAATTTTGTGAACCGGTGCTTTCTAGTTGTTTTCATATTTAAAAAGTATTTATTGCTGTGATCCATTTCTTTTTACAGTGTCTTTATGCTCCTTTCCTCCCTGTGTAGCATGGCCACCGCAGAAAGCAGTCTTTTTGTTCCTGAATGCTATAGTTTCGTTTCCTTCATTTTAGTGCAAGACATGATCTTCCACCTTGAGACTACCTTTTCTGTTTTTTTTTTTTTTGCACTTCATCTTGCAAGAAGCTCAGACTTCAGAGTAGTTATCAGTTTTATCTGGTTTGAAATATGAATAATGTGTACAAGGAAAGAAAATATTCATAATGAACTATACGAGGAAGGGTTGGAGTGGCACCTAGTGAAGAAAAAAAAGGTAGAAAATCGTATGAGGTCATTTGGACATTTACAGAGAATGTCATTGGGTGCGCCAGTGAGGAGGGTAAATCAAGTTGTTTGGAGCCCAGTTAAGAGGGGCAAAGGAAGACCGAAGAGAATGCCCAATGATGTTATTGAGTGTGAGATCTCTTATTTAACAATTAATCTTGAGATTTGGTTTTTGATAGAGCTCAATGGTGTCATTTGATCCATGTAACCGACTCCACCTAATAAGATAAGGCTTTGTTGTTGTTTATTTAACATGTCAACATGAATAGATTTCCCTCAAGATGAATATGTCATATTGCTTGTTTGATCATTTGAAAGTGCATAGGTCCAGGGAAAAAAAAGAAAGAAAGAAAGAAAGTGCATAGGTCAGTCAAGCTCTTTGGTTGATACATTTGCAAGTAGTTAATTCCATCCTTTTTTTTTCGTTTACGGGGAGAAGATATTATTTCTGTATTACCATGGGATGAATGGTGGGAATTTGAAGTGAATAAAGATGATTCCAACCCTCATATTGCCCTTCTTCCTTTGCACCCTGACATGCGTGCCAAGTTTAATGAAACTGCTGCATGGGAGTATGCTCGGAGCATGGATGGCATGCCATATGGTTACCATAACTTGATTTTCAGTTGGATAGACACCATAAGCGGAAACTATCCTCCCCCCTTGGATGCTCATTTGGTATTAATCTTAACCGATGTTTTAATATTCCAAGTTTACTATAACATTCAATGTAACAATCTTGAGATATTGGCATGTAAGCCAAGATTTATCAACCATAGGCTTCTATTATTTCAAAAAAAAAAAAAAAAAATAACCGTACTGGTTCTCATCACAGTTTCAGTATGATATTCAGCTAGTCGATGAATATTCAAACCCAATTCCCCCCCAAAAAAAAAAAAGTATCGTGTCATCAAATTGACATAGTTCCACAACTAATTACTTATTTGCCACTGAAAAAGACAAGGCTGATGGGAATAATTTTCTTATAATACTGTGATTACTTTTTAAAATTTGAATTTTAAATAAAAATATTATGAGGTTTTGATTTGAAGTGTAAATTCATTTTGGGAAAATTATAGCTGAGGGGTCAAAAAGTTAAGATGCACAACAAGGATTAAAGAGGAAAATACAATTCTGCATGTGGCTGAAGGGAATGTTGATAGAAATAAGGGTATTTTCATGTAATATTAGCCGTTACTTTCAGTGAATAACATAACATGCAGCACAATTTACAGAATTGTACCACGAAACTCTAAATTTTCAGTTTGATCCAAAAATCCGAAAATCTCGAAATCACCGTCGTAAACCTCTGCAACTGATTTCCTCCGGCCTCTTATGCATAATTTGGAGAAATCTGATATTAAGGGTGTGTTCTTATTAGCTTTTGGAGAATAGATTCTGGAGAGAATAGCTTTTGGAGAATAGATTATAGGAGAATAGATTATGGAAAAAAAGTGATTTTGATAAAATGAGAGTGTTTGGATGATTTGATCAGAATAGCTTTTTTCATGGTCAAATGACTAAAAAGGACATTAACTTTTATGATAATTACATATAAAGGATAAGATTATATTTTAAATATTATTTCACATTAAATTGCATAATAATTACAATAAATGAAATAAATTTTTCAAAATTTTTTTAAATTATAACATTTGTCAATTATGTAATATAAAAAAATAGATGCAAAAATTTTAAAATTATAACATTAGTCAATTATGTAGTATATTACAAAATTAGATCAAACGTACAGACTGAAGGCGTACACTATATTAATTTTCATCTCCTTTCACAACATGGGTTATCTTTTGCCAAACCTATTGTATCATTCTTCATTAAATTCTTTGGAATGGTTTTGATTTTTGCAAGTGTGCCCGTGTTTTTAATTTCTGTTTTTTTTACCACTCCTGTCTAGTCTCTAAAGATATATATATATATATATATAAGTATATTAAAAAATTGTTAAAATAATAAATTTTTTCTACAAAACACCAAAGTACAAATTCCGAATATCGGTAGGGTGTGGGAGAGACATGGAGGAAGGTGCCCAATTATGTGTTCCCGTGGCCGCCACACTTGAAAACAGGCGGGTTAATTCTTCTTAGAATTGGAGGCCATTATTTCTGAATTTGTCGTAACCGGGCACTTCCTGTACGTGAATCACTAAATTCATTACACAAGTTAAACAAATCATCCTGCAACTCCAAACAAATCATCAGTGTATAACATTAAATATCTTCTTACAATAAAAGAATGCCATCTTGGCAATATAAGCAAGCTTTCTCTAGGTAATCAAACAGGAGGAAAGGTATGGAGATTCGTCTATATTTTAGGCTTCTTGCAAGAAGAGAATGAGCTTAAACAAGATGGAAGAATAAACTAAGCACACTAAAACATTTCTTTAATCTTAGCCAGAAAGGATTTGCACTCACAGTAAGTGAGCATGAAAAGGTAAGGAAGAGTTTACAACAGCCAACTACATCAAACAAGAAAAATTCATCATCATCAGACAAAAGCAACATAAAATGTCATCTTGTCTAGCTTTGGACTGAGATAATGTAAGCTCGTAGAACCAGTGTCAGATTGCTAAGGACACTTTTAGCACACGAAAAGAAATATTATTCAGAAAAGAAAGACAGATTCCAAATTAACCAAGCAACTAGAAAACGTACAAACAAATGTCTGAAATGATAACATAAATAAAGACACCAGCAGATAATGCTTTACAGAAATTCAAGCCTAAAGGCAAAGACACCTGGATCTTGCTCTCTGAATTTTTTGTGATAGGAGACGGGCATGTTGGTGTAAGCTCTCCTTTCATCAAAACAATTTCCAAGGAAATCATCAATAGATTGATCTATGGCAGGTTTAACATTAAATATCTTCTTACAATAAAAGAATGCCATCTTGGCAATATAAGCAAGCTTTCTCTAGGTAATCAAACAGGAGGAAAGGTATGGAGATTCGTCTATATTTTAGGCTTCTCGCAAGAAGAGAATGAGCTTAAACAAGATGGAAGAATAAACTAAGCACACTAAAACATTTCTTTAATCTTAGCCAGAAAGGATTTGCACTCACAGTAAGTGAGCATGAAAAGGTAAGGAAGAGTTTACAACAGCCAACTACATCAAACAAGAAAAATTCATCATCATCAGACAAAAGCAACATAAAATGTCATCTTGTCTAGCTTTGGACTGAGATAATGTAAGCTCGTAGAACCAGTGTCAGATTGCTAAGGACACTTTTAGCACACGAAAAGAAATATTATTCAGAAAAGAAAGACAGATTCCAAATTAACCAAGCAACTAGAAAACGTACAAACAAATGTCTGAAATGATAACATAAATAAAGACACCAGCAGATAATGCTTTACAGAAATTCAAGCCTAAAGGCAAAGACACCTGGATCTTGCTCTCTGAATTTTTTGTGATAGGAGACGGGCATGTTGGTGTAAGCTCTCCTTTCATCAAAACAATTTCCAAAGAAATCATCAATAGATTGATCTATGGCAGGTTTGAAAACCCCATATGATTTTATAACCTAACGCCAGTACTTTAAAAATTCTCATGGCCAACTTTTATAAGAGGTGGCATTGTTCATCAGGAATCAACTGTTTCATACTACTAGTGAAATATGGGCTATGATGTTATGCAGATTTTAAGTGCTCTCTTTTAATCTAACAAAGGAGATTTGAGAATATTAAGGAAAGAAAATTACAGTTATATGTATGGACTTAGGGTTTGGAGATCTGTTCTCTGAATGCATTTACTTTTATTTTAGGATATCTTATCATTTTCATTATGCTCAATTTCTTCATTGTGTAGCATCTTTGCATCTTGTTGTTTCATTCTCTTGCTATGTTTGTTTTGTTTTTGGAATATCATATCATTTTCATTGTACTGTGATTTTATCTCCTTAAAAATTTCAGAATAACTGCAGCATGATTTTAAGAGCACTAACTGCAGTCTGATTTCAAGAGCGCCAGAAAAGACACAGCAAAGTATTCCATTAAATAGTTAGAATTCATTACAATGGGTGAAAGTTTGCTTGCGTATAGGAGCACAAGAAATGGCAATAAGAATCAAAATAGTCCAGCATTTTCCCACATTTACCAACTGGTTAGACAGGGGAGGGGAAAAAACAAAGAACCCGCCGCATATAATCACCCCAATTGATTTCAATCCCAATCTTAATATGACAACGAAGAAATTTTTACCTCAGATCTAATTAGCCTAAAGAAATCACATTCAGCAAACAACTTAACGCATCAATAATCAAGTCCACCGACAGACCCGCATTAACGTGCATATATAAATATAGAAGTTGCACAGATTAGCAGAAGAAGAGAATTGGATTGAAAGCGGAGAGAGGAGACGGATTTTCAGACCACACATGCTTACCTGGAGGAAGTCGCCGAACCTCACAACCACCACAGACGAAGGAGTAGCCACCGAAGTCGCCGGAAAGATTTCTCAAGCAATTTTCCGTCGATTTCGCAAGCGATTTTCCCTCAACAAAGATATAGCCACCGAAAATAGCACCACCGGCCCGTTCACAGCTTCCGTTCACCGTGAGAAAAGGGACAAAGGGAAGATCGAACCGCGAAGCCAAACTTCTCCGATCTGCAAGAGAAGGGGAACGACAAGGGGAGGATGGGATCTGTTGAGAGCCGAGACGAGAATGCCGACGGGAAAGGGAAACGGAGAAGGAAAGGGATGACGCCTTCGCTGGAGAAATTGGAGAAGACGAGAATGAAGGAAGGACGTGTGTGTTCGGGAGATGACAGACGGGCAAGGGGAAGAGAAAAGGACAGGGGCAGCAGGATAATAATTACTCCCAACGGTCATAAACCTGGCTCAAAAAAGTGATGAAAAATAGTTTATTCAAGAATAGCTTTTTTGCCTTAAAAACAGGATTCTGACAAAAAACGGGATTCTCAGTTTTGCTCATGTGTTTGGATACTTTTCACACAAAATCATGGTTTGAGCAGATAAGCGCTTTTTTTGTCATCTCCCGAACACACACTAATATAATCTTGACGGAATTACAGAAAAGTGCCTCGAATTTTTAAATGACCAGTTTAGTCCAAAAACCTGAAAATAAATTTATATATTTATTTTTTTATCCTATTAAAATATTTAATAGGATAAAGGCAAAAATAAATGATGTTTTGCTTTATGAAAAAGAAAAGCTATTGGATAAAACAAAATGTGGAAAGAAACTTTAAACTTTGGTCACTTTCAACAAATAAAATTTTTAATCCTATTCATTCTACATACCACCATTATAAAAAAAAAAAAAAATTGTATGTTTCACTTTCTGCCCGAACTGAAAAGCATATTGCACATTTTCATATAATAAATTTTTACTTGATGCTCAGACTGACTGTGCTTTAATTTTGTAAATTTTCTCACGAAATCCAACTGCTAAGGTATAATCTTTACTCTTCATTGTCACTATTGGCATAAAGCATTCTACAGGGAGTCACGGGTGGAGTTCTATTTGTTTTGTCCATTAAATAAGTCTCCTTTTACATGCTAAATTCACATCAGATCAATATTTACTTTGAAGTTATTTTAAACATTTAAAGTGGATTGCTGATTTCTTGAGTCCATTTGAAGGATATATATTGTGTATTGCTTTTGTTAACATCCCATGCTAATGCCACATCATTAATCCTCGACATCCCGACCCCAACCTCAGCTTCAATGACTTCTTGCAAAAGTATGCTATTTCATGCGGCTACTTTCTTCCCCACATAAAATTCAGGTTTTCCCCATCTATACATAGTCATGCATGTTCATGTTGCTTATTCATCTTGTATAGTCAACCTGATCTAGCTTACAAGACCACATATTTGTACTTCAATAGTTTCATCTATTCGTAAATAATCCATTTCATTCTCTTGTAACTTCTTTTTAACCACTATCACTTCATCCTTTACTAATTTTTTCTTCTTCCATGTAGATAGTAAGACTACTAATAGTGCTATATGTAGGAGTTACATGTATATTATTAGCATGTCATGAAAATTTCAGATAGTAAGATAATGAAAAATGTTGGGCAAATTGACAATGTTTCTGATTTATAATAAGCAGAAGCATAAGCTCCCCATACTACGTACAGGTAGCATAAAGAAAGGACAATCAATAAGTTATATTGATTTTATATCTATAAAAGCCTACTTTTAAATAATTATAATCAATTGCTTATGTTTGAAAAAATTATACTCAAATAATTAGAACCAATTTACATATATTGTAGATATATTCATTTCTCAAATAGAACCTATAGATATATATCCATCCCATGTTATCTTTGTTGTCATACAAATTGTTTATATTTCAACAAATTGGAGAAGCTACTGTATCTATTTTTATTTAAATTTGAGTCGTGTTGTTCTATGTTAAGAATCAGATAAACATCATTTACTGTTGAAATTGTATTAGATTATGTGATGAATTAACCTGGGTTAAAAACAAGTGTAACATTATTTTAATAAAATGCTTCCCACACAACGTGTGGGGGAGTAAATGCTTGTTGAGGTTCAATTCCATTTCCACCTCCTCAAATTCTAAAGTATCAAGTGGGGCCCTAGAGTAGTCTTCTTTAATTAATATTTAAGAATACCTATGTTTTTTTAACGGGAAAAATACCCATGGAGTTTATACCTTAACATGTCACCCCCAAAAAAAAAGCATTTACTGGCCAAAAAAATACATGCCTAATGGACACAGTCCAGTGTCCAATGCCGGTGAACATTGGTGTGTTTGGTTTGAGGGGTGGGAGGGTGGGAAGGGGAGGGTGGAAAATTATAATTTTAGATAAAAGAAACTCAAAATTTATCCTCTCATTTTTGAAATTTTGGGTTCTCGCCCAAAATTTATTTTTCTCATTATTTTTAAATTTTAGATTCTCGTCCAAAATTTAAATTCCTTCAATCCAAAAAGGTAATTTACCCACCCTCTCATCCCCTCCCACCCCCTCAAACCAAACACACCTCAGGGTTCTTTGGTTTCTAACCAATGTCGTGCTCGTTTGAAATAGTTTATTTTTGGTAATAAGTGCTTATAAATCATGATTTACGATATATGAGGTAAGTATGTGAGGGGAGTTTTATCTCGACTTGTGTAATCAGGACTTATTTTTTAAGAAAACACTGAACCAAACAAGCCTGAAAACAATTGTTTTTCTTTTAAATGAATTATAATGACACTCTGCTTAAAATTACAATATTGGACAAAAAAAATTTAAAATTTACCCTCTTATTCTTTTAAACTAGATTGTGCTTCCCCGTGCGTTGCACGGGGTGCTTATGCTTTTAAACCAATTCAAACATTCATTCCATTTTATTCAGTAACATAAATCTTTTTCTTCATTTGATTACATGTTCTATAACATATGTTTGTGGAGCGAAAGTTAACTTAAGCATTCTTTATAGCTCTATATTGACTAACATTTGGAGTAACTACAAAATTAGAAAACAAATAAGTTTGTCCTTCCTTAATGGAGTTTCTGAATTTTTCATGGAGTGCTTTGTTCAACACACTCGCCTGTATCCTTGATCCCTGAAATTTAATAATCACACAAACACTTGGTAAGTTAAGAATCAAGGATAGACAATGAAACTAATAAAGTCAAAATGCAAAATACACATAAGCATGTATACACCTCTTCATCAATTAAAACCATGGAAATGCAAACATTCTATTTTCTGAAAACTCTAACAACTATGCTTTAGCAATCAGTACCATCATGCAATTCCTTAATTGAAGAATGTCAGGCCATGATAGTGTCTAAAAAACAAAGGTTTACATTTTAAATTCAATTAGGATGCTAAGAAGTAAATGTATAAAATCTGATAAGAAAGAAGAAAAGAATGTAATATAATTACATACTTGTGTTGTGAGAATTCAGATCAGCTCGAGAATGGAAGGTGAAGAAGCAAGTCGAACCTGAATGACTATATATGTGAGTGTAATCAGCACGAGCAAAACACAAAATAGGCAGGAGAAGGAAAAAATAGACATATCATATGCAAAGAGTGTTGGAAGAAGATAAGATAAGCACAAGACATTCTGTTTAATTTGCAGATTAGATATGACTTTTCATTTAGTGATAGACAGATTATTAATATAAACAAAGGTGAATTTAAAAATACTACCGATCCACAATTGCCATTAACATGATACTATATATTAGGGAATGTACACCAATATATGTAAGATTAAAGGCAAGTTTACAGAAAACATAAATGTGGCAAAAGCAGCCCCTGCTCTTATCTTGATTCATTTAAGCAAAGATAGATTCTGCAACATTTCAACAACCTCTATGTCTTTAAAAATTTGGCCTTATGAAGTTTGCTATAAAGATGGTAATAACTTACGTATTATATATGCATACAAATGGTAATAACTTACGTATTATGTCTTATAACATTTGAACTTATATCTGCATAAAGAGAACAGACCTTGAAATAAAATAGTTTCCTTTCCAATGAAAGCGGTGACCCAAAGTAACTTTATTGTGTTGATAGCAACTGAGATGGTCCTACCACACTGATTAAGCAATAGTAAAAATGCTTTTAGATATAATGCAATTGAATAGTTCCATTTCCTTAATAGACAGGCTATGTACTTACCAACTTGAACACATCATTCTTATCAATTTGGACAGCCCTTGCATGATACCTCACAGTCGCCTGTTGCTCATCTTCAAGCTTCAAAATAACTTCCTTGCAAAAAAAAAAAAAAATCCATGTACATTTGTCAACGTATTCACCTCAACAGACTTAAGATAACCATATACATCTTGACATCACGGCCTCAATGATGAAGGTTTTGGTGATGATGGCGAGTGAGGATCGAGGGGGTCGACGGAGGTGGTAGTCGACGGTGAAGAGGGAAGAAAGTGATGGTGGTGGTGCTTGAAGAAGTCCCTACTTTCTTCATCCAAGTCATTGTTCTCCTATCTTTTGTAAGCAGAAGCTTTCTTCCCTCAAAACTCTGTTCAAGTCTCACGGCCTCAATGATGAAGGTTTCTGTGAAGAGGGAAGAAAGTGATGGCGGAGGTGCTTGGTGAAGTCCCTCCTTTTTTTCCGATCTAATTCTTTAAGCAAAACCGTAGAAGTTTCGCTCAAGGTCCTTTGTTGCAATTTTCAGTTCTCTTAGGGCTTGTTTGGTGTGAGGGGAGAGGAGGGAAAATGGTTGGAAGGAAAAAATTTTTGAATTAGATTTTAAAAAAATAAGAAAAATGGGGTTAAAAATTTTAAATTTATTTTTCTTATTCTTTTATTTTACATATTCTCTATATTAAAATTATATAATCTCATTTCTCCAATTTTTTAAAATTTAACTCATAAAAATTTTCCCTCTCTTCCCTTTTCCTCCTTTCTTTAATCATGAAATAGAGCTTTCAATGTGAAATATTGCCACTGCTAATCTGAATCTCTATCTCAAACCCGTGACTGATATTGTCCCTTTGCTTTTTTATCTTTATCGAGAAAAGTAGCATTTCAAAAGAAGGACATGTAGTTTTTTTATCTTTTTTTTTTTTTAACTCATGATATGAGATGGGCCCACTGATTTTGTTTCAATGGACAAAACGGACAAAACTCCTCCAGTGACAATGTTTTCTGCCAATTGATAATATTTTAATAGGATAAAATATGTCATATGTAGAAAGTGGCTGCAAATCCATAAAATACTGAATGAATTAAAAGTTTTTTATAAAGATGTTCCAGACCATTTTATGGGTTAGACGTTAAATATGTTTTGATATGATAATAAGTGACGAACCACTTCAATTAATCAATCCTCATTAATTACTTTTAATTCTTTTTCTTCTTTTATACTACCTCCAATTCTAAATATAGGATAAAATTTATAGTATAAATTGCACTATAAACTTTATCCTATATTTAGAACCAGAAGGAGTATTAGATTAGATTGAACAGTTTTCTACTGAAAAAAAAAAGATTGAACAATTTTCAATGAGTTTAATTTCAACTGTTTCATTTTAAAAGAAATAAATATAAAATACTACTCCAGTCTTAGGAGTTTATATTAATTTTAAATATAAAAATTACTTTCTATATCTGTTATTTTTTGGGAAAATCCCATATAAATACCATTTCAATTGTCAAAACCCACAAAAGTCTGTTATAACTTAGAAAAGACAGATAGGTGATTAAGGACCAATTTGGGTTACTGAAGTTTAAGGCTAAAGACCAAAATGCCCCTCAACTCATTTACTCATACTCACCTCTAGAAAACTGTCGTTCCTTTCGATTCTGTCGTTCCTTTCGATTCTGTCGCAGAAGGGTTCCAGAAAACTGAATCACTCATCTGTCGTTCCTTTCGATTCTGTCGCAGAAGGGTTCCAAAAAACTGAATCACTCATATGTCGTTCCTTTCGATTCTGTGCAGAAGGGTTTTTTGTCGTTCCTTTCGGTTCTATCTAAGAGGGGCTCCAGAAAACTGAACTTAAGCCTGGGTGTGCAGATCTGGGAGTAGCTATTTTGCAAGTCATCTTTTGGTTTATGCACAATGATTTGGATCCCTTCAGATATTTTGGTTAGAAGGGTTATGGCATATATGATGTGCTTTATGTAAGTACTGTTTTTTTTGTTAAAACAATAGTCTATACCCTGGGAATGACAAGAAAACATTAGGTGCTGGTGGAATCGTGATGTTCACTTGTCATTGGACAATGTATTTGGTAGTTGCTGTCAATAAGAATCTGGTGTTTTGTAAATTCCATTACTGTACTTGTCATTTCCATTGAAACAGTTGTTAATGATGACAGGTGATGTAATTAAAGTGCACATAAATGAACACCTTCTTTTGAGTTAATGACTTCTATGCATTGAGTATAGGTGGAATGAGTAATGTTAAATTTTTTGTTGACAATGTTTTTGGTAGGTGCTGTCAAGTTTCACAATGGGAATAACAAGTTTCATAATGTAATTGACAAGTTTCATAATGGGAATGATAAGTTAGCCTCACCAAGCAATCACTGAGTGTTTCCCCAATAGGGGAGCCCGCTGACAAGTTTCACAATGGGAATAACAAGTTTTACAATGATATTGACGAGAACGCTAATGGGAATAACAAGTTTGGCTTACTAAAATATCACTGAAAGTGTTTCCCCAAAAGGGGAGGGCCCTAACAAGTTTCATAATGGGAATAACAAGTTTTATAATGGTATTGACGAGAATTCTAATGGGAATGACAAGTTGTGTTCTGACATTGACAAAAACCACAAATGATTATTGTTAGATTCAGATATCACTATTCGAATAGTGGATATATCACTATATGAATACTATTCGAATAGTATATTCATATAGTATGCGTAGAACATTGATGTGGAGTCACATGAAAGAGTGGGGGATAAAGTGGATATGCAAAAAAAAAAAAAAAGATGTGACGAATGGTTACACTTTGTTTCCCATGGTTAACCATGAAATGAATAGCAAGAGAAAGGAAGCATTGAGACTGGTGACTTCATGAATGACCCTGATCAAGAGGAAATGACTGACAAAATTACGCTCTTAATGTAAATTTTTGGTCTTCAAGTTAGAAATTTTTTTTTTTGGAATTCATCATTGTTGTAAGGAGATTGACACATGTCGTTTAACTTAGTAACCAATCTTTGAATTTTCGGGTGACATAGTAAGGATCATTTTGATCACCTATATTGTATATTGATGCATAGTTGTGGCCTTGTGTGTGTTGCCCCAATAAGGCTGGACGCTGACAAGTTGACTAATGGGAATGACAAAATTTTTAATGGTTTTGACAAGATTTATAATGGGAATAACAAGTTTAGTAATGGTAATGACAAGTTTTGTTGTGACATTGACAAAAGCCACAAAAATTCATGACAACAAATATCAAGTAAATACTCCAATGGCTTCTCAACATTATTCATTTCACCTACACCTAATGTACATAAGGCATGGACTAAAAGAACGTATTCCTTCATATTTACTTTAATAACAACAAATTGACACGATTAACAAGAGTAGTAATGGAAATGACAAGTACATTAATGGAATTAACAAAACACCAGATTCTTCATGACAGCAACTACCGTATACATTGTCAAATGACAATTTAACATTACTCATTCCATCTACACTTAATGTACATAAGTCATGAACCCAAAAGAACGTGTTCCTTCATGTTTACTTTAATTACAACAAACTGACATGATTAACAAGAGTTGTAATGGAAATGACAAATACAGTAATGGAATTAACAAAACACCAGATTCTTTATGACAGCAACTACCATAACAAGTCTTGTCATCACTTTCCTTTAACCGATCACATATCCATGATATTAACATATATGTCTGTTCAGGTCTGCCATGAATTTCCTTAATTGCCTTTTCCGCCATAAAAGGAGAATTAAAAACCTTGATCACAGAAATGGATCAGCAGCAGCGTCTAATCACGTGAAGAAGAAAACTCGGTTTCGAAGATTCCCTTTTTTGCTCACACCAACATCTGCAGAAGAGAATCGAACACAAGCATTTTGGAATCGAACATAAGCACGAGGAGGAGGAGAAATCGAACACAAAGCTTAAACGGACAAACCAACAACTGAACATTCCCTCACCCACATCGACGTCGCCGGCAGTAGAAGAGAATGGCACCCACAACCGTTTCTGATTTCAGGATGGCGACACGCTAGGGCTCCACCAGTGTGTTTCTATGAGAACTGAAATGATTTGGTGCGTTGTGTTTCCTTGATCGAGCGTGTCGAATGAGTAGAGAGGGTATTTTAGTATTTTACACAACACTTCAATATCTCTGAAAGGTCCCTCAGCACTTTTCTGTCTTTATCATGTTATAACAGACTTTTGGGGGTTTTGTTATTTCAAAAGGTATTTATCTGGGATTTTCCCTTATTTTTTTAATTTATCAATCAATATCAATATATCAATATCATCAATATATATATAAATACTCTTCCACCCCAATACTGTTCACAAGCAATGAATGGCTTTGATTTTCTCTCCCACCCACTATTACTGTTCATAACTAATCAACGGACCAGATCTTTCCATCACAGATTTTGAAACCTCCCGCCTCTTCCTACTTTTACAACTTCTTTCTAATTTTGAAATTTGAAATTCCAATTCTAAAATCGTCCGGCATCTCCAAAACATTAGTGATTGCCATTGCATTTTGGCTGAATCGGCTACAAAATCCAAGAAGGCGCTTACAGGTTCTCAGGATCTTGCCTCCACCGCACTATGCTTCTTCTTCTTCTTCGTCCGTTTGTTTCTTAACATTCACCGTCCTCTCCAATCGGCGGTGCTAATGCCACGTACTAGTCATGATCCTGCAAAACCTCTCCGACACGGACGACAATCTTCTCATTCAGAACGCCCTCTTCATCGTGCCCTGAATCCTCATCGCCGAAGATGAAGACACCGACGCGCTCCGACCTAAAACCACACCGAATTTCTCTCCATCTCGCTGCTCACCGACAGCTTCACCGCCCTCATCTTCTTCTTCCGCTCTCTCAGGTGACGATTTCTGTGCCTTTTCCTTCTCGATCTGGTCTGGCTCCTCTGTTCTGGTGTTTTTACTGATGCTTTTTGGGTTCTCAGGGTACGAGAAAAAATCAGGAAAATCTATAGATCTTAACTTGTGATTGTTTGCACCAGGATTGATCTTAAAATATATATTCACCGACTAATGCAATATTTTAGTTTGAGATGATCCAACTATTTTTGACTTTCGTGGTTGTTGCAGAGTATAATTATAAATTTCAGTTTCAAGGAAGTATTACATATATGACATTATGAAAGCTAAACAGAAAAATTCATTTGATAGAGCAGTTGAAATGGTGTTTTCAATATGGCAGTGTTGGGTTTATGTGTGTTTTCAAGGTGATTCATTTGATGCTGCATATGGCAGGGTTGCCCATGGTTTCTTACGTCCTGAATGTGATGGGTTTGAAGAAGGCAAGCTTGTAAGAAGATGGCTACATTTGTTCTTCAACTGGTATGATTCCTCTCTTGCTTTATATTTTTATCTCTATGTGTCAAATGATGAAGATTGGAATCTATGCATGTTGATTCTATTTTTGTTTCACTGAATGTAATATCACCACTTGATCTACTTGTCGGCTTGCATTGCTATTGAGTAACTCTTTTTGTGATAAGGAAAATGGTTGCAAGGCAAGTTGATTGATCAAAAGCGGTTTCAAATTTTAAATTTGGTGACCTTGTATGTATAAATTTGTATTAATTATAAGCTATTTCATTGAACAAACAAAAAGTTTTAGGAAGACCCAATGTATGCACCTTTCATGTAAATTGCCCAGCTGAATTTCATTAGGTGACTTGACATCTACAATTTCATTTGCTAGCGTACACTTTTTCTGTATTCTTACAGATTGAATGCCTTCCATTCTTACAGCCAACAATTTGGTTTTCAGGTAGAATTTGTCAATAAAAACATTATTCTGTTCTGTTCTTACATGAGCATGCAAGTTGTTGGCTGTTTGCACTTGAACAGAGATATATCATTACTTGGCCTGAAAAATTCGAATTACCAGCTACTGCATCTAATTATCTTTTCTGCCTCATTGATGCAGCTTGGTTTGGTTTTACTTCTGCCATGGATTCTGAATGCGATGACAAAATAGCGTCCAAACCAAGTGATTGTTCTCCTATAGCTGGGGACGTGGCTGAAGGCAGGTAAGGTTATCTGACACAAATCCACAGTTATCTTAGAAATCTCTTCACTATTTTAATGGTATGAAATTATTATTCTTCGGCCTTATCTCCATCTTTCTTGTCTTACCTGTCAACAACTCTTCCTTTTTTCCTTTGATAGTTGGAGCTGTATTTATTTTTTTTGTTCATTGGCGTTTGATTTAAGTTATTAGGGGTTGGTTCCTTTTTTTAGGATTACATTGTTATATGTTATTGTTTTGTCTGGATTTAAGTTATTGTGGGTTTGTTTTGTCTACAAAAAGACATTTTTCAAGATCACAGGACATGCTGGAATGCTTTATGAGATCATCAACTATGTTCAATCTCTTCAACGCCACGTAGAGGTAATTTGGAATTTGATAAATTGAGACCTTTCAATTAAATTCTGGTATTCCTTTTGGACTTCGAAAATATTTAATGGCATTTTTCACTGACTGTTTTTGCAGTTCTTGTCAATGAAATTAGCTGCTGTAAACCCAGCACTTGACTTCAACACGGATGATCTCTTCTCCAAAGAGGTTATCAATACAACAAGTGTACACACACATCAAACCACATGACATACAAGACACTTTAAGTTGTTAATGTTTACACAAGATTTACCTTAATTTTGTATATGTTTTTAGTACTTGTGGTCCCAGTTTTGCAACATTTGGGATGGGATCAGACATGAACAGTCCAACATATCTTCAGTTTAATAATAATAACAACTCAGGCCAACAGTTTCCTCCTTCAATCCCAGAAACGTTTCTTGACTCCTGCTGTTTCCCTATACATTTTACCTTTTTTCTTCTTCTGTGTAATTATCTTCTCTAGTGATGAAGAAACAATTATGTTCTCTTTGTTATTGCATGGTCCAGTAAAAGTTAAGAGAAGGAGGAGAGTGTGCACGATGCATTGAAGTCAAACTTGCTCATTCTTTCTATCTCTCAACCGTGCAATAATTAAGAACAATCCTTTTCCTTTTCAAGTTCTGTCATAAATATAATGATTAGTTTTCTCATGATACTGTCCTTTTTTTTTAACCTTTTAAAAGCAGCAAATTCTACCATCCTCTGCTTACGAATCTGATCTTCATAATCTAATGAATGTGGGTTTTGATCAACCAAGAGCAGCAGCAACAGCATCTTTTCTTTCTCAGCCATTCACAGGTACTACACAATTATTATTGGCAAATAAAAAAAAGCCCTGTTCATATACTGTGTTGAATATGACATGATCTTATAATTTGTGTGCCGTCAAATCATTATTTTTCCTCCCTTAGCTTTCATGTTTTAAAAGTGAAAGAAAGAAACAAAACTGTGTGAAATATTAAAAACATAGCCTCACTATGTTGCCATCTCATAGATGTATTCACTTAGGGTAAGATAAATTGCGATTTAACTCTCCATGATTCAAGTCAAAATTAGTTTGCCTCTTATAACTAAGAAACAGTTGTTCATAGCAGCCCACAAGTACACTTTTTCCATTAATTTTGTCCGCTGACATTCAACAAGCCTAATAATAAAAGAATCTATGGCCCTTTCCCTGTTAAAGCTTATAGTACACAATATCATTGAATTGCTGTCGTGCGGGTATCTAAGTTAAAATTAAGTTGTCTTTGCTTAGTCATCACTCCCAAAGCAGTCAAATAGTAGTACCTGATACACACTTGAGGTAACCTTAAAGTTATTGTTCAGTGTGCCTATCTATAATTTAGATAGTTCCCTTTCCTTTATCCCATTCCCCTGCAGCAAAAGGTGCTATTTTCTCTACTTCTGTATTCTGTATGTTAGCTGATACATATTTTCAATATCAACAAGCTTTCATATTTTGTACATGCATTGATTATTTTGTACAAGCATGGTCCCATTCTTTTGATGATGTAGGGTCCGTTTTGAACTTTTTGTACATGCATTGGTATCAAAGCTTAGGCAAGACTTTCATGCTATGCTATGATTCAAATTTGTAGTTGTATTGATTATTTGGTTTTTTTGTTGCTCTTGATTTTATTTTCTTTCTTCTAAAGTTGTCTTGCCTATCTGGATTTATATTGATGTTGAATTTATTTCCTTTCTTCAACCTAAAGGCATGCAAACATGATTCTTATGAATCGTTCTTGCAACTGATTGTTACTTTAAATAAAAATCAAATAACATAAGTAATAGATAAAGCAATATGACTTTAAGAAGAACATGATTATTATAGATAGGGTATTTGGGGATGATTCTTGCCCCGTGTTTTAGTACTATTTTTAACTTATCTCCTGCCTTACATGTTGTTTATACCCACATATTGGTTAATATATATAAACAGAGAAGTCTTTAAAGTTTGTAATCTTCAAAATGTTGTTGAGAAAATTTGGACACTACAAGAAGTTGTATATGCAAATAAATGATCCACGTGTAAACATCAATAGTAATTGAAGAGAAAATTGAACAAGGTTATAATGAGTTGTCTCTGCTCCTTATTGCAGATTTTAATTGTGTCCTCCAGGAAAATATACTAATCCAGGTAATTTTTATGTTTGGCTGAATGTTGCCATATGATCTGATTTGTTGTTCATGTTAGTATTTCATTGCATTTTTAAGCTATTCTTTTGTTTGTTTGTAGGGTCATATGTATCTGTTTGTCAATTTCATTAGTTTTTACTCAAACATATTCGGGTTTGAGATAAAGGTTTGTTATATAACATAATGCTTGACTCTCTATTTTTTAATTCATGTTTATGTATTTTTTTGTATAAACATTCTGGTTGATATAATTTGAAGTTCATGTGAATCATTATATGCCCATATTTTATCCGCTCCTCTTCTTCCATGATTTATGCCATCTGCTGCTAAGTTATAGATGTCCATATAAGAGGCATTGCAAATCACAAAAGTTGTATTTATCTTCAAGCAATTATGACTTACTGTTGCTGTGTTGGTTCAAAATTCGGATGTATGGATGACTGAACATTTATGGGACTTGTGTGCTTTTTTATTTTTTCTTTTTAACTTCTATTTTAGTTGAAGAATGTGGATATATTTAATTATCTGCTTTGAATTTCTTTAATGTTATAAGAAGTCTGAATGTCTAATGTGGTTTTGATAAAATGGTTTTAAAGTTTTAATAACTTTAGCCATTCTTCTTTAATGACTACATGGAAAATGTGAATGCATATAATCTTTTTTTCTATTGTTTGTTAGAGTTGGTCCCAAACGCAAAAAATTTCTCAAATGAGCACCTAAAAGACCAAGCAAACAAAAGCAATATACATCTTTCCCTGTGTATTTTGCATGATATACAGAAATGCAGTAAATATGTATTGTCCATTATCTTGTACTCTAACTTTGCTAGAGGTATTGTTTTTTTGAACTTCATTTATAAATTTCTTGCATCCTATAATTAGGTATGCCATTAGCCACAAACAAAAAGTTAAGTCTGGATGTACATACAAGCAATTCAAAAGGCGTTGAAATGAAAATAAAGTTCGCCATGTCAAGTTAAATCACAAAAGTTAGTCCAACAATATATTTGAAAGCTGCAAATGTTGAATATATAACTGAGAGGAAATGGTTAGAAGCATTGAAGGTGGTGGAGTAGTGAGGAGTGAAGGAGTGAAGAAGCTAATAGACAAAAGCAACTCCGCCCACTACTCTGAACTCTCTTCTTAAAGCTATTACATCTTTTCCAAGCACAACATGTAGCCACTGTCATTTGTTAAAATCACCCTTTACTTTGTCTATTCCTCCAATTGCTACTTTCGATTGCTGACACGCATTAATAAGTTTTTATTATAGTAAATGCAAGTGTCTTGTGTGAAAAAAAAGCAAGTATAACATACAATGGATATTTAATTTGAGCATAGCTAACAAGATTTATTTCTGAAAGACGTTTTCTCCCATCTTCCCTTTATTTCTGTCCTTTCCCCTTATTCCCATTCCTTCTGTTTTCATTTCAGAATGGTAGATCAATTAAAGAACACATTATGACAGTTTCCTATTTGTACTTCTGCAGGCTACTTTGGTTTCACATTCTCGATGTCACTCTCAATGCTATCTGCATGTGTGGCCGCAAATACTTTGATGAGATTTGGAATAAACCATTGGAATCTGTAGGCTACTTTTCTTTTATCATAGCAAATACTTTTCTTTAATTTAAGGATTGAATACATGGCTACTTTGGTTTCACATTCTCGATGTCACTCTCAATGCTATCTGCATGTGTGGCCGCAAATACTTTGATGAGATTTGATATAAACCATTGGTATCTCTATCTCTGAAGATAAGTGTTATAAGGGCTGGTTTCAACTGGATTTTTGTTCTCTTACTAGATGATTTGTTGTAGTTTTATGTCGATCAAAGGTCTCTTCCATTATTATCTTCTTGCTGATTCACACATTAGGTCTTGAGTAGATTATTATTTCTACATAGCTCTGGAGTCTCTCATAAAATTAGGGATTATTTGCCAATTTTTCTTCATTCACTGCTATTGTCTCTTGTACTTCTCCAAATGTTTGGGAACAAAATTAGTATGGATTTCTTTCTGTCCATTTTACACTCCTCTCCTATTTTGATGTCAGCATTTCAATGATGAAATTAGTAATTGGATTTCTTATTGCTAATTACTTCATATTTGTTTGGTTTTATGTGACCTAAGAAGTAAAGTCTCAATCTTTTTTTGTAGATCCTGACTGCATTAGAAATTGTCCGTCAATATGCAGATATTATGCCAAACAGCCAGCTTAATCAAGTTTTAAATGCTGAGTTAGGTCCTGACTGGACCTCAAGATTGATTAGTTATGATTATGAACCAATGGCTGCTGCAAGTATTGGCCAGGTATGTAAGTTTGTATCCCATCATCAGCACATCTTTCTATTCAGCGCTCCAGTTTATGTATATAATTTCTGATATTTTCATGAACACGAATAACCATTAGAAGTGTGAGAATGTGCACTGTCATGACTTGTGTTGAGTCATGACATTTCATATTTTTAATTTCTAACCATTGTGCTTTCTCAATGAATTTTTTTCTTAATTGAATATTCAATGTTTAATATCATTCAAATTAGCATTCATCTTTTTGAACATTAATTTAACACCCCAGCTTATGATTATCTTATTTGTAACTACCATAATTGAAGGAGAGGCACATGGAACTTCTGAAAAGGGCCCTTCAAACATGAATGAGACTACACCCTTATTTTGCTTTTGTTTATAGTATGGTTATCTCTTCCTTTTGGTATGCAAGAACTTTGGCAGGACCTCAATCTGTGTATACCCTTTTTTGAAAAATGGGTCTCTACTATTTGACAAGTGACCAAAAAAGGTAAGGTTTGTTTTTGTCAATATGCTCATGCTACTTAAGCTGGGCCCAGATTGGTTTCATCAATTTTGAGTTGGGGTATCATAATCTTGTATTCAAATCAGACTGAAAAAAACCAAGGCCACATTTTTTCCTGAAATCAAATATATAAATATTAAATGCTCAAACTCCATAAGGAAGCAAATTTGGTTGTGAATTGATTACTCTTATTATTGATAAAAGTTTGCTTATAGACTCATGCAAACCGACCTGTTTTGCCTACCAATGTTAGCCGACAATTAAAATGAAATTTCCTTAGAATAAAATCTGCAAAATGGTGGTGTATCCAATGCATTAGCATATTTCTCACCAATGACTTGTATTTGTAGCAGACTATGATAATTAGGTGCCTTTTATAATTGCAAGATGCAGGCGCTGTGGTTGCTGCATAGTCTGATTAGTAGGTTCCAAAACCAATTTTTTCTTGAAACCAAACTTATTTGCGTACTTATAAAAATATCTGCCATTTCTTTATGAATGCATGAAATCTTCCTTCATACATACGTGTTTGTTTTGAAAAGTTTATAATTCTTATTGGGATTGTCTGCAATTGTTGATACAAAAAATATCCCACTCTTTTCAAAAAGGCAACTTTGAATGCATCATATTCTACTGATACATTAACATTGAACCTTGATAGTTCACACGAAATTTTCAAAATTTGGGTGTTTATTGTGGGTAAATCTTATCTCATGGGAATTGCTTGGATGCTGATTTATGTAAAGACTGGTATGCATTTGTAGGATGGTTGTGCTTGCTAGCTATGTCACTACTACAAGGGTACTTGGGTGTCAAAAATATAAGGGAAGCATTATGGCTTCAACTGCCTATTCATTAATTTTAAAGTTGGTGTTTTTTTACTTCCCATTTTTCATTAATTGTATTTTATTGACTTTTGGAGTGTGTGGTATTATTTGTTTGATTGCTATTTCAATGTAAGTCAGATGATGCTTAACAAATATGATTAAATTTCTTAATAGAAACTAAATATGGGAGAGGAATCTGGTGAGGAAGAACATCACTATCAACAAAAGAGAAGGGCAATCACATGGAGAAGGTGATGCTGTAACAAATGTTGATTATAAGGAGATTTTTAAGAATTTGAGTGAATTCAACATTGTTGTACTGTTTAAATTTATTTTTCCTTGATGTTGCTTAATTTAATTCCAATTTTTTTTGGGGCCAGAGAGCCCAATGCCATACGCAAGTAAAATTAGGTGGAGTTTGTTTAATTTTGAAAATTACTGCTCCACGTTTGACTTTTCCCCAAAAATTCAATGCAAACTACTCAACTCATATTGATGCTTCCATGCCAACATGTTAACTTCTAAGGGTAGTTTCTTAGTTTTATTTCGTTGATCACAATCTTGAAGTATGGAACATCTTTCTTTATGATGGGTTCCTAATCAACTCATATTAATGCTTCCATTGCAACATGTTGACTTCTAAGGGTAGTTTCTTAGTTTTATTTCATTGATCACAATCTTGAAGTATGGAACATCTTTCTTTATGATGCGTTCCTAATCGCCATAATCTTGATTAGAAGCTCACGAAAATGTAACTATGTCGGAGGTTGCTTCCAATGTTATATTTCAAATTACTTGATTTTATTTTGATTACTTTTTTATTCTTAAACTTTAATTTTACACTGTGTTAATAATTTATAGGAAAAGTGGTTAGTTGTCTGTAGAGTTTGATTTCATAGAAAAACCAAAGCTTGATGGTTAATTAGTTGCATTCTCGCTTATGTAATCCTGTTTTTGTTTAAGCACTTTACAATGAAGATAAATTTCTTCCGTTAAAAATTGCTCCCCGCGCAATGCGCGGGAGAGTTCATGCTAGTTTTTATTGATATTCATTCACCCTCCAACACAACCGAGAAGACAGAAGCCAGAGCTCCAGATCGCGCCGGAGCAACACACCAGAATAGCTTCGACCTTCTTGAACCAGACCAGAGGCACCGCAGATCAGATCAGAGAGAGAGATCGGAGAAGCTTCAACTCGGAGTACTGTTTGCCCGTCGGTATCACCACCTTCCTCTCCCTCTTCCTCTCATCGACCACCACCGTCACCACCAGAATTTCTCAGCCACCTCCTCTGTTCTTTCTCTCCACCATTTCCTCGTTCTCTGTCTTCTCTCCAACCACCATCGCCTTCTTCTTCATTCTCCTTACCACCGTCAATCACTGTTGTCGTTCCTTCTCTTTGATTCTCCGGCGAGCTCCTTCCTCCACTCTTTCTTCCGTCAGCCACCACCTCTGTTTTCACAGCACTGGCACACACTCTCTCTCTCCCCACCATCTTCATCAACTGTTTTCCATACTCAGTCACCTTCGCCTTGCTGGCCATTTATTCAGAACTGAGCACAAAGGAGGAGGCATTTTGATGAGAGAAGATGCCAGGGAAGATAAATGAAAATAGGGTCAAGAAGTTTTTTTATTTGATGTCAATCCCTCTCTGTGATGTGGCGCATATATCAAGGGATGGTTCATTTGAATTTTAAATCTGGCTTATGAACAGAAAAATGTGAGAGGAGCCGCAGAGGAGCCGTTTTTGTTACCGTTAAAATGTTACCGTTACTCTCTCGTTCCTTTCTTAAATTCTGCCTCCTTCGCTTTGACACCAGACCCTGTTTATCTCATGGATGACGTTAAGGACGTTAATAAGTCTGTTCCGGTTCAAAGACCCGATTCGTTTGGTCGATTCGGTCAATTTGGAGGCAAATATGTCCCTGAAACACTTATGAATGCTCTCACCGAGCTCGAGGCTGCGTTTCATTCCCTGGTTGCTGATGAAGAATTTCAGGTTTTTAAGTTTGATTAGAACTTCGTTTTCGTTGTCAATTGATGAACTTAATTTGGATCTCTTCAAGTTCTTATTTTCCTTTTATAATCTCTCATTTCTCATTGCTTTCCTCTTGATTCAATTATTACTTGATTTCAACCATAGAATCCGTAATCCTACAGATATATGATTTGGTAATCTGAAACAGTTTCTTTTGTGGACAAAAATTATTGAATTACAGAAAGAACTGAGCAGCATTCTGAGAGACTATGTTGGTAGAGAAACTCCTCTTTATTTTGCTGAGAGGTTGACAGAGCATTACAAGCATCCTAACGGTGAAGGGCCTCACATATATCTAAAAAGGGAAGATCTTAATCACACTGGAGCTTACAAAATCAACAATGCAGTTGGCCAAGCTTTGCTTGCCAAGCGATTGGGCAAGAAACGCATTATTGCTGAAACTGGAGCTGGTCAGCATGGAGTAGCCACTGCTACTGTTTGTGCTAGATTTGGGTTAGATTGCATAATTTATATGGGTGCACAAGACATGGAAAGACAGTCACTTAATGTCTTCGGGATGCGTCTTCTTGGTGCTGAGGTATGTTAAACTTTATGCAATATATTGCTGATATAATCATTCTTATCAATTACTCCCTCCTATTTTAATATAAGACCTATTTAGCTGATTTAATTAGATTAAGAAAGTTAGTTGAGTTAGTAAATATAACATGTATTTTATAAAACATTTTAGTCATATTCCTTAATTCCCTTATTCCCTCTACTGTTTGGTTATTGTTGAAGGAGCATCAATATGGTAAATTAGGAAAGATTGACAAATATGAAAATTATGTCTTAACTTTAGGACTTAACTCCCCAAATATAACTTAATATATTAAGGATAGGAGGGAATACTATTCAAGCTTAAGTAATGGTTTCTGACATTGAATTAGGCACATGTGTATCTGATAATTTGTGTGGTTTAAGCAACCTACTGATCTAGTTGCCAGATATTGACGGTAAACTTCTTATCTGGACGATTTTAAACACGTATTCTATTGGTTGGCCTTGTTAATTGTGTGGTTCTGTGAAGTAGGTAAGAGCAGTGCATTCTGGGACTGCCACACTGAAGGATGCAACATCAGAAGCTTTAAGGGATTGGGTGACTAATGTGGAGACAACTCATTATATTTTGGGTTCAGTTGCTGGGCCGCATCCATATCCAATGATGGTAAGGGAGTTTCATACAGTGATTGGCAAGGAAACTAGAAGGCAAGCATTGGAGAAATGGGGAGGCAAACCTGATGTGCTATTAGCATGTGTTGGAGGAGGTTCAAATGCGATGGGACTTTTCCATGAATTCGTTGATGACAAAGAAGTTAAGCTGATTGGAGTGGAAGCTGCTGGTTTCGGTATTGATAGTGGCAAGCACGCAGCAACACTAACAAAAGGAGAAGTTGGGGTTTTTCAAGGAGCTATGAGCTATCTGTTGCAGGATGATGATGGTCAAATTATTGAGCCCCACTCTATTAGTGCAGGGTAATTTTTCAATGTTCCTATGTCAGTTCTCTTGTGCTTATGCTGATTTCACTTATTCTAAATCTGCTTTTTATTCTTTCAATGTGCACAGTTTGGACTACCCTGGTGTTGGGCCAGAACACAGCTTCTTGAAAGATATAGGACGTGCTGAATATTGCAGTGTTACCGATGACGAAGCATTGGAAGGTATGACTACTCTCAGTTTTTTTGGCCCCCACTTAATCCAATATTTACTTATTTCTGATGGAATGTGAAAAATAAGAGTGGGCTTTGAATTTCAAATGTCAAGGAATATGATTTTTTATTCTCTCAATAGTGCTGCCACTTTGTTCTCCATAAATCTCTTAATAGTACATATTGAGTTGAACATTATTAGGGCTCTTTAGAAAATCAGAGAGCGGCTACTTCCGTGTTTGATTTTACTAAAGTAAGAAAGGAGAATGTTGATCATATAGCATATATTGAGTCAAAACCTGCATAGAATGTTGCAGTTTTAGAAGACAATATCAATCTTACCTGTTGAATATCTTTGCTCAAGGAGACATTTTTTGAATACTGTTTGCGAGTTCATTTTCTTGATTATTGTGGAATATTTGAAATCTTTGCTGATGGATATATTTTTCTGGCTATATCAAGTTGTTCTATGTTGGTTTCATTTACTACCCAAAGGCGAGGGCTTTTGTTGTTGAATTTCAACGTAGCTAACTAACAATCATAAATGAACTTGGAACCATCTTACGGATACTTTTTTTTTTAATTGGGACTTTCTCTTGCTTTGGTGATTACCTTGAACTAATCCATCTTTTGTTGATGGATTCTAGCTAATGTCATTTTGTTTGTTGGATGTATATATGTTAGTAACTTAGTACAACTCTGCTGTAATATGTTTTGGCCCTGGTGAGAGTTGCTTGGGTAGCATTAGCATATTTTTTCTCCCCCAATTAAGTAAATAAATAAGCAACCAATAACGTTACTTTAACCTAGCGCAACCTGAATAGATAACAATAAATTTCCTGAAGACAGCATATCCTGTACAACTATTCTAAGTTTCTCGGTGGTTTCATTGTCTGTGAAAGCCGCAAACAAATCCCCATTTATGGTAGAATAATATGAAGTGGCATTATTCATTTTCATATAAGCTCATATTTTATTCTGTGGTCAGAAACTGTTGCTTTTCCACCACTTGTAACTTGTCTCTATCTACCAAAAGAATCACTGATATTTTGAAAATCAGACATATTCAGGCACAATACAAACACTTCAAATTCCATTGAAACACTATTTGTTTTGTTATGTTACAAGACCCACATTGTGTTGTATCCTGTAATAACCTTATCAATATCGATGTCGTTTAATGTGCCATTACTATCATATTTGCAGCCTTCAAGAGAGTGTCCAGACTAGAAGGCATAATCCCAGCGTTGGAGACATCTCATGCTCTTGCTTACCTTGAGAAGCTTTGCCCATCTCTTCCAGATGGAACTAAGGTCGTTGTTAACTGCTGCGGCCGAGGCGACAAGGACGTTCAACTCGCTATCAAGTATCTCACTGAAAAGTGTAAACATGTCAAAGCTTATTCTCACTGAAAAGTGTTTGGCTGCATGTTTGTGTGTTGTTGGGTTGGTCTGTTTTTATTTGTTTGTGAATTAAGTCTACTTCAAGAGTTCTTCAAGGCGGTGGTCATGTTGTTTCTCTATGGCATGTCACAGTCGGGGATTGAGGAGAGCTAGCATTTGCTCAAAATTATAATTTTTTTAAATGATTGATATTAATTAAATGATTTATCATTTTTTAAAATTAATTTACTTAATTTATAAAACGATATGTATAATATAATTAATAATGATACACAAAAATATTTCAAATATACATAGCTGAATTAAATAATTTATTTTGCTTCTTTAATTTCCTCAAATTATATACATATGTCTTATATTTTCAATTAGACGGAGTACATTTTATGAAAATCAACATTTATTTTTTTACAAGTAATTAACTTAAATAACTTTCTTGCTATTTATAAATCAGTTACACATTAAGAATCAAAGAATATCTTAAAACATACGATTGGACATTGCGTAAAATGCTTGAGACCTCAACACCCCACATACAGAATATTCTTGTAAATCTGGGATATTCTTATTTTAACCATCAGTAAATTCAAAGACATACAGTGATGAGTTGACTATTTTTATTTTTCGATATATAAATATTATTGAATAACGACACTAACTCCAAATATTCAATCTGGTTAAGGATAGTTAAATCTTTTTTAAAAAAAATTATTAAAAAATTGTAATATTAATATTAATTTGAGTGTCAGCTAAACAAAATTAATGAATAATCATCAATCAATATTATATTTGAGCCCCTCGTTTTTCTAGTTTTGTCTAATCTGTCCTTTACTGTCTCCCAAGCCACAACGGCCAAGGCCCTGATGCACGAGGTCCTAAACTATCTGTTTTATTCCTTCCTAGTTCCTCCTACCATTCAGCGATAGAAAGGGAAAATGTGGGCAAAAAAAAAAAAAAAAGATAGAAAGGGAAAGAATTTCATTCCATGCCCCAACGTTATAAAATTTAAAAAAATAATTCGATAAAATTTAATACTTCCCCCCAAATTTAAGAAGTTTAAATTATATAAATTTTTAATATTATAATAATTTAGAAAATTATTCATTATCCAAATGAAAATCATCTCTTGATTTTTAGATATAATTTGAAATCTGAAATCTTATATTATAAATTTTGTAAGATTTTTTCTGTGACCAAGATACAAGTTTTCTTAAAGATTTGATTCTATGATATAATTAATTTTTTTTCAAAACAGAAGACAAAATTACATGTCGACTCCTCATCTGTGAGCTGAAAGTCAAAATACCTCTCCATCTGGTTAGCTTTCTCTAGAATCAGTGAAGGAGTCGTCCAAAACCAACTAACCAAAATCTCTTCCTTTTCCACTATCGTTATCTTTCCAATGGCTTCCTCTGCATCTTCTTCTCCGCTTTTCAAGCTAATTTACGTACCCATAATCCTCACATCGCTTTTGAGCCTGCAAGTTTGGTCCTTTAAATCCCCATTGAACCCGCAAGACTTGCTCCCTCTGTTGCCCAGACAGGTCTCGTGGCCTATCATCAACTCCCTCCACAGCGCCGTCGATCTTCTTCCCTCCTTCGTCGGCGCCGTTTCGTCCACCGACGATGCCCTCGAGTGGGAGGGCTCGTGCTTCTCCGAGAACAGGGCTTGGATGGAGTTTCACAACAATAGCGGCACCGAATTCGGTGGCGGAACGCTTCATATCAAGGTTGGCTTCTGAGTTTGCTATTTTACTTCACTGTGAGTTTGAACCACTTTTCTCAGTTTGGTAGTTAGTGTAACAATGAAATCGGTTATTGCCACATACTCAAACTCAGAACACACTTATGGTCTAATATAGTTTTGATCGTGGTGAAATATCAGCAACAATAGATCTTTCTTGACGACAATGTGGACAACTTTTACTTTGTGGGTAGTGTTAGAAACTTAGAATGAGTGTTATTTCAACGAAGATAGAAGACCAGCGATTGTCTATAAAGTTCATTTTGCTGAAGCTAGGGGTTTGAAGGTGAGAGATGATTAAACATTAAATCCTTTGATGGGTTCTGAACTTCGTGTTTTTTCCAATTATGAGTTCATTTTAGTGTCCTTGGTCTTATAACTAAAGTGTTCTCTTTTTATCTGTTTATGATTGTTATTATACGGTATTATGAAGTTATTTCTGTTTATTAATGAAAAAGGTTTAGTAATTTGAATTTGCTGGTCAAGTTGATGTCATTATTTGCTTGCTATTCTACATTTGTACATTCTTATATATACAGTTTTCTTATTGACTTTGGCTTTAAAGGAAACAGCTGATGAGTATTTATGTGCTCATCCAGGTTAGCAAAGCTCATAGTTGGACGTGTATGGACCTTTATCTCTTTGCCACCCCATATCGTGTAACGTGGGATTATTATTTCCTGTCTCGGGAGCACACACTAAATTTCAAAGAATGGGAAGGGAAAGCAGAATATGAGTATGTAAGTGGCCTTAATTATTATACCATACTTTGGTTCAGTGTGAAATAATGCTTATTCACTTTCAGGATTTTTTTTACTCTGAGATTAGGTAAAAAATCGAGGGGTTTCAATTTTCCTCATGAAAGCTGGAATGTTTGGGACCCTTGGAGCACTTCGGGATCTCTTCCCCTTATTTACAAACACTGGATGGGGTGAGAAGGCAAATCTTAGATTTTTGAACAAGCACATGGGAGCTTCTTTTGTTGCACGCCCTGAGCCATGGGTTACAAATGTTAGTGCTGATGACATTCACTCTGGAGATTTCCTTGCCGTTTCAAAAATTCGAGGCCGCTGGGGTGCATTTGAGACTCTGGAGAAGTGGGTCAGTGGAGCATATGCTGGTCACACTGCTGTTTGCTTAAGGGATTCTGAGGGAAAGCTATGGGTTGGGGAATCAGGACATGAAAACGAAAAGGTAAATGGTTTTTTGATCTTTAGCTAAGCAAACAGTACAAGGACTTGTGTTGAAAAAGACTGCCACATATTGTTGCACTTATCTTGTATTAGAGGGCTGATTTATTGTATTTCGTTGACATAGTACTCCTTGATATGTTCATAAAAGTAGTCATTCCCCATCTTGAATTTTGTGAACCGGTGCTTTCTAGTTGTTTTCGTATTTAAAAAGTATTTATTGCTGTGATCCATTTCTTTTTACTGTGTCTTTATGCTCCTTTCCTCCCTATGTAGCATGGCCACCGCAGAAAGCAGTCTTTTTTTTCCTGAATGCTATAGTTTCGTTTCCTTCATTTTAGTGCAAGACATGATCTTCCACCTTGAGACTACCTTTTCTGTTTTTTTTTTTTTTTTTTTGCACTTCTTCATCTTGCAAGAAGCTCAGACTTCAGGAGTGGCACCTAGTGAAGAAAAAAAAGGTTGAAAATCGTATGAGGTTATTTAGACATTTGCAGAGAATGTCATTGGGTGCGTCAATGAGGAGGGTAAATCAAGTTGTTTGGAGCCCAGTTAAGAGGGGCAAAGGAAGACCGAAGAGAATGTTCAATGATGTTATTGAGTGTGAGATCTCTTACTTAACAATTAATCTTGAGATTTGGTTTTTGATAGAGCTCAATGGTGTCATTTGATCCATGTAACCGACTCCACCTAATAGGATAAGGCTTTGTTGTTGTTTATTTAACATGTCGACATGAATAGATTTCCCTCAAGATGAATATGTCATATTGCTTGTTTGATCATTTGAAAGTGCATAGGTCCAGGACAAAAAAAAGAAAGAAAGAAAGAAAGAAAGTGCATAGGTCAGTCAAGCTCTTTGGTTGATACATTTGCAAGTAGTTAATTCCATCCTTTTTTTTTCTTTTACAGGGAGAAGATATTATTGCTGTATTACCATGGGATGAATGGTGGGAATTTGAAGTGAATAAAGATGATTCCAACCCTCATATTGCCCTTCTTCCTTTGCACCCTGACATGCGTGCCAAGTTTAATGAAACTGCTGCATGGGAGTATGCTCGGAGCATGGATGGCATGCCATATGGTTACCATAACTTGATTTTCAGTTGGATAGACACCATAAGCGGAAACTATCCTCCCCCCTTGGATGCTCATTTGGTATTAATCTTAACCGATGTTTTAATATTCCAAGTTTACTATAACATTCAATGTAACAATCTTGAGATATTGGCATGTAAGCCAAGATTTATCAACCATAGGCTTCTATGATTTCAAAAAATAAAAAAATAACCGTACTGGTTCTCATCACAGTTTCAGTATGATATTCAGGTAGTTGATGAATATTCAAACACCCCCCCCACCCAAAAAAAGTATAGTGTCATCAAATTGACATAGTTCCACAACTAATTACTTATTTGCCACTGAAAAAGACAAGGCTGATGGGAATAGTTTTCTTGCATGACTGATTCTGATAAAGCTTATGATTCTTCACGTGTTTTGACCACTAGCTGTGTTACTCTGCAGGTTGCTTCCGTTATGACAGTATGGAATCAGATCCAAAACTATTGTAATTAAATTGAATTACAAAACTATTGTGTAAAGATAAAATTTAAAAGGATATATTTCTTATAATACTGTGATTACTCTTTAAAATTTGAATTTTAAATAAAAATATTATGAGATTTTGATTTGAAGTGTAAATTCATTTTGGGAAAATTATAGCTGAGGGGTCAAAAAGTTAAGATGCACAACAAGGATTAAAGAGGAAATACAATTCTGCATGTGGCTGAAGGGAATGTTGATAGAAATAAGGGTATTTTCATGTAATATTAGCCGTCACTTTCAGTGAATAACATAACATGCAGCACAATTTACAGAATTGTACCACGAAACTCTAAATTTTCAGTTTGATCCAAAAATCCGAAAATCTCGAAATCACCGTCATAAACCTCTGCAACTGATTTCCTCCGGCCTCTTATGCATAATTTGGAGAAATCTGATATTAAGGGTGTGTTCTTATTAGCTTTTGGAGAATAGATTCTGGAGAGAATAACTTTAGGAGAATAGATTATGGAAAAAAATGATTTTGATAAAATGAGAGTGTTTGGATGATTTGATTAGAATAGCTTTTTTCATGGTCAAATGATTAAAAAGGACATTAACTTTTATGATAATTACATATAAAGGATAAGATTATATTTTAAATATTATTTCACATTAAATTGCATAATAATTACAATAAATGAAATAAATTTTTCAAATTTTTTTTAAATTATAACATTTGTCAATTATGTAATATAAAAAAATAGATGCAAAAATTTTAAAATTATAACATTAGTCAATTATGTAGTATATTACAAAATTAGATCAAACGTACAGACTGAAGGCGTACACTATATTAATTTTCATCTCCTTTCCCAACATGGGTTATCTTTTGCCAAACCTATTGTATCATTCTTCATTAAATTCTTTGGAATGGTTTTGATTTTTGCAAGTGTGCCCGTGTCTTTAATTTTTGTTTTTTTACCACTCCTGTCTAGTCTCTAAAGAGATATATATATATATATATATAAGTATATTAAAAAATTGTTAAAATAATAAATTTTTTCTATAAAACACCAAAGTACAAATTCCGAATATCGGTAGGGCGTGGGAGAGACATGGAGGAAGGTGCCCAATTATGTGTTCCCGTGGCCGCCACACTTGAAAACAGGCGGGTTAATTCTTCTTAGAATTGGAGGCCATTATTTCTGAATTAGTCGTAACCGGGCACTTCCTGTACGTTAATCACCAAATTCATTACACAAGTTAAACAAATCATCCTGCAACTCCAAACAAATCATCAGTGTATAACATTAAATATCTTCTTACAATAAAAGAATGCCATCTTGGCAATATAAGCAAGCTTTCTCTAGGTAATCAAACAGGAGGAAAGGTATGGAGATTCGTCTATATTTTAGGCTTCCCGCAAGAAGAGAATGAGCTTAAACAAGATGGAAGAATAAACTAAGCACACTAAAACATTTCTTTAATTTTAGCCAGAAAGGATTTGCACTCATAGTAAGTGAGCATGAAAAGGTAAGGAAGAGTTTACAACAGCCAACTACATCAAACAAGAAAAATTCATCATCATCAGACAAAAGCAACATAAAATGACATCTTGTCTAGCTTTGGACTGAGATAATGTAAGCTCGTAGAACCAGTGTCAGATTGCTAAGGACACTTTTAGCACACGAAAAGAAATATTATTCAGAAAAGAAAGACAGATTCCAAATTAACCAAGCAACTAGAAAACGTACAAACAAATGTCTGAAATGATAAAATAAATAAAGACACCAGCAGATAATGCTTTACAGAAATTCAAGCCTAAAGGCAAAGACACCTGGATCTTGCTCTCTGAATTTTTTGTGATAGGAGACGGGCATGTTGGTGTAAGCTCTCCTTTCATCAAAACAATTTCCAAAGAAATCATCAATAGATTGATCTATGGCAGGTTTGAAAACCCCATATGATTTTATAACCTAACGCCAGTACTTTAAAAATTCTCATGGCCAACTTTTATAAGAGGTGGCATTGTTCATCAGGAATCAACTGTTTCATACTACTAGTGAAATATGGGCTATGATGTTATGCAGATTTTAAGTGCTCTCTTTTAATCTAACAAAGGAGATTTGAGAATATTAAGGAAAGAAAATTACAGTTATATGTATGGACTTGGGGTTTGGAGATCTGTTCTCTGAATGCATTTACTTTTATTTTAGGATATCTTGTCATTTTCATTATGCTCAATTTCTTCATTGTGTAGCATCTTTGCATCTTGTTGTTTCATTCTCTTGCTATGTTTGTTTTGTTTTTGGAATATCATATCATTTTCATTGTACTGTGATTTTATCTCCTTAAAAATTTCAGAATAACTGCAGCATGATTTTAAGAGCACTAACTGCAGTCTGATTTCAAGAGCGCCAGAAAAGACACAGCAAAGTATTCCATTGAATAGTTAGAATTCATTACAATGGGTGAAAGTTTGCTTGCGTATAGGAGCACAAGAAATGGCAATAAGAATCAAAATAGTCCAGCATTTTCCCACATTTACCAACTGGTTAGACAGGGGAGGGGAAAAAACAAAGAACCCGCCGCATATAATCACCCCAATTGATTTCAATCCCAATGTTAATATGACAACGAAGAAATTTTTACCTCAGATCTAATTAACCTAAAGAAATCACTTTCAGCAAACAACTTAACGCATCAATAATCAAGTCAACCGAAAGACCTGCATTAACGTGCATATATAAATATAGAAGTTGTACAGATTAGCAGAAGAAGAGAATTGGATTGAAAGCGGAGAGAGGAGACGGATTTTCAGACCACACATGCTTACCTGGAGGAAGTCGCCGAACCTCACAACCACCACAGACAAAGGAGTAGCCACCGAAGTCGCCGGAAAGATTTCGCAAGCGATTTTCCGTCGATTTCGCAAGCGATTTTCCCTCAACAAAGATATAGCCACCGAAAATAGCACCACCGGCCCGTTCACAGCTTCCGTTCACCGTGAGAAAAGGGACAAAGGAAAGATCGAACCGCGAAGCCAAACTTCTCCGATCTGCAAGAGAAGGGGAACGACAAGGGGAGGATGGGATCTGTTGAGAGACGAGACGAGAATGCCGACGGGAAAGGGAAACGGAGAAGGAAAGGGATGACGCCTTCGCTGGAGAAATTGGAGAAGACGAGAATGAAGGAAGGACGTGTGTGTTCGGGAGATGACAGACGGGAAAGGGGAAGAGAAAAGGACAGGTGCAGCAGGATAATAATTACTCTCAACGGTCATAAACCTGGCTCAAAAAAGTGATGAAAAATAGTTTATTCAAGAATAGCTTTTTTGCCTTAAAAACAGGATTCTGACAAAAAACGGGATTCTCAGTTTTGCTCATGTGTTTGGATACTTTTCACACAAAACCATGATTTGAGCAGATAAGCGCTTTTTTTGTCATCTCCCGAACACACACTAATATAATCTTGACGGAATTACAGAAAAGTGCCTCGAATTTTTAAATGACCAGTTTAGTCCAAAAACCTGAAAATAAATTTATATATTTATTTTTTTATCCTATTAAAATATTTAATAGGATAAAGGCAAAAATAAATGATGTTTTGCTTTATGAAAAAGAAAAGCTATTGGATAAAACAAAATGTGGAAAGAAACTTTAAACTTTGGTCACTTTCAACAAATAAAATTTTTAATCCTATTCATTCTACATACCACCATTATAAAAAAAAAAAAATTGTATGTTTCACTTTCTGCCCGAACTGAAAAGCATATTGCACATTTTCATATAATAAATTTTTACTTGATGCTCAGACTGACTGTGCTTTAATTTTGTAAATTTTCTCACGAAATCCAACTGCTAAGGTATAATCTTTACTCTTCATTGTCACTATTGGCATAAAGCATTCTACAGGGAGTCACGGGTGGAGTTCTATTTGTTTTGTCCATTAAAAATAAGTCTCCTTTTACATGCTAAATTCACATCAGATCAATATTTACTTTGAAGTTATTTTAAACATTCAAAGTGGATTGCTGATTTCTTGAGTCCATTTGAAGGATATATATTGTGTATTGCTTTTGTTAACATCCCAAGCTAATGCCACATCATTAATCCTCGACATCCCAACCCCAACCTCAGCTTCAATGACTTCTTGCAAAAGTATGCTATTTCATGCGGCTACTTTCTTCCCCACATAAAATTCAGGTTTTCCCCATCTATACATAGTCATGCATGTTCATGTTGCTTATTCATCTTGTATAGTCAACCTGATCTAGCTTACAAGACCTTATATTTGTACTTCAGTAGTTTCATCTATTGGTAAATAATCCATTTCATTCTCTTGTAACTTCTTTTTAACCACTATCACTTCATCCTTTACTAATTTTTTCTTCTTCCATGTAGATAGTAAAACTACTAATAGTGCTATATGTAGGAGTTACATGTATATTATTAGCATGTCATGAACATTTTAGATAGTAAGATAATGAAAAATGTTGGGCAAATTGACAATGTTTCTGATTTATAATAAGCAGAAGCATAAGCTCCCCATACTACGTACAGGTAGCATAAAGAAAGGACAATCAATAAGTTATATTGATTTTATATCTATAAAAGCCTACTTTTAAATAATTATAATCAATTGCTTATGTTTGAAAAAATTATACTCAAATAATTAGAACCAATTTACATATATTGTAGATATATTCATTTCTCAAATAGAACCTATAGATATATATCCATCCCATGTTATCTTTGTTGTCATACAAATTGTTTATATTTCAACAAACTGGAGAAGCTACTGTATCTATTTTTATTTAAATTTGAGTCGTGTTGTTCTATGTTAAGAATTAGATAAACATCATTTACTGTTGAAATTGTATTAGATTATGTGATGAATTAACCTGGGTTAAAAACAAGTGTAACATTATTTTAATAAAATGCTTCCCACACAACGCGTGGGGGAGTAAATGCTTGTTGAGGTTCAATTCCATTTCCACCTCCTCAAATTCTAAAGTATCAAATGGGGCCCTAGAGTAGTCTTCTTTAATTAATATTTAAGAATACCTATGTTTTTTTTAACGTGAAAAATACCCATGGAGTTTATACCTTAACATGTCACCCCAAAAAAAAAGCATTTACTGGCCAAAAAAATACATGCCTAATGGACACAGTCCAATGTCCAATGCCGGTGAACATTGGTGTGTTTGGTTTGAGGGGTGGGAGGGTGGGAAGGGGAGGGTGGAAAATTATAATTTTAGATAAAAGAAACTCAAAATTTATCCTCTCATTTTTGAAATTTTGGATTCTCGCCCAAAATTTATTTTTCTCATTATTTTTAAATTTTAGATTCTCATCCAAAATTTAAATTCCTTCAATCCAAAAAGGTAATTTACCCACCCTATCATCCCCTCCCACCCCCGCAAACCAAACACACCTCAGGGTTCTTTGGTTTCTAACCAATGTCGTGCTCGTTTAAAATAGTTTATTTTTGGTAATAAGTGCTTATAAATCGTGATTTACGATATATGAGGTAAGTATGTGAGGGGAGTTTTATCTCGACTTGTGTAATCAGGATTTATTTTTTAAGAAAACACTGAACCAAACAAGCCTGAAAACAATTGTTTTTCTTTTAAATGAATTATAATGACACTCTGCTTAAAATTACAATATTGGACAAAAAAAATTTAAAATTTACCCTCTTATTCTTTTAAACTAGATTGTGCTTCCCCGTGCGTTGCACGGGGTGCTTATGCTTTTAAACCAATTCAAACATTCATTCCATTTTATTCAGTAACATAAATCTTTTTCTTCATTTGATTACATGTTCTAGAACATATGTTTGTGGAGCGAAAGTTAACTTAAGCATTCTTTATAGCTCTATATTGACTAACATTTGGAGTAACTACAAAATTAGAAAACAAATAAGTTTGTCCTTCCTTAATGGAGTTTCTGAATTTTTCATGGAGTGCTTTGTTCAACACACTCGCCTGTATCCTTGATCCCTGAAATTTAATAATCACACAAACACTTGGTAAGTTAAGAATCAAGGTAGACAATGAAACTAATAAAGTCAAAATGCAAAATACACATAAGCATGTATACACCTCTTCATCAATTAAAACCATGGAAATGCAAACATTCTATTTTCTGAAAACTCTAACAACTATGCTTTAGCAATCAGTACCATCATGCAATTCCTTAATTGAAGAATGTTAGGCCATGATAGTGTCTAAAAAACAAAGGTTTACATTTTAAATTCAATTAGGATGCTAAGAAGTAAATGTATAAAATCTGATAAGAAAGAAGAAAAGAATGTAATATAATTACATACTTGTGTTGTGAGAATTCAGATCAGCTCGAGAATGGAAGGTGAAGAAGCAAGTCGAATCTGAATGACTATATATGTGAGTGTAATCAGCACGAGCAAAACACAAAATAGGCAGGAGAAGGAAAAAATAGACATATCATATGCAAAGAGTGTTGGAAGAAGATAAGATAAACACAAGACATTCTGTTTAATTTGCAGATTAGATATGACTTTTCATTTAGTGATAGACAGATTATTAATATAAACAAAGGTGAATTTAAAAATACTACCGATCCACAATTGCCATTAACATGATACTATATATTAGAGAATGTACACCAATATATGTAAGATTAAAGGCAAGTTTACAGAAAACATAAATGTGGCAAAAGCAGCCCCTGCTCTTATCCTGATTCATTTAAGCAAAGATAGATTCTGCAACATTTCAACAACCTCTATGTCTTTAAAAATTTGGCCTTATGAAGTTTGCTATAAAGATGGTAATAACTTACGTATTATATATGCATACAAATGGTAATAACTTACGTATTATGTCTTATAACATTTGAACTTATATCTGCATAAAGAGAACAGACCTTGAAATAAAATAGTTTCCTTTCCAATGAAAGCGGTGACCCAAAGTAACTTTATTGTGTTGATAGCAACTGAGATGGTCCTACCACACTGATTAAGCAATAGTAAAAATGCTTTCAGATATAATGCAATTGAATAGTTCCATTTCCTTGATAGACAGGCTATGTACTTACCAACTTGAACACATCATTCTTATCAATTTGGACAGCCCTTGCATGATACCTCACAGTCGCCTGTTGCTCATCTTCAAGCTTCAAAATAACTTCCTTGCAAAAAAAAAAAAAAATCCATGTACATTTGTCAACGTATTCACCTCAACAGACTTAAGATAACCATATACATCTTGACATCACGGCCTCAATGATGAAGGTTTTGGTGATGATGGCGAGTGAGGATCGAGGGGGTCGACGGAGGTGGTAGTCGACGGTGAAGAGGGAAGAAAGTGATGGTGGTGGTGCTTGAAGAAGTCCCTACTTTCTTCATCCAAGTCATTGTTCTCCTATCTTTTGTAAGCAGAAGCTTTCTTCCCTCAAAACTCTGTTCAAGTCTCACGGCCTCAATGATGAAGGTTTCAGTGAAGAGGGAAGAAAGTGATGGCGGTGGTGCTTGGTGAAGTCCCTCCTTTTTTTCCGATCTAATTCTTTAAGCAAAACCGTAGAAGTTTCACTCAAGGTCCTTTGTTGCAATTTTCAGTTCTCTTAGGGCTTGTTTGGTGTGAGGGGAGAGGAGGGAAAATGGTTGGAAGGAAAAATTTTTTGAATTAGATTTTAAAAAAATAAGAAAAATGGGGTTAAAAATTTTAAATTTATTTTTCTTATTCTTTTATTTTACATATTCTCTATATTAAAATTATATAATCTCATTTCTCCAATTTTTTAAAATTTAACTCATAAAAATTTTCCCTCTCTTCCCTTTTAAAATTTAACCAAAAAATTTCATTCCATGCCCGAAGGTTATAAAATTTATAAAAATAATTCGATAAGATTTAATACTTTTCCCCAAATTTAAGAAGTTTAAATTATATAAATTTTTAATATTATAGTAATTTATAAAATTATTCATTGTCCAAATTAAAATCACCTCTTGATTTTAGATATAATTTGAAATCTGAAATCTTTTATTATAAATTTTTTCTGGGACAAAAGTTTTTTAAAGATTGGATTCTATGATATAATTAATTTTTTTTCAAAACAAAAGACAAAACTACATGTCCCGTCCTCATTAGTGAGCTGAAAATCAAAATACCTCTCCATCTATCTGGTTAGCTTTATCTAGAATCTGTGAAGGAGGAGTCCAAAACCAACTAACCAAAGTCTCTTCCTTTTCCACTATCGTTATCTTTCCAATGGCTTCCTCTGCATCTTCTTCTCTGCTTCTCAAGCTAATTTACGTACCCATAATCCTCACATCGCTTTTGAGCCTGCAAGTTTGGTCCTTTAAATCCCCATTGAACCCGCAAGACTTGCTCCCTCTGTTGCCCAGACAGGTCTCGTGGCCTATCATCAACTCCCTCCACAGCGCCGTCGATCTTCTTCCCACCTTCGTCGGCGCCGTTTCGTCCCCCGACGATGCCCTCGAGTGGGAGGGTTCGTGCTTCTCCGAGAACAGGGCTTGGATGGAGTTTCACAACAATAGCGGCACCGAATTCGGTGGCGGAACGCTTCATATCGAGGTTGGCTTCTGAGTTTGCTATTTTACTTCACTGTGAGTTTGAACCACTTTTCTCAGTTTGGTAGTTAGTGTAACACTGAAATCGGTTATTACCACATACTCAAACTCAGAACACACTTATGGTCTAATATAGTTTTGATCGTGGTGAAATATCAGCAACAATAGATCTTTCTTGACGACAATGTGGACAACTTTTACTTTGTGGGTAGTGTTAGAAACTTAGAATGAGTGTTATTTCAACGAAGATAGAAGACCAGCGATTGTCTATAAAGTTCATTTTGCTGAAGCTAGGGGTTTGAAGGTGAGAGATGATTAAACTTTAAATCCGTTGATGGGTTCTGAACTTTTTGTTTTTTCCAATTATGAGTTCATTTTAGTGTCCTTGGTCTTATAACTAAAGTGTTCTCTTTTTATCTGTTTGTGATTGTTATTGTATGGTATTATGAAGTTATTTCTGTTTAGTAATGAAAAAAGTTTAGTAATTTGAATTTGCTGGTCAAGTTGATGTCATTATTTGCTTGCTATTCTACATTTGTATATTCTTATATATACAGTTTTCTTATTGACTTGGGCATATTTGTTTTAGCGATCAAATTGCTTATAAGTTGGTTTTCACATAAATCGAGACACAACTCCTCTTATATACTTACCTTGTATATCGTAAATCACGATTGAAGAGTTGCTTTTAAGCATTCTAATCGTTAATCCAAACGAATACTTTGGCTTTAAAGGAAACAGCTGATGAGTATTTATGTGCTCATCCAGGTTAGCAAAGCTCATAGTTGGACGTGTATGGACCTTTATCTCTTTGCCACCCCATATCGTGTAACGTGGGATTATTATTTCCTGTCTCGGGAGCACACACTAAATTTCAAAGAATGGGAAGGGAAAGCAGAATATGAGTATGTAAGTGGCCTTAATTATTATACCATACTTTGGTTCAGTGTGAAATAATGCTTATTCACTTTCAGGATTTTTTTTACTCTGAAATTAGGTAAAAAATCGAGGGGTTTCAATTTTCCTCATGAAAGCTGGAATGTTTGGGACCCTTGGAGCACTTTGGGATCTCTTCCCCTTATTTACAAACACTGGATGGGGTGAGAAGGCAAATCTTAGATTTTTGAACAAGCACATGGGAGCTTCTTTTGTTGCACGCCCTGAGCCATGGGTTACAAATGTTAGTGCTGATGACATTCACTCTGGAGATTTCCTTGCCGTTTCAAAAATTCGAGGCCGCTGGGGTGCATTTGAGACTCTGGAGAAGTGGGTCAGTGGAGCATATGCTGGTCACACTGCTGTTTGCTTAAGGGATTCTGATGGAAAGCTATGGGTTGGGGAATCAGGACATGAAAACGAAAAGGTAAATGCTTTTTTGATCTTTAGCTAAGCAAACAGTACAAGGACTTGTGTTGAAAAAGACTGCCACATATTGTTGCACTTATCTTGTATTAGAGGGCTGATTTATTGTATTTCGTTGACATAGTACTCCTTGATATGTTCATAAAAGTAGTCATTCCCCATCTTGAATTTTGTGAACCGGTGCTTTCTAGTTGTTTTCATATTTAAAAAGTATTTATTGCTGTGATCCATTTCTTTTTGCAGTGTGTTTATGCTCCTTTCCTCCCTGTGTAGCATGGCCACTGCAGAAAGCAGTCTTTTTTTTTTTTCTTGAATGCTATAGTTACGTTTCCTTCATTTTAGTGCAAGACATGATCTTCCACCTTGAGACTACCTTTTCTGTTTTTTTTTTTTTTTGCACTGCTTCATCTTGCAAGAAGCTCAGACTTCAGAGTAGTTATCAGTTTCATCTGGTTTGAAATATGAATAATATGTACAAGGAAAGAAAAGATTCATAATGAACTTATACAAGGAAGGGTTGGAGTGGCACCCAGTGAAGAAAAAAAAGGTAGAAAATCGTATGAGGTCATTTGGACATTTACAAAGAATGTCATTGGGTGCGCCAGTAAGGATGGTAAATCAAGTTGTTTGGAGCCCAGTTAAGAGGGGCAAACGAAGACTGAAAAGAATGCTCAATGATGTTATTGAGTGAGATCTCTTACTTAACAATTAATCTTGAGATTTGGTTTTTGATAGAGCTCAATGGTGTCATTTGATCCATGTAACCGACTCCACCTGATAGGATAAGGCTTTGTTGTTTTTATTTAACATGTCGACATGAATAGATTTTCCTCAAGATGAATATGTCATATTGCTTGTTTGATCATTTGAAAGTGCATAGGTCTAGGGCCAAAAAAAAAAACAAAGAAAGAAAGAAAGTGCATAGGTCAGTCAAGCTCTTTGGTTGATACATTTGCAAGTAGTTAATTCCATCCTTTTTTTTTCTTTTACAGGGAGAAGATATTATTGCTGTATTACCATGGGATGAATGGTGGGAATTTGAAGTGAATAAAGATGATTCCAACCCTCATATTGCCCTTCTTCCTTTGCACCCTGACATGCGTGCCAAGTTTAATGAAACTGCTGCATGGGAGTATGCTCGGAGCATGGATGGCATGCCATATGGTTACCATAACTTGATTTTCAGTTGGATAGACACCATAAGCGGAAACTATCCTCCCCCCTTGGATGCTCATTTGGTATTAATCTTAACTGAGGTTTTAATATTCCAAGTTTACTATAACATTCAATGTAACAATCTTGAGATATTGGCATGTAAGCCAAGATTTATCAACCATAGGCTTCTATTATTTCAAAAAATAAAAAAATAACCGTACTGGTTCTCATCACAGTTTCAGTATGATATTCAGCTAGTCGATGAATATTCAAACCATATCCCCCTGCCCCCCCAAAAAAAAAAAGTATAGTGTCATCAAATTGACATAGTTCCACAACTAATTGCTTATTTGCCACTGAAAAAGACAAGGCTGATGGGAATAATTTTCTTGCATGACTGATTTTGATAAAGCTTATGATTCTTGACGTGTTTTGACGACTAGCTGTGTTACTTTGTAGGTTGCGTCCGTTATGACAGTATGGAATCAGATCCAACCTGAATATGCTGCCAACATGTGGAATGAAGCCTTGAACAAAAGACTTGGAACTAAAGTATGCTGCAATCTTTACTTATCTCGTTTTTATGCTGATTGCTAAACTTTTTTGGCATGAGGATGCCATATTTTTACTCAATGCGCTCTAATGTATAGGAAGAGATACTTCTTATCCATTGCATAGACAAGTAACACAAATTGGTAATTGGTACCTTTGACAAAATTGGGATCTGTTTCTCTATTTAGTGACCGCTTTCTGATTATTTGGAATCTCACAATTCATTACCAAAAGTGTCAATGACATGACATTTCTGTTGCTGTATAGGGACTCTCTCTCCCTGACATATTAGTAGAAGTTGAAAAGCGAGGATCAACATTTGCTGAACTGCTGACTATTCCAGAACAGGATGACTGGATATACAGTGATGGGAAGTCAACTTCCTGTGTCGCGTTCATTCTAGAAATGTACAAGGAAGCTGGATTGTTTGATCCAATCGCTAGCTCCATCCAGGTGACAGAGTTTACGGTGAGTTTGTGTGTTGAATGGTTTGGTAATTTTGAAAATTTATCTTTCCAATAACTTGAACCATTCTTGTTGGATTGGTTGTTCAGATAAGCACAGTTACATGCTCTTAGATAACTATTGTCCCATTTTGCACTGACACCATACTGGTTTAGCTACTCTCCAGAAGTGTCATAATTAGGTTCTCTGAGTTGTGGTTTGTGGGGAGGACTTTAGTTAAAAGAGTCAAGTGAAGGATATGGTCACTAGGCAGATCTTTATATCTTCTTGCAGAGACATGTTGATGAAGTTGATTGCTCATTTCACAGTGTTTCAATTTTTGATGATCCATATTAGGCAAAAGGGTGAGGGCTATTTAGTGAGATATGGCTGCTTGTTGTTATTGTAAAGGGTGTCCTAAGGCTTTGCTTTAAACTATTACTTGTCTGGTTTATTCTTTATATGGTTAATACCATTATTAGTTTTTATAGTTTGATCGAATTTTGGTTTTATTCTCTGTAGTTTCAAATTGTTGGTTTTGGTCTCTAGTTATATAAAATTTGGTTTGAATTTAATGACTGCCTTCTATACTTTTAATGAGTTTTGGTTTTAGTCCTGGAGTTGTCAACAACATGCACCTGAGGTTGTTAATCAATGGAGGCTCTTGGAGTTGTCAACGATCTGCATCTGGGGTTGTTAATGGGACCATTTTTTCATTTTGAGATTTCAATAGACCATTTCTTCATTTTCCTTCTTTCTTGGGACCTAGCTGTAATTCTCCCTTCTTTTTATCTGAGTTTGGTATATTTATGATTTGACTCCCATGGTACTTCTCACTGGAATTGAGTGTTAATTGATGACCTTACCATTACAATTCTGAAAAACAACACTAATCTAAACTTCAAGTTACATTGCATGTGCCTTATGACTTGGTTGAAGAACTTGTTTGTGGTAGTTGCTGCAATTAAAGCCTTTTTTTCATGGTAAAATGTAATTAAAGCTTATTTGTGTGCGCTATAATTGCAGATAAAAGATGCTTACATACTCAATTTTTTCGAGAATAATTCAAGCCGCTTGCCAAAATGGTGCAACAGTGAAGACACGGTGAAGATGCCATATTGTCAGATTAGAGGGAAGTATAGAATGGAACTGCCTGGATACAACAGCATGCAACCATATCCTCATATGAATGAAAGATGCCCTTCTCTGCCTCCACAGTACTTTAGACCACAGAATTGTTAGCTTCACCCAATTCTTTCCTCCTACCCCTGGGGTTGACTCAATGCCTTGCCAGACCATTGTTCCTCTAGAATTTTCCGACAGCATCGTTGACATCTTCATCATCTTCTGTTTGTTTCTCTCATCAATGTCAAAGAGGGATAGACACAGAAGATATTGAACTCACTTAAATGGTGGGGTCTATTTGATTGTGGAACTCACTTGTGTGTGATGGGTTCTACAATACTTGTGTTTATTTCATTTTGAAATTGAGGGTAAGATAAAAGTTGTAGAGAGGATCCAGGGTCTAGTGCTTATTTGCACATGCATGATTTTAGAAAATGTATATTTAGTTGTACAATATATATTATTGTATCAAGTCATGCACGTCATTTGGGTTAAACTTTGTAGCTAGATTAAACATGATGTAAACAGATGGGATTGAAAACTTTGTATTAATATGAAAATTTCATTTCATGTCTTGGCTCTTCAAATTTCCGTTCAAGTGTTCCAACCTTGGGAGCCATTGAACAAAGCCCGGAAATTTTTCTTGCCATGATAACATGCGAACAAAAATTTACTGATATTTCTTTTTTGGTCTGCAAAAGTTAATCATCGTTTAACAAGTTCTTTTTTTGTTTAAAACAAATTTTCACTGTTGGACTCTTCAACATTTCGCATCAACCCGTCAGATTTACCACCGAGTTTTACATCAGTTTTCAGCAATGAAATTGCAATCAAAATCAATCGACATGTTTTTACCCAAAAAAAAAAAAAAAAAATTGATATGTTTTCAAAGGGTATCAGCTACCGTGGAGACGAGAATTCTGCTCAAAGGGTATCAGGTCTCGTGTAGAAAAATAATAGACATACAGAACCAAATGAGATCCATTTTCATAGGACCCACCTCTAGAATTGCTTGTCTTTTCATAATAGGACCCACCTATGAATCTAACTCGAGTGATGGTCTATCCAAGTGACCGAACAACAATCATGAGTTATTTTATACGTGTAAGGACAAGTAAGCAAACAACAATCTCAAGTTCCACACTGATACTAACAATAATGTATGTGAATACTGTTGTATAAATCACAGAAAGAAGAGCTAGTTATTCAGCCAAGTGGTTGCCGCCAGATGCTAGTTTGAACAGATAAAACCCAGTCATGAGAGCACTGCAATAGAAAAATAACAAATCGTCTTAGCTTGGAAATGAGGTTGAGTTGTAAACAATTCTGTGTTGTTTTCTATTCAAAAACACTACATTGATCACAAATATCTAATGGACTTCACTTAAATCTTGTTCAACAACACAGCACCATAGAATTTCAACTATCAACCAGTAATGCCAATTGTCACTCGCCTCAACACGTAAGGTTGAGTTGTTTGTGCTCCATGAATCATGACTACCTGTCAGCTGACTATTCCTAGAAGCTTAGTACCAAAGGCAGCATGAGCTTTCGCCTAGAGTTGTTTAATTTTCACACATGAGAAACCAAAAAGTCTGAGCGCAAGAATGCTAGCTTGTAATTATCACCTAAAGAGACTATTTAGTTAATCAACAAGAAGAAAGTTCTGACATCACGATAATACTTCAACTCAGCAAGGTTTTACAGATGCCTATTGTTGATTTCAACACTATAGCCCAACCATTTAACAAAAAAAAGAAACCTACTCATGCCCATTCTCTCCTCTTTCTCCTTCTGCAAATCCACATATAAAAGTAGAATTTCTCATAAGGTTGTAACAGTTTGACAAACACTTACTCTGTGGCGTGAAACTGAAAAATAATCTGATATTCTCAACTAACATGGTATTGGCTGTGCACAAGTTAAGTTCTGGGATAGGCATTGCCTTAGTATATAGACATGAAGATTAAAAAGTATGGGCTGGATATTAAACTATAATTAGCATACCTTATCCCTGCAACAAGACCAGCAGGCATGAACTTTGAAGTTTGCAGGTAACGCTGTCCCATGACCCAAGTGAGTACGGCTGCACAAACTGTTATTCATAACAAAAATTAATTAGAAATAGTATGAAAATGGCAACCACAGTCATACAGAGATATCAATACAGTGGATCGAAAGTTATGTATGATCGATTTATCCATGCCACTCCATTTTCACTTTCCTCTCTATTTCCCACTTCCCCCACCAAAGATACCCTAAATTTTGATCAATCATGAATATCTTTGATCACAAACGACATGATCTAAGAATCACAAAACCTGACATCTACATGAGACACAACATGGGACAGAACCGGACAAAATATAATGGAAGTGCAGCGTCGGATCAGATATAAGTGTCAGATTCATATGACCTCAAATATAGATTTTCAACATCAGATGAAGCTGCCAGCTCTTACAGTTGACAAAGATCCATCACAAAACAATTAAAAAAAACATTGAATCACGAGTTAAAGTATCTCAAAACAGTGACAAAAGAAGTAAATAAATAAAATTTGCATAGAACTCAATCGCCATCTTTAATCAACGGCCCTATCTCTCTGTTATTTATTCAAGCATTTAATGAGTCTCTTTACTAACTAACCATATACCACCAGATTAATTTAGATCCTCCTCGAGGCTAGAAGCTTTTAAACCCTCATGACATTTAGCAGAAACACAAAACAGGATAAAATTGACCCTAATCGTACGGATGAAGAGAACTTCATTCAGAGACAAAATTAAGAACCAGAACCAAGCCAATCACTGAACTGGAATCAAAGTAAGCATTTCTTAGAAAAGGAACAACCATACCTGTTAACACAATTGGTGAAAAATCTGTATGTTTTCATTGATTCAAATAATCGTACAAGTGACACATATATATATACAATTCTGAATACAATGCCACGTCACCTAAATAAGCAGATTCCAGAACCTAAAGCTAATTCTGTTACAACAGAATTTATAACAAATGTAACTAAAATAAAAAATATTTCAAGTAGATGACTCTATTACCCCCCACAAGCTAGCATATAATTGTTGACCATGCCAAGACGAGTGAGAAGATCATGAAATGGCTGAGGATCAAGAGACTTGGTGAAGATATCTGCAAGTTGATTGTTGCTACGAACAGGAAGAAGTTTGAGAATGCCAGCTTGGACTTTCTCTCTTACAAAATGAAAATCCAACGCAAGGTGTTTTGTCCTCTCATGAAAAGTGGGGTTGTTAGCAATGTGAATAGTGGATAAATTGTCACAATATAGAATGGTTGGGAAATCATGAGAAATGTGAAAATCTGAGAGTAAGTACAAAAGCCATTGAATTTCACATGCGACACAGTGCATGGCACGATATTCTGCCTCACTAGAAGAGAGGGAAACAGTAGTTTGTTTCTTGGTGCGCCAAGAAACCAGAGAGGTACCAAGAAAAATACAATAACCAGAAAAAGATCTCCTTGAATCAGGGCAACCAGCCCAATCTGAATCACTGAATGCCTTGAGTGTCAAAGGAGAATAGGAGGAGAAAAATAAACCTTTAACAGGATTAGACTTGAGATAGCGAAGCACTCGTAGAGCTGCAATATAATGAACAGTGGTTGGAGAGTGCATGAATTGACACAGTTGCTGAACCACATATGAAATATCTGGTTTGGTAGTAGTAAGATAAAGAAGTCTACCAACAAGTCGGTGATAGGGAGCAACATCCGGTAAAGAAGTGCCATGATCTTGGGAGAGATGTGTGTTGCGGGCCATAGGTGTAGAAAGGGGTTTACAACCCAAATAACCTGCATTAGCAAGAATTTCAAGAGCAAATTTCCTCTGATTTAAAGAAATGCCAGCACTGGAACGTGCAATCTCAAGCCCAAGAAAATATTTGAGAGTTCCCAAATCCTTGATTTTAAAGGCATTATCTAAGAAACCCTTAATGCTAGTAATTTCAGAGGCATCATTACCAGCAAGGATGATGTCATCAACATAAACTAATAAGGCAGTAAATGAGTCATCCACAGATCGAATGAAAAGTGAGTAATCAGACTTAGATTGCTGATAACCGAAAGATAGAAGGGCAGTAAAGAGCTTGGAGAACCATTGACGAGAGGCCTATTTAAAACCATATAAAGACTTTTGCAATTTACAAACAAGTCTGGGATTAGATTAATCAAATCCAGGAGGAAGACACATGTAAACATCCTCATGTAAATCACTATGGAGAAAAGCATTGTTAACATCTAATTGCTGTAAATGCCAATTAGAAGCAGCAGCTATAGTGAGTAATAAACCGTTGTCATTTTTGCAACCGGAGAAAAAGTGTCAAAGTAGTCAACCCCTTCGGTTTGAGTGTAGCCCTTTGCCACTAACTAGGCTTTGTACCTCTCTATGCTACCATCGGCCTTAAACTTTGTCCGGAAAACCCATTTGCAACCAATTGGATGTGTACCAGGAGGTAACTCAGTCAAGACCCAAGTATGATTTTGTTCTAATGCTGAAATCTCATTCTGCATAGCTTGCCTCCATTCAGGATATTTAATGGCAGTATGGTAAGATTTAGGATCATGAGGAATAGAGATAGACAAGGCAAAATTTTTGTAGGAAGGGGACAAAAGATCATATGAAAGAGAAGAAGATAAAGGATACTTACAGGAAGTGACTGGGGAAACCGATTGGTGAAGTAGATTGTAATGGTAATCAGTCAAATATGCTGGTTGCTTGTGCATTCGCTCAGGCCTGCGAACAGGAGTAGAAGGGAGAGGAACATTTGATGGTGGGATAATAGAAGGAGGAGCTAGAAGAGCTGGATCAGATGAAGAACATAGGGAAGAAAGGTCAGATGAAGGGAATGTAAAAACAGAAGGAGGATCAGAACATGGGGAAGGCTGAAATGGATCAGAAAAATCCAAAGGTGGAAGAGACTGAGGAGAAGGAAGAGAAGAATCAAAAGGAGGAGATGATTTGGTAACAAAAGGAAAGTGATGTTCATAAAATATAACATGTCGTGAAACAAAAATTTGATTGGTGTGAAGGTCTAACAAAAGATATCCCTTGGTAGCGTTGGAATCTTAAACCCATCCCAATTTTTTTCCATGATAGTGTTGATTTGGAATTGTCAAGGTGCAGCACATAACAAGTTCCACACTGTGCTAAGATCCTTCAATAAAGATCACAAGCCTGACCTCGTTGTCCTTGTAGAGCCAAGAATTTCAGGACCAGTAGCGATGCGTGCCATACATAAAATCAGATTGCAAACTCCCACAGAGTAGAGGCTATTGGGTTCTTGGGAGGAATTTGGTTACTTTGGAATGACAAGGTTAGGATTGAAATCCTACAAAACAACTGGCAATTTGTTCACACTCGAATCCACATCCTGGAGGACAATAGCTCATTTTTATTTACAGCAGTTTATGCTAGTCCCTTGGCCACTCTCAGGGCTCAACTATGGCTGAATCTCGCACATATTGCAAGTACGGTCCAGGAACCTTGGGCACTAGCTGGAGACTTCAATGCTGTTCTGGCATCACATGAATGAAGGTCGAGTTGTGGCACACCGAGAGGAGGTTGCCCAGCATTCTAGAGCTTTGTCAGCACCTGCAGCTTAATCGACCTAGAATACTCAGGGCCAAGATTCACATGGCGAAGGGGCCTCTCGATGGCATGCCTGGACAGAGTATTTATCAATAGCCAATGGGCTCAAACTCTGGCCCAAACTTTGGTCCAACACCTCCCAAAGATTCGCTCTGATCATTGTCCTATCAAACTTGTAATGGAAGCCAATGCTCAAAATTCCCGACAGCCTCCGCTATTCTGTTTCCTTGCAGCTTGGCTTGCATACCCAGAATGCCACGAGTTGGTTCGTAGTTCATGGCTCCCAGGGAATACACTATCAGAAAATATGAAACTAATTGCAGAAAAAGCCAGTGCTTGGAACAGAGAAGTGGTAGGAGGAATCGGAGCTAGGAGAAGGAAGATAGCAACGCGCCTCCTAGGAGTCCAAAGAGCATTAGAGTTGACCCCCTATCTCTGTTCCTTACATCACTAAACCAGGAACTCAAAGCCGAATATGAGCAGATAAGTTTGCAGGAAGAACTCTTATGGATTCAAAAATCCCGCTCGGACTGGATTAATCTTGGGGACAGGAATACTTGCTACTACCACAATAAAGCTAGGGTGCGACAAGCGAGAAATAAAATACATGCGCTCAAGGATCCCAATGGTGAATGGGTGACCCAAGCATCAGAGCTAGAACCGATGATCAGAAGCTACTTCGTCAACCTCTACTCACCATCACTACTGGGAGACACCTACTAAACCAGAGGTATGTTTCCTCCCCTCACAATATCATCTCTTGAGACCTTAGATGCTGACATATCAGTAGAGGAAGTGAAATCTGCCCTTTTCGAAATAAGCCCCCTAAAATCCCCTGGTCCAGATGGTCTTCATGCACTCTTTTTTTAGAGCCAGTGGGAGGTTGTGGGCCAATCATTATTTGCGATGGTACAGAATTTGTTTAATGGGGGTACCATGGAACCTGATCTGAATAATATGCTCATAGCACTTATTCCTAAAGTTGACCATCCCTCCACTGTGAAAGAGTTCAGGCCTATAGTTTATGCTCGGTGCCATACAAGCTTGTAACAAAAGTCATTGCTAACAGGATCAAAAAAAATATTGCCTCACCTAATACTTCCAAACCAATCCAGTTTCATTAGAGGGAGGAGCATCACTGATAACATCATCATAACCCAAGAGGTCATACACTCAATGAAAAAGAAAACTGGTAAGAAAGGATGGATGGCCATCAAAGTGGATTTAGAAAAAGCTTTTGACAAGCTAAGCTGGGAGTTCATACATGATACTTTGAGAGATGCTAAATTCCCCACAAGGTTGATTAACCTCATAATGCAGTGTGTTACCAGTCCAAACATGCGTATCCTCTAGAATGGGCGACCAACAAGCTCCTTTTGACCTTCACAAGGAGACCCTATCTCCCCCTACCTTTTTGTCCTCTGCATGGAGCGACTCTCCCAAACCATCACTAAGGAAGTTAATATGAAGAAATGGGAAACAATTCAGCTAGGGAGAAATGGTCCCCCGTTATCCCACCTCTTCTTCGCTGACGATCTCATTATCTTCAGCTCTACCACGCCCTCCAGTTGCATCGGGTTAAGCATATCCTTGATGAGTTTTGCAAAGCCTCAGGACTAGGGGTGTTTGGGATCAGGATCGGGATCGGGAAATGCCATTCCCGATCCTGAAAATTTCCTGATCCCGAAAATTGGGAAATTTTGGGATCGGGATCGGGAAATTCCCGATTCTGGATTTGTTTTTTTTTTTTTTAAAATCTCTATATTAAATTTTTTGTTGTATTTCCTTTAGTCTAATATAAATATATAATTTGTTTAATATTATATTGTATCAAATAAGTCTAATATAAATATATAATTAGTCCAATACATGCTTAAAGTTTTCGATTCAGCTGCAAAAAGAATAAAAACAAGAACAAAAAATTAGAACTATTTAATAAATAATAAATTAAATTAACTAAATAAACTAAAAGAATAAATATTATCTTAAGGGTGTTAGGGATTTTCACATTTTATTTTACATGTAGTCTTATTTTCTTAAATATTTTTTAAAAATATATATGTGTATAGATATATTTTCGGGATCGGGAAATCCCATTCTAGATCCCGAATTTTTCCCGATCCCGAAATCACATTCCCGATCCCGAAATTTTCGGGACGGGAAAATCCCGTCCCGATTTGCTCGGGATCGGGACGGGAAATTGATGAACACCCCTACTCAGGACAAATTGTAAACCAAAGGAAAACCCAAATTCACTTCTCAAAGAATGTTAAGAGGCAAAAGGCCAACAACGTCTATGACTTCCTACAATTCCAAAGAACAGATCAGCAGGGAAAGTACTTAGGGGTGCCTCTCCTTCACTCAAGAATCATAAAAGACACATACCACTACCTAATAGAGAGGGTTTAGAGCAAGCTTGCAAACTGGAAAGCTAACTCCCTATCCTTAGCTGGGAGATTAACCCTTGCCAAATCAGTACTGAGCACAATTCCCTTTTACACTATGCAGACAACCTCACTCTCAAATAATTGTTGTGAAAAAATTGAAAAAATAATCCGAGCTTTCATATGGGGTGCAGGAGATAGTAAACGTAAGCCAAGTCTCATTCGATGGGAAAAGATGTGCCAACCACTCAAGAATGGGGGGAGGCTTAAAATCAATTCAAGGACAGAATTATGCCTTTTTATGCAAATTAGCTTTTCAAATGATCAGCCAGCCAAGCCTCCTATGGGTCCAAGTGCTTCAGGCCAAATATAGGTGGTCATCAGCAACTAATTATAATTTCAAGACAAGGACAGCCTCTCACATATGGCGTAGTTTAGCAAAGGTATGGATGGATATGGATCCGCATGTGTCATGGAAGCCAAGTGATAGAAGAACCATAAGATTCTGGTTTGATTCATGGGTGGGAGACATGGGTCCGCTTAAGCTTCTTACATTCGCTGATATAGCTGAAGCCCAAACCAAAGCCACCTTACAGGATTACATCGATGGAAGGGGTGATTGGAATTAGATTCTCTTTCAACACCTGCTGCCAAACAACATTCTTTTGCAGATAGCTCACGCACCCACACCACAACTAAGTCATGCAACTGACACCTGTTGCTGGTCCCTAATACCACATGGTCAATTCTCAGTAGCATCTGCCTATCAAGCTAAGCAGGAAGATTTCTGGATAGATCCAAAAAAATACTGGGAGTGGATATAGAAATGGCCGGGGATACAAAGAACTAGAGTATTCCTCTAGCTAGCAGCTCAAGAACGCCTGCTCACTAACGTTGAACGAGTACAGAGGAAAATGGCATCAGACGCAAATTGTCATCTCTGCCAAGGGAGAATGGAGGATCTGGACCACATTTTTTGATGGTGTCCCACTGCCCACACATGCTGGACGAGAGTTATACCCTTAGAACGGATCCAAGAATTTTTCCAACGACCTTTCAAAGATGGCTAATTTGGAATATTAACCCCTGCACCATGGGAACCCACTGGCGGCTGTTTTTTGGGATTCTTTTATGGAAGCTGTGGGACAAACGGAACAAAAGCATCTTTATGAATGAGTCAACTACCCCAGAAAATATTATCATCTCTGTTTGTACCTGGTTAATCATACCATCCATTTGAGTAGCTTGATTAGGACACTAGAAGATAATTCTTAGCAGATAAGAAACCCAGCTGAGACATGAAACTATTACTTTAGATTGTATTTTGTAACTTGGTGTACATTTCAAGTAATATACTTCCTTTCCATTAAAAAAAAAGATATCCCTTGGTACCAGTTTTGAAACCTAAGAAAACACACTTCTTAGCTCGAGAATCAAACTTGGTCCGGTGAGCAACTTATGTACAAGCAAAGCAAAGAGAACCAAAAACCTTAAGTTGAGAAAAATCTGGATTAGTATTATGCAATTTTTGAAATGGAGAAGAATTTTGCAAAACAGGTGTAGGCAGCCGATTAATAATATGAACAACATGTAAAATGGCATAGGACCAGTATACAATAGGCAAGCCTGATTGAAACAAAAGAGCCCGAGCAACATTGAGAATGTGTTGGCGTTTTCTTTCAACAGTGCTATTTTGCTCAGGGGTTTCAACACAAGAAGTTTGATGCAAAATTCCTTTAGAGGAGTAAAAAGAACTCATGTGAAATTCAGGTCCATTATCATATCGCACAATTTTAACTATAGTATGATAATGATTTTTTACAAAAGATATAAGATTCTGAAGGGCAGAACGTGCCTCAGATTTGTTGCGCAAAAGAGAAATTCAAGTATATTTAGTATAATCATCAACAATCGTTAGAAAATAACGATAACCATTGACAGAAGTAATATGAAATGGACCCCAAATATCCACATGTAAAAGATCAAGACAAGAGGTAGTTTTAGAAGTACTATTGAAAAAAGGAAGCTTTCTTTGCTTGGCAAAATGACAAGTTTCACAACCAGTACCAATGTGTTTACAAGTGATAAAAGGAAATTCTTGTTTCAAGACATCAAGAACATTATTGGATAAATGGCCAAGTCGAAAATGCCACAAATCAAAAAAGGGATCAGGGGTACACGAAAGGGGATCTTCTGCAAACACAGCATTGACACAAGCAACCTCCTGTGAAGAAGACTTTAGAGTGTAAAGACTATGTGCAAAATCAGCTATACCAATCGTTTTCCTCGTCTGGGATTCCTGTATGTGGCAATGAGCAGAAGAAAATATGAGACAACAAGAAATTTGCTGTGTCAGTAAAGAAACAAAGATGAGGTTAAACCTAAACTCAGGTATGAAAAGGACATTAGAAAGGGAAATGTGAGAATTAAGCTGAACAATACCTGAGATACTGGTAAGAACAGAATCATTAGTTGGCAAAGTAACCTTAAGAGGAGGAATTTTAGAGTAAGAGGTAAAAGAATCTAAGGACTGACAAACATGAGCAGTAGCTCCACTGTCAATAATCTAACAATCAGATGTCCAAAATGAAGAATGGAGAAATACCTGGTTTGTCAAGATTAGACATTAAAGGTAGAGTTGAAACATGATTAACACGAGGAGCAGGAGGTTGAACAGGGGCAGAGCTAATATCAGTAGATTTCAACAAAGACAATAGCTTGTTGTATTGGTCTTGAGTGAGGGAGTAATGTAAATCAATCATAGTAGGCTTATTAGACGCAGAGTCAGGCACAGTGGTAACATTGGAGTCAGATATCAAGTTATTAACAGATGAGCCAGAACCAAAGAAAGAATTCTGAAATTTAAAGCCAGGTGGAAATCCATGTTTCTTTTAACATGTTTCAATTGTATGTCTAGGTTTCCCATAATATGTGCAAACCTTGTTATTAGTGTTTTGCGGAAGGCAATTACCACCACCACCAGTAGGCTTAGTAAAATTGACGTTAGCATTCGTTTTAGTAAAACAGACAGTAGAATCAGAATGTCCAGCAAGTTTCCATTCTTGTTGAATTACAAGAGAAAAAACTTTGTTAATTGGAGGTAAAGGCTCCATCAACATAACCTGAGATCGTACAATTGCAAATCTATCGTTGAGCCCCTTTAAAAATCGAATAACATAATCTTGATATATGTAATCCTTAGCAGAGCAAGAACAATCAGGAATAGGGCAAAAATTAACCAATTCATCCCAAATAATTTTCATTTTTGTATAGTAGTCAGAGACCGAGAGATCACCTTGGCGAAATAAGTAAAGTTCCTCTTGGAGCTCGGCAACTCGAAAAGCAACTCCGTGAGAAAATCGTTCGCACAAGTCATTCCACATATCAATGGCGCGGTTAAGCCAGATGACACTTTGAGAAATGGAAGACGAGAGAGAACGAATGAGCCAACTGAGTACCATGGTGTTGCACCTCTGCCAGACCGGGAAGAGCGGATCGAGTTTGTCAGGAATCGAAATCGATCCATCAATAAATCCAAATTTGTTTTTACTCATAAGAGCCACCGTCATTGCACGGGCCGAAGAATGATAGTTAGATCCGGTCAAGGCCGAAGAAACCAGGATGAGCGACGAATTTTTGTTCGGATGAAGGAAGAACGGGCTCACCGGATCCTGTGCAGACATCGCCGGAGAAGACAACGAAGATAAGTCGGAAGCCATAATCGAGAATGCTGGTGAAGGATCTGGAATTTCATATCAGAAGAGGGAAACGAATCTTAGATCTGGAATCGAGAGACAGAGAAAAGGAGAAGACTCGAAAAGGAAAGTGAACTCTGATGGGAATATGACCAAGAAAATGAGAGCCTATTTTGAGTGCTCTGATACCATAACATAATTGGAGAAAAATCTATATGTTTTCATTAATTCAAATAATCGTACAAGTGACACATATATATACAATTTTGAATACAATGCCACGTCACCTAAATAAGCAAATTCCAAAACCTAAAGCTAATTCTGTTACAACAAAATTTATAACAAATGTAACTAAAATAAAAAATATTTTAAGTAGATGACTCTGTTACCTGTCTCAAGAATCAAAGCGAAGTACGAGTTCTTTCTCTTTTCAAAGGCTTTGAGACTGAGATAGCCTGCAATGATGAGCAACAAACCAATGCCTACGCCTCCACCAAGAGAAGCAATGCTTCCCTTCCTGAAATATCCAAAGAGTCCTCCACCAACCAATAGCAACCCATACGGAATTGTGAAGCAGAAATCATGTATTTTCTTTTGATGTGGTTGTCCGGGAAAATCAAGATTCTTGAAATCGAACGGAATGAGTCTCATGGGTTTCGCAGATCAAATCACAAAAATCTGTAACGTCGTCAACTTTGGAACACGTGTGAAGTGGCGTGTGGAGTACCACGGGTCAAATTTTATTCCAATGTTACCCCTGGACTATTGTGTAATCCTGATATTGTCTACTACCTAGAGAAGCCCATATATAAAACAGAACGTTGGGTCTCCATTCTCTACAACACTGACCACCATGCATCCTACAGTTTTTTATTATGTGGCGCGATATTGACGTTCGATCTCCTGGACGGGTAAGATTAAAACCATCTCAACCCAAAGTATCATTTCGGACGTTGAGGTGGAATGCTAAAGCACGTGCTTCCACACGCGCTATTCTCTTCCTAGATAATGGCATATTCGAGCTTGCTAATCCGATCCAGTACCCGGTTTTCTTTCGCCCTCTTACCGAAACCCCTTCCTCTTCGTCCTCGAACCGTAATCATGTCGATATCGCTGGGAAAATCCAAGAGACCTATCTGCCCAACATGTTCTAAACCCACCCAAACATGCCTTTGCTCTCGGATTCTGACCTCCGCATCGATAATTCGGTAAGCGTAACCATTCTGCAACACTCACTAGAGAGCAAGCACCCTCTTAATTTTACTAGGATTGCCATATTAGGGCTCAAGAATCTAAATGTAGTGATTGTTTCATATGTTAATTTTTAAGCCCGGTTGGTGATTCGGTTGATGAAACCCAATTCTGGATCGAGTTTGGTTAGAAATGATTAAGATAATTTAGCTTTTCATCAAGCTTTGGAAATTAGAGGCAACCAGAAGTCAATGCATGATGAACATGCTTGTTTGTCCGATTCCAAGAAAGAAAGTGATAGTGCGGGAAAATATACTTCGAAGAATGATATTGAAACTATGAAAAGCTCTAATCATGATTCAAAGTTAAGTGTAGATATGCTTGATAACGCTGAGATAGATGAAAATGCTAGAGAATCTGCTATTTCTGTTGTTGGGAAACATGGTGTTATTAATTCTGTGTCTCATATATGGAGGTCTCTAACTTAAACCCAGAAGCCAAGCTTGATTAACATATTGTCTTGTCCTCAAGCTTGTGAAGCACTCTCAAAAGGGTTCATGGTGAAGAAGTTGCAGAGGAGGAAGTTAGAGGGAAGCATTAGCCTGCAAGATGATGATGAAGAATGTGAATTTGAACTTGAAGTTCCTCCAGGATCGATACTGCTATTTCCTTCTGAAAAGTTGTTGATATCACTGACCTTGATGCTATTGATTTTGAGATAAAGAATTTGATTGTATTAGATGGAACATGGGCCAAGGCAAGAAGAGTTCATAGTGAAAATCCCTGGTTGAGCATTTTGCCCCATATAAAGTTAAAGGTGAACAGATGAGCTTGTATAGTGAAGTAAGGCGTGAGCCTAAAAATGGTTACTTGTCCACCATTGAGAGCATTATGCATTGCTTAAAGGCTTTAGGGGACAATCATGAGGGCCTGCATAATCTTTTGGATGCTTTTGAATCCATGGTTGGATATCAAAGGCGGTTTAAAGATGAAAGGCTCACCCCAAAGACCTCAAGTTTGATTCCTATTCTTTCTCAGAAGCACAAAGATATATTCAATGACTGTTCTGTCTAACATATCATTGATCTGATGAACACAATTCAGATCCATTTTTTAGATAATGGCGCTTCATAGATTTTTCCATTTGATCTGATAAACTTGACCTAGGTAATGCCAATACTAGTTTGAAAAACTTTGTAGCACTAGAATGAGAACCCTGAAATTCTGCAGTTTGTTGGAGGGTTACCTCTATGTTTTCTGTAAATGCAAATGGTGGTGGTGATTAGCATAGTTTCTGTATTGAGAACTTTAATATTATTCTCATACTGGATTGAATGTGGTACATCACATTACATGGAGATGGTTATGACGTGACAAATAGACAAGTTAAGTGTATAAAGATGTATGTATGTATCTATGTATGTATGTATAGTAGCACTGCTAGAGTTGGCTGAAGAAATGTGAGAATTTCATGTTCATATTGGTTACTTGGAGTGACTTTAGCTGAGGAACAAATTGGTTTCAATGAAGTGAAGGGAATAGAATTGAATGATCTGTGTTTGATATGATAAATAATAAAAGAATACATTTCTATTTATCTTTTTGGTTAAAAAAATTAAAGAATGAAATGCTTTGAAAAGCAAAAGATTTCTTATTAGAAAAAGAAAAGAACAAAAAAGGTTAAGGTTAAAATGCCATGTAAAATAAATACTGAATAGTAAACACTGGCCAGCTTCTTTGCATGAAAGACTGGATACCATTAAAATCTCAAAAAAGATGGATGTGTTTAGATTAGCTTCTGGAGAATAGCTTCTGGAGAAAAAGTGGAGAATAGATTTTGAAGAGAATAGCTTTTGGAGAAAAAGTGGAGAATAGATTTTGAAGAGAATAACTTCTGGAGAAAAAGTGGAGAATAGTTGTTAGAGAATAGATTTTAAGAAGAATATATTATGGAAAAAAATTGATTTTGATAAAATGAGAGTGTTTGAGTATTGTGGTCAAAATAGTTGTTTTATGGTGGAGGCCCACATAATGAGAAAGGATTAATGAAAGAGAGAGGGTGGGGCTCACACAAGAGAAAAAACAAAAAAAATAGCTTTTCATCAAAATATAGGTTTGGAAAAATTTTGAGTATTCATCAATCAAGAAAAGTTAGGTTTGGAAAAATTTTGAGTGTTCATCAATCAAACCTAGGTTTTAAATAGATTGCCGAACACACACTAAAAGAGTTACAAAGTCATAAAACAAATACATAAAACAAAACAATCGATCCTACTATCCCTCATTAGTCACCACTGCTTAATCCTCAATGGGAAGGTTGTGGTTTATAAGGATACAAAAATTTCCTAGGGACTGTTTCCTCACCACATAATAAGAAAGGATGAATGAGAGAGAGAGGGGGTGGGGCCTACAGAAGGAAAAAGGACCAATGAGAGAGAGGGTGGGGCGCACACGAGAAAAAGCAAAAACAAAATAGTTTTTTATTAAAACCTATATTTGGAAAAATTTTGAGTGTTCCTCAATCAAACCTAGGTTTTAAATAAATTGCTGAACATACATTAAAAGAGTTACAAAGTCATAAAACAAATACATAAAACAAAACAATCGATCCTACTATCCCTCATTAGTCACCGCTGCTCAATCCTTAATGGGAAGGTAGTGGTTGATAAGGATACAAAAATTTCCTAGGGACTGTTTGGTATGAGGGATTTGGAGGAGAGTGGAAGGAAAATTTTTATAAGTTAAATTTTAAAAGATCAAAGAAGTAGGATAATAAAATTTTAATAAAGAAAATATGTAAGATAAAAAAGTAAGAAAACTTAAGCAAAAATTTTAACTCCGCTTCTCTAATTTTTTTAAATTCAACTCAAAAAACTTTTTCCTTTGCCTACTTTCCCTCCCCTCCCCTCATGCCAAACAAGCCCTAAAAAGTAAAAAGTCATGAGCAAATTTAGCGGGACTATCAGCCACTTGCCAGCTTGTTAATGTGCTTATTTGGAATAGCGATTAAAATGCTTAAAAGCAGCTTTTTAATCGTGATTTACGGTATGCGAGGTAAGTATATGAGAAAAGTTTTATCTCGATTTATATGAAAAACATCTTATAAACAATCCCAATGCCAAAACAAACATACCCATATGTGTATAGATTTTTGGAGTCAGCGTTTTTTTCAAAAAAAAATATATTACCGATTTGAGATTTCAGCCTTAGGTGTGTTCGGATTAGCTTTTGGAGAATAGCTTGTGGAGAAAAAGTGGAGAATATCTTATGGAGGAAAAATGGAGAATAACTTCTGGAGAATAGATTCTGAGCAGAATAGATTATGAGAAAAAAATTATTTTGATAAAATAAGAGTGTTTGGGTATTATAGTAAAAATAACTTTTTTTCATGGTGTGGGCCCATATAATGAAAAAAAAGACTAATGAAAGAGAGAGAGAGTGTGTGCGTGCTCAGGAGCCGAACACACACTTAGAACCCGTTTGGTTTAACCCCATTGCATGCCTGTAATAGTAATCATGATTGCATTACTAAGAGAAGAGTGTTTGGTTGCTTTTTAGCATGGTAATAGGGTCTACCATGATAATGATGGTTACCAAAAAATTGATAATCCTCATTCATACCTCCCCTTATGAATCTTCATTACCATCCTATTGCATGGTTTAAAAAGTCCAATTTATCTTTTAGTTTCCAATGTCTTTGTTTCACTTATCTCATTTCACTTGCCACATCACGTCACAACTACTACAGTCACAATCTCCTCCTCTTCCTCCATCGCTGTCATCTCCACCCGTCACCGCCACTCCTTGCCGTCGCCGCCACTCCTTTCCGTTGCCACCACCTCCTCCTCCACCCCCACCGTCGCCTACTGTCACCACCACTACCTCTGCCGCTGCTGCCGGCCACCTCTTCCGCCCCCGCCCCCGCCCACAACCACCACCACTACCTCCTCTTCCGTTGCTGTCGCCGTCACCTGGCCACGTCCACCACCATTACCTCTTCCGCCGCCAGCAGCCCACCACCACCTCCTCCACCACTACCACTCCTGCCACCCACCTACCGCCACCACAACCACCTCTTCCTCCAGCCCCGCAACCACCACCGCCACCTCCTTCGTCGCCACCACCCGCCCACTACCACCTCCTCTTTTGCCACTGCCATTGCCACCAGCCTACCGCCACCACTACTACCTCCTCCTCCTCTGCCGCCGCCGTAACCTGCCCACCGCCACCACCATTACCTCCTCTGCTGCTACAGCCCACCGCCACCCACCCACCGCCCAACTCCACCACAACCACCTCCTCCTCCACCCCCGTCGTCGCCACCACCACTACCTCCTTTGCCGCCGCCGCTCGCCTACCACCACCTCCTCTTTCGCCGTCGCTGCTGCCACCAGCCTACTGCCACCACCACTACCTCATCCCCGTTGCCGCCACCCCCGCCTTGCCACCGGCCCACCATCCGCCGCCGCCGCCGCCACCTCCTCCTCCTCTATTGCCACCCCCATCATTGCCGCCTCCACTAATTCCTCCTCTTCCATCCTCGCCGCCACCAGCTCTTTACTATTTTTCTACAAAGATTACATTAAGGGTAAAATAGACTTTGTGCAATATATTAATTTTAAATAATTGTTAAAATAGTAACTCATTGCACCTTACTTAAAAATCAAACCAAACACTACCTTTGTAATTAATATTGCATTGTATTACCATTGCATCGCATTACACTGCATTGCAGAGTGTAATGGGATCGAACCAAACGGACCCTTGATGCAATGGGTTTGGTTACAGTCCTCTGCTCTTACCATTTTCTTCCCATCCTCTTCTCGTCCACTACTCATCTCAACATTTAGATTGAAATTTAAGTGGTTCAAATTTAATGTTTAATAAAAATATTAATAAAATATCAAATTATTAAAAAATAAATAAATAAATTCAAAAATACAAAATTTTAGTTATAATGATTTAAAACAGCAATAGAAAAATTTAAAAAGAATATTTTGATAAAACATTAAATCTGAATTATTTAAATTTCAATATAAAAGTTGAGACAAATAATGAAACGGGGGAGAAGGGGCGATAGCCAATCCTAATGCGATTCCTAATATCGTAAAGCTCTGAGACAAAGTCCCACTGCAATGTCATCGGAGCTGAATTCGCCGCCACGAACCGTCACCGGCTACCCAAGCAGCTCCTTCTGTCCCCTCTTTGCCAAATGCTGAGGCTCTTATCATTCTCAAGCCATCGTTTAGCTTCCATATCCCCAACCTTTCCTCTCACTCTCCGTCGTTTCCTGAGTCAGTCCACTCACGAGGAAGACATTTACGACCCGCCGTTTTCTCCTGTTCCCAAATCTCCAAACCCGAAGAAGTCCAAGAAGAACAAAACCTCGAAGGAAGCTCTGAGAACCAAGGAAGAGCCCAAGTTTCCTCTGAAATCGGACCTTCCATTCGATTTCAAATACTCTTACTCCGAGATTGACGACTCCGTCAAACCCATAAGTTTCCGAGAATCGCCCAAATTCTCTCCGTTCGGCCCAGGCCGGCTCGACCGCAAATGGACCGGAACATATGCGCCGGTTCAGGAGGAAGTGGACCGGCAGAGGTGGGAGGAGGAGCGGGGTCGGGTTCTTGGAGATCCGCTTTCGGAGGAGGAGATGGCTGAGCTCGTTGAACGTTATCGTCACAGTGATTGTGCTAGGCAGATCAATCTAGGTATGTCTTATTCCATCAATTTTTTTGCTATTTTGATCAATTACTCCGTCAAATTCTTATGCATGAAATTTTATACTCTTTGCTGCAAATTAGTATGATAAATTTTGAATTGTCCATCTCATATTCGAGGAGTTACGTAAAATCAAGACTCATTTGTATATATTCCATAGCTTTTGACCAAATTGATGAGGATTGTTTATCTATAGATTGATGAGTTCTTGGATTCTAGCAAATTCTGGTTGCAAGAAGCTAATGCTCTTATTTTGTGCTAGGGAAGGGGGGAGTCACTCACAACACGCTGGATGACATCCATAACCATTGGAAAAGGGCTGAAGCTGTGAGAATTAAGTGCTTGGGTGTGCCAACTCTTGACATGGACAATGTTTGCTTCCACCTTGAGGTCAATATATATATATATGTACATTCTTTGTTGATTAATCAATGAAAGCATTGATGATTTTTTCTTGAGTTTCAGATGACTTTTACTGATGCATATATTACTGTATCTGCAGGACAAGTCTGGTGGAAAAATCATTTATCGTCACATAAACATCCTGCTTTTATATAGAGGACGAAATTATGATCCCAAGAATCGCCCAGTTGTTCCTCTTATGCTATGGAAGCCCTACGCTCCAATTTATCCAAGGCTTGTGAAGAAAGTAATTGAGGGTTTGACATACGAAGTAATGAAAGAAATGAGAAACAGGGGTTTAAACTCACCACCTCTGATGAAGCTCAGTAAGTGAAGAATAGGGGTATTATAGATAATAAATTTACAAAAATATACCGCTTTGATTTTTCTAATATAGTTCAAAGCAGCACTGGCTCCTATCATATTCTGCAATCTAAATGCTAAATTGTTAATTTTTGTTCTCAGCCAGAAATGGGGTTTATGTTTATGTGGTGGAGAAAGTGAGGGGAGCTTTCGATACTGAGGAGGTTGTGAGACTCGACTGTACCCATGTAGGTGCAAGTGACTGCAAAAAGATTGGAGTGAAGCTAAGAGTATGTCTTCTGAGTTTTTAAATTTGAAGTTTCCACCCTTTTTATGAAACCAACATGTGCATAGGTAATCCAAATTTGTGTTTATTATTCCAGGATCTTGTGCCATGTGTTCCTATCTTGTTCAAGGACGAGCAGATTATCCTTTGGAGAGGAAATGTGAATTAGATACCAGTATTCAGAGTTCAGACCCAAAGTGGAGTATTCTGCAATGTAAGCAAGATGGGTAACTTCTGTCATTCTGATTAAGTCTAGCATATGCATGTCTTACACAGACTCCATTTCACTCTGAGCAGTGAGCAGGCTCTGGTAGGAGGACATCAACCTGATTGTAATGCACAGATATGTGACCATTTCCTGCGTATGATGACTGTGGCTTAGTTTGCCGGTCAATTTTTGGGGTTTTTGGGACTAAAAATTAAGGGCAAAGGGTTCAGATGTAGTTCTTAGATATTCTCTATCAGGTTCATTAATAGAATGGTAACATGGAGGAGTTCTTGAAAGAAGCAATGACTTGATGTGAAGTCATGAAGAATGTTTCCCATTTTTGTCACACTTATTAATGAAACTGAGAGAAAACAGTTATAATGCTGATGAGAAGTATTAGGCTGATTATGTTGTAGATATCCATTATGTAATACATATTTTAACAGCTGAATTAACACTCAGCCTTCTTTGACAATGTACGAATGTAATGGATAATCGTTGATATGCAAGGATAATATTACCTCTCCCAATTCTCAAGGGTTCACTTGTGCAAATTTGTTCCATGTCATTCTGGTGGAATATGATAAGGAATAGGATTAGTTGTTGTTGTCTCTTTTATAATTAGCACTATGTTTCATTTTTAGGGCAGACTTGATTATTGGAATTAAACTCACAGTTATCTTTTCTGGGCTTTCTCTTCCATGTTCTCTTCTCTCCTTCCTCTTCCCCGTCCCCTCTGTTTTACATTCTTTGTTCCAAGTATTGGTTACGTTTGATTAGTAAAAGTGCCAGAATTTCAAATAAATAAATATTAAATACTTGATAAAGGAAGGGTGAAATTCGGAAATTCTAGTAACCTTGTTAAATGTTCTTGTTTGGTTTAGCTTGGTACAGTTGACATAATAGATGTATGATCCTCAGAAGTCTAAAATTGGTGAATTATTCAAATAGCAACTACTGAGTGCTGACACAATTAGTAGAAGTTTCTAAATCAACTTTGTAATTTGGGCATTGTTTTCTTATGGGTGATTTAGGTTTTGATCGGTAGAAGAATTAAATTTTCATTTCAGTTTGATTTAGTTTACTTTCTAACACCAATCTTATGAATTTAAGGGTTAAAGTTTATCTAACTTTCCTGTAAATAAAATTCATAGAATTTCTCTTATAATTTCCATCCTTCTCTTTTTATAAATTACATCTTAATTATTAATTATAAAGGCACACTTCCAAAAATTATGCACAAGAAAAGGCAAAAACAAATACTTGATTAATTAATTTTATAAGTGAGGAAGGATTACCCAATTACAAGTGGAGGGGTTGGACACCTACAAGTGGAGGTGGGGTTTAATGCTAATATAAAATATAAAAGGGGTAGCATGTTATATAATACCTAAGTTATAATCGTTCCTTGCAAATTCTATACATACCATGCCATCCGATACAAAATTTCTTAATTTCCAAATGGTTGGTTAAAATATTCTCACAATTTGATCATTTTAGCGTAAGAGACAGTAGAGCGAATATAAAATGTGAAAAACATTAATATGATCGCACCCAAGGTTAAAGCATTGCGCTCTACTACTCCTCTACGATGGCTTATTAATTTATTATTTTAAGAGTAAAATACATCAACTTCACCTCAATTTACTCTAAATTATAAAAATATCCTCTTTATTTTAAAAACATATATAGACCTCCCTTAAAATCAATGATAACTAAAGAGGTTAATATAATATTTAGTCCTGTAAGTTTACTTTTGGTTTTAGGCACTCAAGTTTCAAATCATAGGTTTTGGTTCATTAAATTTCATTTCTTTTTAAACATTAGTTCTATAACTCAATAAAAATCTGAATTATTTTGCTCTTAGAGAGACTAAAATCAATTGTTTCAAACTTAAAGAACTAAAATCAAAATGAGAGCAAATTTGTGAGATAAAAAATGATATTAACCCTAACTGAAAACCATACTAACATCTTCTAACAACATCGCTCTAAGTTTGGCCTGTTTAAATATCGTTACATTGTTCTTATTAATTTTTTAGTATTAGAAATAAAAAAAATTGTAAAAAAATTGAGAAAAGCCCTTGCTGATAAATAATAATTTGATTAACATTTATTGATAGATTAGAAGAGGATGAGAAGGAATAAAGTGAAGAGACAAAGTAAAAATTTCTGTTGAAAAAAAAAATCAAAATTAGATTGTAGGAAAAAGTTTGTTAAAATATTTTCATGCCAAATAAATGAAATAATCGAATATAATGGTGAGTATTGTTTCAGTAACTTCGCTTCAGTGCGCTCAATGTTATCTTATAAAATAACCTTAAAATAAAAATAAAAGAAGAAAACAAAAACGTGATTATCTTATAAAAAGTTAGCATCATTCCACTCATCTAATAGTATTAAAATTAATTTGATTTTGATGCCACAAAAACTATTAATAAAATTAATAATAGATCATATTTTTAAAGGATGTAACTTGAATTTAAATATAACTGAAGTACTGAGTTAATTACTATATTTAACATCAATAGAAATATAATTATTCTTTATTTGAATAATATATAGTCCTACTTATTTTTTATTTTAAAGACAACCAAGGAAATGTTGTAATTTTTATTCCTTACACTACAAAAAAAAAAAATATTATGGGGAAAATTGGGGTAAAAGACCTAGAGAAAATAATATTTATTAAAAAAACCACAAAAATTATAATTATTTAAAAGAACCAAACATCAAAATATAAATTTAAAAATACTAAATTGTTCTTATTAAAAATTTCTTTTAAAACAGAAAATAGATTTTTCCGCCTTAATAAATAGGAATCTATGTCACTGCCTTCGTGGTTCCTGTAGGCTTCTCCCAGTCTCAAGCAAAGCCATCATGTCTCACCCTCCTGGAAAAACAAAAAGAGGAATAGAAGTTTCCAATTCAAACAAGGGCTTATTTTCTTAAAATTTCTTTGTTGCCTTCATACAAATGAGTGAAAATTGTTTTTTTACTTTCCCATATTGAAATTGATCTTAGTCGTCTATGCATGTATTAATTGTTGTGTTGTCTTCAAATTAAAGACTTATTTTGTTCTTCACGTTTACTTTGTCATTTCATTGGACCAATGATTTAATGGATTAAGCTATTTTGTACCTGATGCTCTCGCACAAGAGCAAGTATGCCCTTCATCTATTATCACTTGTTTTTGTGTTGACCTCTGACCAGCAGGGCAATATAGTATTAATTATACGGTTAGTGTTGGGTTTATTTTTTGATCAAGTGCAATACTAGTTAACACGATCTTTTGTTTGAGGGCAGTTTTTGTCTTTTCACTTGGGTTATCGAGGAAAAAAGTTGATATTTATAAAGGATTGTAGGGTGCCATAAGTATTGATACTAGGCCTTAGAAATAGAAATTACTGAAAAAATGAGCAATCCTTTTCATCATCAAGAAACCAAACTAAACGGGTCATCGATCCCAATTCACAAGGGTTAAAGTTTTGTGCAAAATTTGTTCCATGTCATTCTTAGCATTAGTGTTGCATTTGACTATTGCTTTCAAATGTTAAAAGATTTATACAATGTTTAGTCTAGTTCAGCTTGGTACCGTTAATATTTCGTGTTCTTATGTTTTGGAAATCTAAAGTTGCTTTCAAATATTGAAAGATTTAATGTGTACAGTGTTTAGTCCTCTTTTTTTTTTTTTTTTAATTACAAGGGCAGGCATCAACGGGATCAAACCTGTGACCTTCCACTAATAGTAGAGTATCCATACCACTGGGCTATAAGACATTTGGTAATGTTTAATCATTATAATCTGCCCTCATTTTGATTTTGATTTTGATTTTTATAATTTCAAACCATATGTTTTGGTTAACAAAATGGTTTAGATTTTTATTAAATATAAGGATTAAGACGAAAAGAAACTTGAGGAATTAAAACCTATCATTTAAAATTATAGAGACTAAAACCAAAATGAGAGCATATTATAAGGAGCAAATGATATATAAAACCAAATAGTATGATTCTTATTATAAGATTCAGATTGGCCAATTATCCAAATAGCATCTACTGAGAACTGACACAATTAGTAGCAGTTTCAAAATCACCATTGCAATTTTTTTAGTAGAATCACCTCTGCAATTTGGTGCATTGTTTTCTTGTGGGTGCTTTAGGTTCTGATTGGTAGAAAAATTACATCACATTCTTTGTTCCAAGTATTGGTTACGTTTGATTAGTGAAAGTGCCAGAATTTATAATAAATAATTAAATATTAAATACTTGATAAAAAGCAAGGTATTAAAACCTGGACCGGGTATTGAACCAGTCGGGGTACTGGGTTAAGGGTCAGTGGGTCAAACCGGGGCCAAACCAGAGCTAAACCAGGACCAAACCGGTGAGTAGTTGAAGATTTTAGGCTTATAGTATGAAATTCTAAAGGAAAAAGTTTTTAAAAAAAAAAATTTTGAAAATTGGGACCCGAACCGGTCTACTGACCAGTTCGGCGGGTTCCGGGTCGGACCGGCCGGTCCGGTCCGGGTTTGAGAACCCTGATAAAAAGGGTGAAATTCAGAAACTAGAGTAACCTTGTTAAATGTTCTTGTTTAGTTCAGCTTGGTGCAGTTGACATAATAGATGTATGATTCTCAGAAGTTTAAAATTGGTGAATTATTCAAATAGCACCGACAGAATACTGACACAATTAATAGAAGTTTCTCAATCAACTTTGTAATTTGGGTTGTTTTCTCATGGGTGCTTAGGTTTTGATAAGGAGAAAAATTAAATTGTCATTGAGTTTGATAGTTTACTTTTTAACACCAATATGATGAATTTAAGGGATAAAATTTATCTAACTTTTCTCGATATAAGACTTCATTGAATTTCTCTTATACGTTCTAGCCTTCTCTTATCATAAAGTACATCTTAATTATTGATTATATAGCATTTTGATCTTTAAACTCATGCTTATCGTCAGTAGTCACGTGCAGATTATCTTCTGTGTGTGCAGAATATCTTCCCTGGTGTGCAAATGATCTTCCCTGCGTGCAAAATTCTTCCCTATACATGTGCAAAAATCTTCCATGCGTGTGCAGAAATTTTCCCTATGTATGCAGATATCTTCCCAGATTCCATTTGGCAAATAAGTTGCCGATGAGGTCTTTTTTATCAATTCTCTCTTCTTCTTTTTTTCCAATTTTTTAGTAGGAAAAAAATTCATATGCTTGGCCGCATCATCATCATCCTCCTCACTAAACCACCCCATCCCCAAATCCAGACGCTCAAATTCCTTAGAACTTAGAAGGGTGACTATTATTGAAGCTGCTCTAGCACAAGATTGTTCTTTCACTATGTATCAAAAAGAAAAAATTAGTCTTTCACTTTTAGTCCCCAACTATCAACCACTATCCCTCTTCAGCTCCACAGAAACGCCAAATTCCAATCATATCGGCACCACTAGTGCTTGTTTAAGATCACAATTGGACACCTTAGAATTACTTATTTACATAAATTAAGACAAAATTCATCCAACAACAATCACAATTAAAAAGATACTTTTAAAAACTTCAATCGCCATTCTCGTGTCAAGTTTTACGTCCACATACTACAGTATCAAATTTCAACCATTTTCTGTGATGGGCGGTGGATTCACTTGATTGAACTTATTTTGGGTTTTTAGCTTTCCCATCTCATCCAATATCAAGGGCTTGTTTGATTCTTGTCTCTGTATTTTATTCTCATAAACAATTTTATAAAATATTTTTTAAAAACAAGTTTTAAAAATAAAAAACCAAAAAAATCTGTTTGGATATATTATTTTGAAAAATCCGTTTTTAAAGTTACGTGACGATGCAGTTGCTGCTAGTGACATGACGGTTGTCGTCATTAGTAGTATAGCATTGATAGTTGATAATTAACGGCCTTAAAAAATAAAAAATACGAAAATAAAAATAAAAAACATATAAAAACTGTTTTTGTTTTTGATTTTTTTTTAAAAACAGTTTACCAAACAGGTTTTATTGCTTTTAAAAACAAAACAAAAAACAGTTTTTAAAATCAAAATCAAACAGCCCCCAAGTTTTTATTTTTCCCTTCCTGAAAAGAATTAAAATTAGCCAAGGCTTGTTAACCAAGTTCTGAGTGCAGCACCCAGATCAAAAACTCCATCAAATAAATTGCCTCATCACTTTTCCCAAAAAAATACATAACTAAAGCACAAAATCATATTTAAATCTAAAACTACCAAGGAATACACACAAACATTTTCCACTACATGAGCAATAAGTTTTTACTCGATCAGAGACCAACTCTTAATGTTGTGAGAATGCGAACAAAACCATTAATTACATGAGACTTACTAACCACCAGGCCTTGAGTAAATACAAGCATTACCATGAAGCAAAGTACTGAAATGCCACAACTTACAAAACTGCAGAACAGAAACCCAGCCCACTCAAGTAGCTAGCTAGTGGCAACAAAATATACAATTTTGTTTCATTATCTATATCTTTAGTTGAGGGATGCTGGAAGATCTTAGATTTTTAAGGGGTCATAGGCCCATTTCTGAGTTCATGTCTCTTTTGTTCGAAGCATCCTGAGTTAACCAAAAAGGTTATCCAGATATCATCAGATTTTACTGGCTCATCATCATCATTCCTGTGCCAACTCCAGAAGGTGTGAGTAGAATTTACTATCTTAAGCTCACCGTGACTGAAACTGGCTTCCCGGAATTCTGACCACAGTGGTTGTGGGTTAATATACCTGTCAAATGAACAATGATTACTGACTAAGCTTCACTGTGCAAGCTATGGTGCATGTTTCAGGAAACAAAAAACCCATAGGGATATTGCAGATCGCTCAGATGTCGAATGAGATAAAATAAAACAAGAGAAAAGGGGCTATGTGGGGTAACTAATTCAGAAAAACACAACCAGAATAATACAACTGCTTTTAGGAGCCACAAGGTTCGGCATATATTTGCTGTAGTTATCTGTTCCACCTATATCAATATAAAGGTTTATCAACAAACAGCAGAAGAATTCTCAGGTTCCTCTGCCCAGTTAGCAGCCCTAACATGTGTACTTGAGTTGGACAAATGAAAATTTTAAAAGCAGAATTCGAAGTTCAATAATATTGGAAATGGAATACAGTAGAAAACTCATTTGCCTCGCTCAACAGACTGGCGGCCTCCCACATAAGCATATTTAAGGCAGAGATCATGTTGGTGATTGAGAAATGAAGACAGGCTAAGCTTAACAAAAAATGATAAATTACCTAGAAGCTAAGCCTTCTCTGTTTCCTCCATCACCAATAGTTATATGAACAGCACCACATGGGTCTGATCTTCCATTGTGCACACGTTTCTGTCAGCAGACAAAGAAATAATTAAAGTCCTGAATGACATGAAATCACAAGAAAGAGAAAGGAAATGTTAACTATAAGCACACCGAGCGTTCATAAGCATGCACGTGACCAGCAAGAACTAAATCAACATTAGCAGCATAAAGCAATGGGTCCATAACTTCCATCATATCGTTCCCTTCACCCTGATGAGCTTTATTACTGTTATACCATGGCACATTAAATAACACAATCAACCAAGGCGTCCTTTTCCTGTCAACCTTTGATAGATCCATCTGCAGATAAATAACAAGATTATTAGGGGATTGAAGTTCAAACGGGATATGTCTTTTATGCATGAAGCATGGGATTGACGTTCAGATTCTCCTAATGCAAAAAAAAAAACAAAAAAACAAAAAAAAAAAGATTATGCATCCAAATATATAATTCATGATCAATTGGTAAAATCAACCAACCTTCAGCCATCTATATTGGTCTGAGTATTTATCATAATCTGCATAAGAGCCAAGCATGATAATATGGGCACCTGCCACTTCAAAAGAATAATAGAGATTTGAACTTGACCCACTTTCCTCAAATGGCATCTTCCATCTGGCATTATACGATTCAAACCCATCCTTTATCAATGGTATGCTCTCCTTTTCATGGTTCCCTTGTGTCACCATCCATGGTCTTGTGCTAGCAAGAGGCTCCACCAGCTTCCCAAATGTGTCCCATCGATGTTGCATATAATCAGCATATGAAAGGTCTCCTGGAAGTAGGTGGACATCATTACTTGCATTGACCAATGTGATCTAATGTTGATTTAGTCCAACCAGATTGACCCAAATCCCCAGCCACGGCAAAAGTAATCGGTAACTGAGCTGGAGGTGTTTTAAGCTGGAACTCAGGACCTTCTCCACCACACCGATAAAAGTACACTGCATTATCCTCCAAGGGCCCGATAACTGTGTGGTGTATCTTCCCTGAGCTATACAAAAGATAACTATAAGAATTGCTCTCTCCTTCGGCTAAATTGTCATATCTCCCAGGTATTGTCCCATATTCTACTATTGAAGGTGATGAATCATCATCAGTTATCCAGGTAACTCTCATGTGCTTGTCTCCAGCCAATGAAATGTGCACCTGCACCAAACATTTCTACAACTTGAGTTTCATAATCAACAAGACTAAAGAAATTGTCTAATGTGCACCTGCATCATCTGTATTTTGCATGAAATTACAGAGTTCAAAGTGATGACTAAAGAATATACAAAATAAAAGCATAGCAGCACAGCTCATAGAGTAACTGTCCAAGGATGGGCAAATTTACACAAACTGAATGTGGCAGATTGACTTTAAAGCTAATACAGCTTCACAAAATAAAAAAGAGTAGAAATTGTCTAATTAAATGCAATCTATTTGCAAATGGAGGATTATGTTAATATCATCAGTAGAGTCAATCACAAATGGATATAAACATAGATATGATTTAGATATCATTCTGACACCACTATTGGACAGCAATATAAGATTTCGCATACCATACTCTCAGAAAGAGTCAATGACAATATCAAATAGAAAGATAGGATATCGCTCTTTATTTGGTAAATCTAAACTATTTTCTTTTCAGCGATATCCCATTTAATTTGAAAATGAAAAGTCAATGAAGAAAAATATCTTGAAGCTAGTCAAAGACAAGGGAAGGATGAAAAGATCACAGAAAAAGTCTCTTTTCTCCAAACTGATTTGTAAAGTTCTAGCATCAGAGATGCCTATGCATGCATAACAATAATACAGAGGATTTTCATCAGACTCAAAGTACAAGATGACAAAAAATAATATAAAATTGATATCTAGTATGAGAAATATGGGGACAGAAAGGGAGATGACAACTTGCAATCCAACACAAGAAGAATTTCCAACAGAGCCCCGTCTATATTTATCCAAACAATGAAAAGCTGCTGGAAAGTTGTTTCAAATCCAGAGATAAACCATATAAACTAAGCGGGAAAAAGAACATTTGCCCATCATCAATTTGCACACTCCTTTGACCAAAAAAAAAAAAAATCGCACACTACATGTAATAGAAAATGGAGCAGACACAGTCATAAACTCTCGAGCGAACTAGCGCATTTGCCACACTCCTCACTTCGCATAGCGTGCGTGTAAAAACAAATCTGAGTAACCATTGCATTAAGTCAAGGGCAGATCCGAATATAGCCAGTGTCGCTAACTTTCGGGTAAAAAATCGAAGGATTATAGCATTCACATTTCGATTAAATCTTGTTTCCCGCATCAGTGCTTACGAAAAAAAATATGTAACCCAGCTCACACCAAAAAAATAATAATGTTAATAAGCGTTGGAAAATGCATTTGAAACTCAGTAATTCGAATATTTATGGTAAATTTGAGTACATCTGGTTGACTAATTTTAAAAATTATTCATAATTTTCCCTTTACTGGACATACGAATATTCATATTACTTTATGTATCTGGTATGCATCCATACCTACTCCATCAATAATCAATCATAAGCAATAATATAAAACAAAATGGAAAGCAAACGGCAATTTTCTCTCGAAAAGAAATACCTGAATCTTCATGGAGAAACCATTTCTGATTGGGGGAGGGGGGAAAGGAAGAAACAGACTCAGAACAACCAGAAGCAACTAAAAGCCAGACCAAAATAGATCGGAGATTCTAAAATCGATCAAATAGTTGAAAGACACGAAGTATGAGAGAACCAAAGAAAAACGACAAATCACCTGCTGAGGGTAGGAGGCGGGCTTCAAATCCCATGGGAACTGAAGGGCTTTTCGAGGCAGAGGGCGAACGTAATCGGCTGCTTCGGTTGCAGAAACGACGACGAAGATGACAGTTAGAATCAGTTGGAGCTCCATCGATGATAGGTAAGTCCTCCGTAAGACGCCGGAAGAGCACGGCTAGAATGTCATCTTGCGTCTGAGTCGGCCATTATTGAGTAGGATCGTCTTTTTCAACTCTATCCTCTCGTCACTGCCACACTGTTCAGTGTTTTTGGCTTTTTGCCTGCAAATGACAATAAACAAAAACATTAACGAAGCAGAAATCGTTTTTTTTTTTTTCTTCCCAATCGTCATAGTTAAAAAATTGCTAAGATGAGACCTTATTTCTTAAGTTATTACATGTTTTAATCGATAAATTTAATTGAAAATTTTCATTAAGGAGTAATATTATTTTAAAAAGTTTTTTAGATTCAATATTATCTTTGAAATGTTAATATGGAGTAATATCCTTTTCTGTTAAAAAGTTAATAGTGAACGTTGAATTATTAACAGTTAACATTATTTTTTTAATTGTACAGGCGACATGGTTATATTTTGAAACTTTTAAGGTGATATTAAGCCTGAAAAAATTCATAAGATAATATTGCTCCTCAACAAAAACTTCCATAACAACCAACAAGCGTCGGGGTGCAGCGGTAAGGCAGCTGACACTCCCCTAGGCGGACGTGAGTTCGAACCTGGGAGAAGCACTTGTTGGGAGGGGGAACCCATCCTTGGTGCAAAGCACCTTATAGGGATGTGCCTACAATGTCCCCCGCTCCGGATTAGTCGGTTGCCCCGGGTTACCTGGTCCAGTGTTAGAAGGCCAGGGACTCAGGAAAAGGCGCCGGATACCGAGGGGATTCCGGGTTAGGGGGCCAAAGGCTCTATCTGCCTGTTGTTTACCAAAAAAAAAAAAACTTCCATAACAAAATTGCACCTTAACCCTTTTTGTTTTTTTTTCCAGTAAGTTACAATGTTTATGATCATTTTAACTACATATGGCAATAAAAAAAACATAATCTTTTTAACTACTACTAACTTCCATCCTTAATATAAGGCATATTTATCTAATTTGATTAGATTAAGGAAGTTGATTAAGTTAATTAATATGAAATGTATTTTTAAAATACCCTAATCATCTTCCTTAATTCCCTTATCCCCTCTCCTCCTTGATCATGATTGAATAAGTATCAATAGGGGTAAATTAGGAAAACATTGAAAAATATGAAAAATATATCTTACATTTAGAACTAAGATCAACTCTCCAAAGATGTCTTATATTAATGATAGGAGGAGTAGTAATTTTTGGGTTATGGCAATATAAAAACATGATCTTTTTAACTACTAGTAATTTTTAGGTCGGAGGAAAAAACATGAACCTTTAGGAGGAGTAGTACAAGATACTAATAAAAAAACTAAAAGCAAGTTTTCAAATTAAGGTTCAGCAAATCTAATAAATAATTTCTGGAAAATAAAAGGGAAAATCTTTTAAAAAGAATTTAAAAATTAGAAAATGATAAATCAAGTATTTCCTAAAAAAAAAAAGAAAGTTGGAAATTGTTTATCAAATTTCGACATTTTTTAATCAACTCTTAATAAAAAATTTGATTTTTTATTTTTCAATTTTCAAATTCTTTTTAAAGATTACCCCAAAATAAAAAGTGTGGCAAAAAATTATAATAATAAATGAATGAATCTTAGGGAGAATTCTTTAAAAAGAATTTGAAAATTGTAAAATGATAAATCAGGTATTTTTTAAAAAATAAGTTAAAAATTACTTATCAAGTTTCTATATTTTTTAATCTATTTTTTATAATAAACTTAATTTATTATTTTATAAATTTCAAAAATTTTTTTAAGGATTCTCCTCTAAATTTTAACCGTAAAATTTGTAAAATCTAAAAAAGTCAAAAGTTGTCCAGCAAAAACGCAAAATTGTCGCAAGAAACTAGTTTCCTAAGTTTTGTTTGACTTTTTTTTACCTCAACTTTTTTTGTTTGACTTAAAGCTTCATTATTATGCATTATTGGATCTCGTTCGAAGGAAGAAGAATCTTAATGTTATAATTCTTTTTTATTAATCCAATTTCACTGGTAAGTTTTCACTTGTATTATATTATACGTAATCGTATATCCTATCCTTTATTTTTGGGAGAATTATATAAGGGTTCCATAGAAGCTAAAATATGAAGAAATTGTCCTAAGAAAATATGAAATTACTTTCGAGTCTCAAGGGACCAAAATTCCATATAAGAAAAGTCTCAAACACCCTTAAGGAAGGAGGCAAAAACAGAGACAGTGTGAGCTTTGCTCATTCGAAATCAGCTTCTTCTTTTTTCCTCTTTCCTCATTCGAAATCCATCAGAACAGAAGGCATTCGGCCAAATCTTTGAAAGCCGAGACTCGATGGTGTACGACGGAAGGGAGCATTGTGTGGGACGGTGTTGGTGAGATCCAGAGAGAGACTGAGCTTCTTTTCCTCTTTCCAAATAAGAAGGCATTCGGCCAAATCTGTGAAACCATAGACTCGACGGTGTGCGACGGTGTTGGTGGGATCTCGCCAGTGTAGTTTAGGCGCGGGCGTCCGGGTAAAGAAACTCCGATCTTCCCTCTTCTGTGGTTAGGGTCCGACGATTGGCATTCTCAAAATCGGTAAGCTTCTACAATTTCTAGATTCATTTGATTGAAAAATGTTGCAGTTTTAGAAGAAGACAATATGAATCTTACCTGTTGAATATCTTTGCTCAAGGAGACATTTTTTGAATGCTGTCTGCGAGTTCATTTTCTTGATTATTCTGGAATATTTGAAATCTTTGCTGATGGATATTATTTTCTGGCTATATCAAGTTGATCTATGTTGGTTTCATTTACTATCCAAAGGCCAGGGCTTTTGTTGTTGAATTTCAAGGTAGCTAACTAACAATCATAAATGAACTTGGAACCATCTTACGGATACTTTTTTTTAATTGGACTTTCTCTTGCTTTGGTGATTACCTTGAACTAATCCATCTTTTGTTGATGGATTCTAGCTAATGTCATTTTGTTTGCTGGATGTATATATGTTAGTAACTTAGTATAACTCTGCTGTAATATGTTTTGGCCCTGGTGAGAGTTGCTTGGGTAGCATTAGCATATTTTTTCTCCCCCAATTAAGTAAATAAATAAGCAACCAATAACGTTACTTTAACCTAGCGCAACCTGAATAGATAACAATAAATTTCCTAAAGACAGCATATCCTGTACAATTATTCTAAGTTTCTCGGTGGTTTCATTGTCTGTGAAAGCCGCAAACAAAACCCCATTTCTGATAGAATAATATGAAGTGGCATTATTCATTTTCATATAAGCTCATATTTTATTCTGTGGTCAGAAACTGTTGCTTTTCCACCACTTGTAACTTATCTCTATCTACTAAAAGAATTACTGATATTTTGAAAATCAGGCATATTCAGGCACAATACAAACACTTCAAATTCCATTGAAACACTATTTGTTTTGTTATGTTACAAGACCCACATTGTGTTGTATCCTGTAATAACCTTATCAATATCTATGTCGTTTAATGTGCCATTGCTATCATATTTGCAGCCTTCAAGAGAGTGTCCAGACTAGAAGGCATAATCCCAGCGTTGGAGACATCTCATGCTCTTGCTTACCTTGAGAAGCTCTACCCATCTCTTCTGGATGGAACTAAGGTCGTCGTTAACTGCAGTGGCCTAGCAATACTTATAAAATAACAGTTACATGTGCTGATAATGCTAAGAGGGTGAAATTAAAGGGTTTGATGAGGAGAAAGCACACATTCGAGACTCTAGAGTAGTCTTCCTTAATTAGGATTTAAGAATACCCATGTTTTTTTTTGCCGTAGAAATACATATGTATTATTTTTATTTTTTAATGAGAAAAATACCAATGGAGTTTATACCTTAACATGTCACCCAAAAAAAAAAAAAAGCCTTTTGCTGGCCGAAAAAATCCATGCCTAATGGACACAGTCCAGTGTCCAATGCCGGTGAACAATTGGGATTTGTTTGATTTGGGGGGGGTTTATCTTTTTCGGTTCAAAATATTTAAATTTTAGGTGGGAACACAGAATTTAAAAGGAATGAGAGAATAAATTTTGGATGAAAATCTAAAATTTAAAAGAATGAAAGAATAAATTTTGAATTTTTCCCGTTCAAAATTCTAATTTGCCCAGATCCTTCGTTCAAACCAAACACACCCGGAGGGTTCTTTGGTTTCTAACCGATGAAAACAATTTTTTTTAAATGAATTATAACGACACTCTGCTATATATAATCAAGGCACTGAAAACCGCACCGGACATTGAACCAGTTGAGACACTGGGTCAAGGGTCAGTGATTCAAATCGAGAGTCAGACCGGGGTCAATTAAAAAAATATATAATTTAAATGTTCATATATACCATTCAAAAAGCTACATAAGAGTTTTTATTTCCAACCAATAGTCAAATATAACATCCTAAACCTAATACCCACAAAAGTATTATTAAGTATATAAGGGTTTTTCTCCAATCAATACAAAATAATAAAAAATATAAGGGTTTTTCTCCAATCAATACAAAATAATAAAAATATTCTATAATACTTTTAAAACTTCATGCAAAATAAAAAAAATTTTCAGAAAAATAATTTTTAAAAAAGATAAAATAACGTCATTTGGAATATAGAAAAGTTTAAAGAATAAAAAAGACGGGCAAATAAGTTCAACAATGGTCACCCCCGACGGGTTAGTTAGATCTCGATTTTTTAACCCCAATCAGACAGGTCTGACGTTCGATTTACCGGTTTCCGGTCCGAACCAGGCGGTCCCCTTTTTAATACACTGTAATTAGGGGTGGAAACAGGCCAGACGGCTTGACAAGGACCTATGGCCTGGCCTATTTCTTGCCTGATCAGGCCTGGCCTGTCAGAATAAAAGGCTATGCTCAAACCTATTTTAGAGCCTGATTAGAAAAACAGGCTAGGCCCAGATCTATTAATAAACCTTTTAAACTTAACAGGCCGGTCTGTTTATATTAAAAAAAAAAAGACGGTAGCCCAAAAAACCAAACACCCACTTCTGATCTTTTGTCCGCATGAGTCAGGCCCGATCTCAATTTCAGAAGCAAGTCTCTAACCCTAACTCTCCCTCCCTCCTCTCTCCCAATCTCATTTGGCCGACTCACGCTCACCCACTCCCAGTCACACCGTCTCTCCGTCAAGCTTCAGATCGTCGTCACGCTCTCACCCATCCTCACTTCTGTCTTCATCTTCGCTTGGTTGCTCTTGAGTCTTGATTCTCTGCATTTAATGTACGCTGAATCGCAGATGAGCCCTTGATTCTTGCACAATCGAGAGTCACCGTCTGTCGGCCGGTCGTCCTTCCTCCGAGAGTCACCGTCACCTCTCTCGCCGTGGCCTTCCTTCCTCCTACTGGATCTCCTGATTTTGTAAGTCCGATAAAATTTTCTGTCCTTTCTCGTGATGCTCTGATATTTTTCTCAGTTTTTCTGGTGGCATGCTGCTCAGTTTCGTCTATCTCCAGATCTGTTGCTGCTTTTTCTATCATTGTGATTATATGTAACGAAATCAAATTCCAAGAGACGCAGGCAAATGGTCATCTGTTACTGCTCTGTTTCGACTTTGTTTTTTTCCTCAGATTGTGATTATCTTTTACTGCTTTGTGGTCATCTGTCATCTGATAGACGAAACACTACGATAGTTTTATCTGTTTTTTTTCTCCAAATTATCTGTTGCTGCTCTTTCTTCCCATGTTTTTTAGATGGTGGCCATTATCTATTTTTTTTTCTTAGATGGTGGTCATTAGATTGTGCTCTTTTTCTCAGATTGTGGTCATTAGATAGTGATGGTGGCCATTATCTATTTTTTTTCTTAGATCATTAGATTGTGCTCTATTTCTCAGATTGTGGTCATTAGATAGTGTTCCAATGTATTTTAATTAGAGGATCTTGTTCTCAAACTGTGATCTAGAAGTATTAAGCTGCTAGTATTAATTCGTGTTTTTTTTTAATTGGAGGATCTTGTTTTTTAATTCGTGTTTTTTCTGTTGGTATTAAGCTTCCAGCAGAATGGGTTATACTTATACTGTAATTCCCAGATTTTGATTGCATAGACTAGTTTGTGCTATTAGTCAATGGATACATTATGTCAATGCTTATGAGAATCTGTTGCTAGTCATTGGTTAATCTGTGGCATCTTGGAGTAAACCAGAAGAGTTAAAACTTTTGCTGGTCATTCGTTTCTTTGTCAAAATTGTGATTGCATAGATTAATCTGTTGCTGGTCATTGGTTATTTTTTCAAACTTTCAGTCATTTTATATCTTCTCACTCATCAATGGAACACTTTGCATTGCGCTTAGCAATTACATGAGATATTAACTATTAGATTGAGCGAAAACTTTTTTTGGCCTTATGACCATCCCCTTTGTTTTTGACATCTTAAAGCTTTTTTGTTGCAGATGTGTTTCCTATCGCTACTATAATCTACAACATTGTTTATGTTTAATGGCCACAGCTCGAACTTCCTCTTCTGCCTCCTTCGCGTTGACCAGAGATCCCGCTTCTGTTCTTCTCATGGATGACCGTAAGGACGATAATAAGCCTGTTCCTCAGTCCAAAAAAAGAAAAATAAAAAAAAAGAAGTCTGTTCCGATTCAACGACCCGATTCGTTTGGTCGATTCGGTCAATTTGGAGGCAAATATGTCCCTGAAACCCTTATGTATGCACTCACCGAGCTTGAGGCTGCGTTCCATTCCCTGGCTGCTGATGAGGAATTTCAGGTTTTTAAGTTTGATTAGAACTTCGTTTTCATTGTCAATTGATGGGCTTAATTTGGATCTCTTCAAGTTCTTATTTTCCTTTTATAATCTCTCATTTCTTATGGCTTTCCTCTTGATTCAATTATTACTTGATTTCAACCATAGAATCCGTAATCCTACAGATATATGATTGGTAATCTGAAACAGTTTCTTTGTGGACAAAAATTATTGAATTACAGAAAGAACTGAGTAGCATTCTGAGAGACTATGTTGGTAGAGAGACTCCTCTTTATTTTGCTGAGAGGTTGACGGAGCATTACAAGCGTCCTAACGGTGAAGGGCCTCACATATATCTAAAACGGGAAGATCTTAATCACACTGGAGCTCACAAAATCAACAATGCAGCTGGCCAAGCTTTGCTTGCCAAGCGATTGGGCAAGAAACGCATTATTGCTGAAACTGGAGGTGGTCAGCATGGAGTAGCCACTGCTACTGTTTGTGCTAGATTTGGGTTAGATTGCATAATTTATATGGGTGCACAGGACATGGAAAGACAGTCACTTAATGTCTTCAGGATGCGTCTTCTTGGTGCTGAGGTATGTTAAACTTTATGCAATATATTGCTGATATAATCATTCTTATCAATTACTCCATCCCATTTTTAATGTAAGACATATTCAGCTGATTTGATTAGATTAAGGAAGTTAGTTGAGCTAGTAAATATAACATATTTTTTAAAACACTTTAGTCATCTTCCTTAATTCCCTTATTCCCTCTCCTGTTTGGTTATTGTTGAAGGAGCATCAATAGGGTAAATTAGGAAAAGATTGACAAACATGAAAATTATGTCTTACCTTTAAGACTTAACTCCCTAAATATAACTTATATTAAGGATAGGAGGGAATACTATTCAAGCTTAAGTAAGGGTTTCTGACATTGAATTATGCACATGTGCATCTGAAAATTTGTGTGGTTTATGCAACCTACTGATCTAGTTGCCAGATATTGACGGTAAACTTATTATCTTGACGATTTTAAACACGTATTCTATTGGTTGGCCTTGTTAATTGTGTGGTTCTGTGAAGTAGTTAAGAGCAGTGCATTCTGGGACTGCCACACTGAAGGATGCAACATCAGAAGCTATAAGGGATTGGATGGCTAATGTGGAGACAACTCATTATATTTTGGGTTCAGTTACTGGGCCGCATCCATATCCAATGATGGTAAGGGAGTTTCATACAGTGATTGGCAAGGAAACTAGAAGGCAAGCATTGGAGAAATGGGGAGGCAAACCTGATGTGCTAGTAGCATGTGTTGGAGGAGGTTCAAATGCGATGGGACTTTTCCATGAATTCGTTGATGACAAAGAAGTTAAGCTGATTGGAGTGGAAGCTGCTGGTTTCAGTATTGATAGTGGCAAGCACGCAGCAACATTAACAAAAGGAGAAGTTGGGGTTTTGCATGGAGCTATGAGCTATCAGTTGCAGGATGATGATGGTCAAATTATTGAGCCCCACTCTATTAGTGCAGGGTAATTTTTCAATGTTCCCATGTCGGTTCTCTTGTGCTTATGCTGATTTCACTAATTCTAAATCTGCTTTTTATTCTTTCAATGTGCACAGTTTGGACTACCCTGGTGTTGGGCCAGAACACAGCTTCTTGAAAGATATAGGACGTGCTGAATATTGCAGTGTTACAGATGACGAAGCATTGGAAGGTATGACTACTCAGTTTTTTTGGCCCCCACTTAATCCAATATTTAGTTATTTCTGATGGAATGTGAAAAATTAGAGTGGCCTTTGAATTTCAAATGTCAAGGAATATGATTTTTTATTCTCTCAATAGTGCTGCCACTTTGTTCTCCATAAATCTCTTAATAGTACATATTGAGTTGAACATCATTCGGGCTCTTTAGAAAATCAGAGAGCGGCTACTTCTGTGTTTGATTTTACTGAAGTAAGAAAGGAGAATGTTGATCATATAGCATATATTGAGTCAAACCCTGCATAGAATGTTGCAGTTTAAGAAGACAATATCAATCTTACCTGTTGAATATCTTTGCTCAAGGAGACATTTTTTGAATACTGTTTGCGAGTTCATTTTCTTGATTATTCTGGAATATTTGAAATCGTTGCTGATGGATTTATTTTTCTGGCTATATCAAGTTGTTCTATGTTGGTTTCATTTACTACCCAAAGGCCAGGGCTTTTGTTGTTGAATTCCAAGGTAGCTAACTAGCAATCATAAATGAACTTGGAACCATCTTACTGATAATTTTTTTTAATTGGGACTTTCTCTTGCTTTGGTGATTACCTTGAACTATTCCATCTTTTGTTGATGGATTCTAGCTAATGTCATTTTGTTTGTTGGATGTATATATGTTAGTAACTTAGTTTAACTCTGCTGTAATATGTTTTGGCCCTGGTGAGAGTTGCTTGGGTAGCATTAGCATCTTTTTTCTCCCCCAATTAAGTAAATAAATAAGCAACCAATAACATTACTTTAACCAAGCACAACCTGAATTGATAACAATAAATTTCCTAAAGACAGCATATCCTGTACAATTATTCTAAGTTTCTCGGTGGTTTCATTGTCTGTGAAAGCTGCAAACAAACCCCCTTTTTTGGTAGCATAATATGAAGTGGCATTATTTATTTTCATATAAGCTCATTTTATTCTGTGGTCAGAAACTGTTGCTTTTCCACCACTTGTAACTTATCTCTATCTACTTAAAAGAATCACTGATATTTTGAAAATCAGACATATTCCGGCACAATACAAACACTTCAAATTCCATTGAAACACTATTTGTTTTGTTATGTTACAAGACCCACATTGTGTTGTATCCTGTAATAACCTTATCAATATCTATGTCGTTTAATGTGCCATTGCTATCATATTTGCAGCCTTCAAGAGAGTGTCCAGACTAGAAGGCATAATCCCAGCGTTGGAGACATCTCATGCTCTTGCTTACCTTGAGAAGCTCTGCCCATCTCTCCCAGATGGAACTAAGGTCGTTGTTAACTGCAGCGGCCGAGGCGACAAGGATGTTCAAACCGTATCAAGTATCTCAAAGTATGAAGCTGATGGAAAAATTCTTAAATGGACCCAGTTCCCAGAAAATTTTGTACACCAATCTGATTGCAAAGAAACGCATAAACATGTCAAAGCTTATGTCACTGAAAAGTGTTTGGCTGCATGTTTGTGTGTTGTTGGGTTGGTCTTTTTATTTGTTAGTTAAGCCTACTTCAAGAGTTCTTCAAGGCGGTGGTCATGTTTCTCTATGGCATGTCACAGTCTGGGATTGAGGAGAGCTAGCATTTGTTTTGGAATGTCATTTGAGGAGTTTTGCAGGTGAAGTTTTCTTGTTATTCCTTGAACAATGACTGCTTCTGCATCTGATTTTTCCCCCCTTTTTCTTTTGGTTGCCCAATAATGTGACATTGGAAAGAGGTGCATTATCTGTTTATTTCCATATTGATGGTTAGAGGGAAATTTTGAATAATAAATATAAATGGAAAAAAAATGTATTTCTGTCAATCTTATAATTATGTAGATTAATAAATGAAAAATGATCTTTTACCCTATTTTCACCTAAAACTACTTTTTCTTATTATTAATTATTCCAGTTTTAAATATATAAGTTAAGTTAAAAGGATCGATCGTAAATATAAAATCTTAATATATTTTGTTGCTCAAAATTATAATTTTTTAAAATTAATTTACCTAATTTATAAAATGATATGTATAATATAATTAATATCGATACACAAAAATATTTCAAATATACATAGCTGAATTAAATAATTTATTTTGCTTTTTTAATTTTCTCAAATTATATACATATATCTTATATTTTCAATTAGACGGAGTATATTTTATGAAAGTCAACATATATTTTATTACAAGTAATTAACTTAAATAACTTTCTTGCCATTTATAAATCAGTTACACATTAAGGATCAAAGAATATCTTAAAACATACGATTGGACATTGCGTAAAATGCTTGAGACCTCAACACCCCACACACAAAATATTCTTGTAAATCTAAGATATTCTAATTCTAACCATCAGTAAATTCAAAGGCATACAGTGATGAGTTGACTATTTTTATTTTGGAAAAATCCCATATAAATACTATTTCAATTGTCAAAATTCACAAAAGTCTCTTATAACTTGAAAAAGACAGATAGGTGTTCAAGGACCAATTTAGGTTATTGAAGTTTAAGGTCAAAGACCAAAATACCCCTTTGAAAATTTATCTCACATATGAGGTGGTTGCTGTGGAAAAAAGCTATAGGAAAAAAAACACAGTCAAAGGTGATGTCTGTAGAGCAACGATGAATGTGAAGAACGAGGTGTCAATCAAGGTTGAATCGGACAAGTGTAAGTAATTTTCTGAGAAACATAATCTTTTTTAGATGAATCGGACTATAACCATCTTATCGTCATTGTTCATGTTGGTGGGTATTGGGTGTTGTTCAGTGGGTCTGACGGTACATGAATAGTAAATAATGGGCAGTCACGTGGTGTATGGAAGCTAACTTGTTTGGGGCTGTGAATGAGGGCTATGAAATGATGATGGTGTTGCGATCGTACGTTATTTATGGTAGTTTTGGTTGTGGGTAAGTGGTTTTATAGGTTTAGTGGGATTAAAGGTTCGTACTTTACGTAACTACGGCGGCATTGACGGTATGGTGTGGGTTATGTATGTCTTGGGTCTTATTAGATGTGAGAGGGAGCATAATGAAGAGATTATTGATTTGAAATAGGTAACATTGAGTTGATGTGATGACTAACCGTTGACTAGGTGTAAGTGGAACGAATAATTTATAATGAAGATGTCATAAGCATATCTATATGTACATGGTAGTTGCTGTCATTACCACATTTGGTTTGTTGTCAATGCCATTACAGAATTTGTCATTACCATTACTAAATTTGTCATTAGCATTAACAATAGTAGTAAAGACTATAACTCATTTTGTCAAGCAATAACTCACATAACTTAATTGATGACAAGAAAAAACTGTTGCTCAATCGTTTGGCACATTTTGTTATAAGTTAGTGATTCTTGTTAAATTCATTACAGACTTTGTTAACACATTTACTATTGTTGTGAATCCCAAAACGGATTCTGTTAAGAGCATCAGTAAGTTAGTAAAATCGTTGAGAAATGTATGATGTCATGACATGGGTATGGAGTTGGAGGTTAAATACTTAGTAAAGGCTTAACTTTGTTATTAATTGGGAATAAAGTGATATTATCAAACATATTGATGAAGTGGTTAATGGTCCAAGAAGGTGTGTTGTGGGGAATTTTTTTAGTGATGAATTTTCATTGGTATGAGACTACCAATGTCATGAAATCTGATTTTTTTCTTGCAGGTTATCATGCAAGGTGACATCAAATATTCAAACAACACCTTCGTCAAAGTCACTTATATGTTTATTTCATATTGGGGGGAGTTTGTAAGTAAAGTTGAAGGTAGAGTTAAATATAGTGGTGGGAGTGTAAGGGTAAAATCAATGAAGGAGGGGATGACAAATGAAGATTTGAGAGTAATAATAGGAGAATGGTTTGATGTGGATGGGCATAGGTGCGATATTAAATACACTTTGAGCTTTCATGAAAAGATATTAGTAGATCTGATCGATGATTATGAAATGGAAAATTTGTTTCATTATAATGATACTAGTGCACATGTATATGTAGCATGTAAAGGAAGTGATAATGAAGGAATGGTCATGGATGATACAAAAAGGCAAGTGTCATTTTTTTTGTTACATAAAAAGTTATTTGCTATAGTGTTTTTGGTAGTATGTGTTCACAACACTTTTTAATATCCATGCAGGGTTGATCAATTATTGGGAGCTGCGGAGCAAATGTCGTACATTGATGATGCTGTGTGCTATGGAATGAATGATGAATTTGTACAAAATGAGTGCAATGCAAGACCTCTTCTTAGCCTTCCATGTGTAGTTGAGAGCGCACCAACACCGATGCAAGAGATGAACTATAAGAAGTGGATGGATTTGTTGGTAGGAGTAAATCAAACTTTTGCACATGCGGATGATTTCAAGAAGGTGCTGCACAAGTTCAGTATTACGCACAAATTTGAGTACACAGACAAGCGTCCAAATGAAATAAGGAAGAGTTTGGCTAGATATTATGGAGTGCAATTGACATATAAGCAAGCATATAGGGCAAAGGAAAAGGCTATGAGAATGACAAGAAAACATTAGGTGCTGGTGGAATCGTAATGTTCACTTGTCATTGGACAATGTATTTAGTAGTTGTTGTCAGTAAGAATCTGGTGTTTTGTAAATTCCATTACTGTACTTGACATTTTCATTGAAACTGTTATTAATGGTGACAGTTGATGTAATTAAAGTATACATGAAGAAACACCTTCTTTTGGGTTAATGACTTCTATACATTGGGTATAGATGAAATGAGTAATGTTAAATTTTTTGTTGACAATGTTTTTAGTAGGTGCTGTAAGTAAGAATTTGGTGTTTTATAAATTCCATTACTGAACTTGTCATTTCCATTGAAACAGTTATTAATGGTGGCAGCTTAAAACCATTTAATTATAGTTGAAGGAACACCTTCTTCTGGATTCATGGCTTGTATGTATTGGGTGTAGGTGGAATGAGTAATGTTAAATTATCATTTGAACCCTTTACTTGGTAATTGCTGTGATAAACATTGGTGGTTTTTGTCAATGTCATCAGAACTTGTCATTATCATTATAAAACTTGTTATTCCCATTACCATTCTCGTCAAAACCATTACAAACTTTGTCATTTCCAATAATGAATTTGTCAGCGTCCCCCTCTTCTAGGCAAACACTTGCCCACATAATGTTTGGAACCATTATGAAACTTGTTATTCCCATTACCATTCTCGTCAAAACCATTACAAACTTTGTTAATTCCATTAGTGAATTTGTCAATGTCCCCCCTTTTGGGCAAACACTTGCCCACATAATGTTTGGAACTATTAAGTTGTCATTCTCATTATCATTCTCGTCAAAACCATTATAAACTTTGTTAATTTCATTAGTGAATTTATCAGCATCCCCCCTCCTGGGGGCAAATACTTGCCCACATAATGTTTGGTTATGAGTTTGGATTTGCAAGGGAAAAGAAGCTTGGGCATGGGAGGGAAGGAGAGAGTACAGAGCATTTGGTTTTGGTCTTGGTTCCTCGTGAGTGTGAGAATAAATGAGTTGATGGGCATTTTGCTCTTTTGAATTAAACTTCAGTAATCCAGATTGGTCATTGAACACCTATATGTCTTTTTCAAATTATAAGAGACTTTTGTGGGTTTTGATAATTGAAATGGTATTTAAATAGGTTTTTTTTCTTTTATTTTTCCATATATAAATATTATTGAATAACGACGCTAACTCCAAATATTCAATTTGGTTCATGATAGTAAAGGGAAAGAATTTCATTCCATGCCCCAACGTTATAAAATTTAAAAAGATAATTCGATAAAATTTAATACTTTTCCCCAAATTTATGAAGTTTAAATTATACAAATTTTTAATATTATAATAATTTAGAAAAATATTCATTATCCAAATGAAAATCATCTCTTGATTTTTAGATATAATTTGAAATCTGAAATTTTATATTATAAATTTTGTAAGATTTTTTCTGTGACCAAGATACAAGTTTTCTTAAAGATTGGATTCAATGATATAATTTTTTTTTCTCAAAACACAAAATTACATGTGGACTCCTCATTTGTGAGCTAATCAGAATACACAAAATTACATGATGGTGCAAGCGGCATCACCCGAATAAGCAGTTAAGTTGTTTTTTCTTTCTTCTATCTGTTGTTGTTTTTAGTTATGAATTTCTTATCATGGAATTGCCGCGATGCGGCTTCAAGGACTTTTCCTGCTCGACTTAAAGACCTTATCAGACATAGGGATATTGATCTAGTTTTTCTTTTGGAAACTAGAGTTAGTGGTAGGAAAGCAGACAGAGTAATGAGTGTGGGTTTTTCCAAATGGATTAGGGTTGAAGCTACGGGTTATGCGGGAGAAATCTGGGTTCTATTGGATGAAGACCGTGTGAGGGTTTCATATTTATCTTCCTCTACGCAATTCATTCATCTGAATGTGAAGGTGTTGGGTAACAGTTCTGAATTCTGTGTCACTGGTGTGTATGCAGAACCCTCTCGTGTTAAGAGGCAATCACTCTGGGATGATATCATTTCGATCAGTAATAATATTAATAGACCCTGGTTTGTTGTGGGGGATTTCAACTCGTATTTATCGGTCTCTGATAAGTATGGGGGATCTGATCCAAATCTCTTGTCTATGCACCAGTTTGCTGATTGTGTGTATAAGTCATCCTTAATCGAGGTGGAATTTGTAGGGGGAAAATTCACTTGGGAAAGGAATTTCCTTAAAGAGCGTATTGACTGGGGATTCTCTAATGATCTTTGGAATAGTTTGTTCCCTTTGACCAAAATTCATCACTTAAGTAAGTTTGGGTCTGATCATAGGCCTCTTCTGGTTAGATGTTCTCCGAAGAAAAATATGAATTGTCCTAGACCACCTTTCAGATGTCAAGCAGCTTGGATATTGGAAGAAGGATTCTCTGAGGTGGTTAGAGATAGCTGGAGTTCAGGTAATTGGCAGGAGAAATTAGCATCATTCAGAAATAAAGCTCAAGTTTGGAACAGAGTGAAAGTAGGTAACTTTTTCCAGAAGAAAAGAAATTTAATTCAAAGGCTCGAGGGTATAGATAGAGCAAGAGCAAGACAGGATAGTCAACACCTTCTGCAGGTTGAACAAGAACTTCATAAAGAATATAGTAAGGTTCTAGCTCAGGAAGAGTTGCTGTGGTTCCAGAAATCCCGGTGCAATTGGCTAAAAGGAGGTGACTGAAATACAAAATTCTTCCATGACTCAGCTACGATTAGAAGACGAAGAAATAGGATTGATGGATTGAAGAATCAGGAAGGGGAATGGGTTTTCGAGCAAAAAGAACTTAAAAGTATGGCTTTAGAATACTATAAAGCTCTATTTCATAGTGAAACAAGGCACTTCCAGTCCCTTGCTACAGCCAATAATTTCCCTAGACTGTCTTCAGATGAGTTGGGAGTGTTGAATGGCGATATCTCTGAGGATGATATAAAAGCAGCAGTCTTTGATTTAGGGGCCTTTAAAGCTCTTGGGCCTGATGGCATTCAGGCTTTTCTGTATCATGAGTACTGGGATCTTATGCAAAGGTCCGTAGTTGCATTGGTGAAGGATATTTTTAGCATCCCTTCAAATGTTAAAAGTGTTAATCATACAAATTTGGTACTTATCCCTAAAGTTGAGAAGCCGGTTTCAATACAAGAATTCAGACCTATATCCCTTTGTAATGTAAGTTACAAGATTGTTACTAAGGTTATTGCTCAGAAACTTAAATCAATCATGGGGAAAGTGGTTGGGCATCACCAAAGCAGCTTCATTGCAGGAAGGCAGAGTAGTGACAATATCATAATAGCTCAGGAGGTGATTCACTCTATGAAGAGTTCAAAGAGGAAGAACGGCTGGATGGCTATGAAAGTGGATCTCGAAAAAGCCTATGACCGTCTAGAATGGGCTTTTATTAATGATACACTGAGGGCTACGGGGATGGATAACAAGCTTCGTGAGATCATTATGGCTTGTATTACTAACTCCACTTTTCAGGTTCTATGGAATGGTCATCCTACGAATTCTTTTACACCTTCCAGGGGTATTAGACAAGGAGATCCTATGTCCCCATATATCTTTACCTTGTGTATGGAACGGTTGAACCATATAATCCAAGATGCGGTGGATGAAGAAGAGTGGGAAACAATACAATTGAGTGCTAGAGGGCCAAAACTTTCCCATCTTTTCTTTGCGGATGATTTGATCCTCTTTAGGAAAGCTTCTGCCTCTTAGGTTGATGTGATGCTGAAGTGTCTGGATAAATTTTGTGCTCTTTCAGGCCAATTGATGAATAAAGTGAAAACCAAAGTAACCTTTTCCAAGAATGTTCACTTCAACAGAGCATTGGGATTAAGTCAGAGATTAGGGGTTGGCCTAACAGGGGATCTGGGAAAATATTTAGGCATACCTTTACTCCACAAGAGAGCTTCTCGGATGACTTTTGCCCCTATCTTTGAGAAGTGTCAGAAGCGGTTATCGGGGTGGAAGAGCAAATGCTTAAACATGGCTGGGCGAACTACATTGATTAAAGCTGTGTTATCAGCTATGCCTTCTTACTATATGCAGACTATGCTTCTTCCTATAGGAATATGCAATGACCTGGAACGGCTGAGTAGAGACTTTCTATGGGGAGAACAAGATGGAGTCAGGAAGATGCATTTAGTTTCGTGGGAGGTGGTCTCGAAGGAAAAGAAGCAAGGAGGGCTAGGGATCAGAAATCTTAGATACCAGAACAGAGCTTTCCTAATGAAACTCTGTTGGGGGTTGTTAAATAGGCCTGATGCGTTGTGGGTTAAGGTTCTGAGATCTAAATATAATTGTGCAGACAGAGAGGTGCCGGAGGTGAGTAAGAAGAGTAACTCCTCTCTTACATGGAGGGGAATTTGTGCTGTTTGGGACCAATTCAAAAAGAGTTTGGGTAAGAGGATTGGGAATGGGAAAAATACCTCTTTTTGGTTTGAAAGTTGGTCGAATATTAATATACCCTCATTGATTTGGTTCCAGACTTGGCAGGGTTTATTGACCGGAATGAAAGGGTTGCTGATTATGTCCTGAGTAATGGGGAATGGGATTTTGAGAAACTCCAGAGTTGGTTTTCACCAGCGATTATTGATCGAATCACCTGTGCTCACCCACCCTGTGAGGAGAGAGGAGAGGATATGTTCTTTTGGAAACCATCTTCGGATGGTCGTTTTTCTGTTAAATCTGCATACTTTTCTCTTTTTGCAGGTACAAATGGGAGTGCTGAGACTATATGGAAAATTCTATGGAGATGCTCTGTTCCTGAAAAAATTAAGTCTTTTCTGTGGCTTTTTTCTCATGGTTGGACTCATACGGCTCAATTTCGTGTCAGCAGAGGAGTTCAAGAATCAGACTCATGTCCTTTCTCTTGCAACCAGGCGGAGGACTCTATGCATCTTCTGTGGGATTGTTCAAATGCAATTGAAAGATGGAAAGCGGTCGTGAAGCAGGATAAATGGAGTACTTTTGTTTCTCTTCAGGGTACAGAATGGATCAAATGGAATCTTACTCATGAGGTGGGAAAGGGATTCACAAAGAAGGTTAAATGGCAAACTCTGTTTGGATACATGTGTTGGGATATTTGGGTAGCTAGATGTAAAAAGCTTTTTGGAGACTCTACTCCAGATGACGATCGTGGGGTGGATTCTTCTTTCTTCAGAGCATGTGCCGATCAAGATATCTTATCTTCGAGTGTGTTCGCGAATATGAGTCAGTCCTCTCATCATTCTTGGCAAAGGGTGCCCCAAGATTTCTTTTCCTTGGAAATAGATGGTTCTGTTATGAGAGATGGGAGGAGTAGTTGTGGTGGAGTGCTTAGGGATACCAATAAGCTATGGGTTTGCGGTTTTTCGTGTAAACTAATAGCTGTTCCGCCGGCTATAGCGGAGCTTATAGGGATGATTCATGGATTGCATTTGTGTTGGTGGAAAGGGATTCGAAAGGTGTGTCTATTCTCTGATTGCATAGAGGCGATTATTCTTGCAACTAGGGGATGTGAACAGGCCTATCCCTTCAAAGATGTGGTTGAGGAGATTAAGAATCTGATTTATAGAGATTGGCAGGTCCATTTCATCAATGTTCCTAGAGAGGATCTGGTGTTGGCCGATGGTTTGGCAAAATACGCGCATGCTATTGTAAGGAACTTTTGTATCTTTGATTATCCTCCACCTTTTACTCAAGAGGTGGAAAATGATGAAAGAGTGTAGGTGGGTGCAGTTTTTGCTCCAGTGTCTTTGTATTATGATTTGTTGATCTCCAGTTTGTAATAAAAAAAAAGAAAAAGAAAATCAGAATACCGGGCTCTCAGTCTGGTTAGCTCTCTCTAGAATCAATGAAGGAGGAGTACAAAACCAACTAACCAAAATCTCTTCCTTTTCCGCTATCTTTATCTTTCCAATGGTTTCCTCTGCATCTTCTTCTCTGCTGCTCAAGCTAATTTACGTACCCATAATCCTCACATCGCTTTTGAGCCTGCAAGTTTGGTCCTTTAAATCCCATTGAACCCACAAGACTTACTCCCTCTGTTGGCCAGACAGGTCTCGTGGCCTATCATCAACTCCCTCCACAGCGCCGTCGATCTTCTTCCCTCCTTCGTCGGCGCCGTTTCGTCCCCCGACGATGCCCTCGAGTGGGAGGGCTCGTGCTTCTCTGAGAACAGGGCTTGGATGGAGTTTCACAACAATAGCGGCACCGAATTCGGTGGCGGAACGCTTTATATCAAGGTTGGATTCTGAGTTTGCTATTTTACTTCACTGTGAGTTTGAACCCCTTTTCTCAGTTTGGTACTTAGTATAACACTGAAATCGGTTATTGCCACATGCTCAAACTCAGAACACGCTTATGGTCTAATATAGTTTTGATCGTGGTGAAATATTAGCAACAATAGATCTTTCTTGACGACAATGTGCACAACTTTTATTTTGTGGGTAGTGTTAGAAACCTAGAATGAGTGTTATTTCAACGAAGATAGAAGACCAGCGATTGTCTATAAAGTTCATTTTGCTGAAGCTAGGGGTTTGAAAGTGAGAGATGATTAAACTTTAAATCCGTTGATGGGTTCTGAACTTCGTGTTTTTTCCAATTATGAGTTCATTTTAGTGTCCTTGGTCTTATAACTAAAGTGTTCTCTTTTTATCTGTTTATGATTGTTATTATATGGTATTATGAAGTTATTTCTGTTTATTAATGAAAAAAGTTTAGTAATTTGAATTTGCTGGTCAATTTGATGTCATTATTTGCTTGCTATTCTACATTTGTATATTCTTATATATACAGTTTTCTTATTGACTTTGGCTTTAAAGGAAACAGCTGATGAGTATTTATGTGCTCATCCAGGTTAGCAAAGCTCACAGTTGGACTTGTATGGATCTTTATCTCTTTGCCACCCCATATCGTGTAACGTGGGATTATTATTTCCTGTCTCGGGAGCACACACTAAATTTCAAAGAATGGGAAGGGAAAGCAGAATATGAGTAAGTGGCCTTAATTATTATACCATACTTTGGTTCAGTGTGAAATAATGCTTATTCACTTTCAGGATTTTTTTAACTCTGAAATTAGGTAAAATATCGAGGGGTTTCAATTTTCCTCATGAAAGCTGGAATGTTTGGGACCCTTGGAGCACTTTGGGATCTCTTCCCCTTATTTACAAACACTGGATGGGGTGAGAAGGCAAATCTTAGATTTTTGAACAAGCACATGGGAGCTTCTTTTGTTGCACGCCCTGAGCCATGGGTTACAAATGTTAGTGCTGATGACATTCACTCTGGAGATTTCCTTGCCGTTTCAAAAATTCGAGGCCGCTGGGGTGCATTTGAGACTCTGGAGAAGTGGGTCAGTGGAGCATATGCTGGTCACACTGCTGTTTGCTCAAGGGATTCTGATGGAAAGCTATGGGTTGGGGAATCAGGACATGAAAACGAAAAGGTAAATGCTTTTTTGATCTTTAGCTAAGCAAACAGTACAAGGACTTGCGTAGAAAAAGACTGCCACATATTGTTGCACTTATCTTGTATTAGAGGGCTGATTTATTGTATTTCGTTGACATAGTACTCCTTGATATGTTCATAAAAGTAGTCATTCCCCATCTTGAATTTTGTGAACCGGTGCTTTCTAGTTGTTTTCATATTTAAAAAGTATTTATTGCTGTGATCCATTTCTTTTTACAGTGTCTTTATGCTCCTTTCCTCCCTGTGTAGCATGGCCACCGCAGAAAGCAGTCTTTTTGTTCCTGAATGCTATAGTTTCGTTTCCTTCATTTTAGTGCAAGACATGATCTTCCACCTTGAGACTACCTTTTCTGTTTTTTTTTTTTTTGCACTTCATCTTGCAAGAAGCTCAGACTTCAGAGTAGTTATCAGTTTTATCTGGTTTGAAATATGAATAATGTGTACAAGGAAAGAAAATATTCATAATGAACTATACGAGGAAGGGTTGGAGTGGCACCTAGTGAAGAAAAAAAAGGTAGAAAATCGTATGAGGTCATTTGGACATTTACAGAGAATGTCATTGGGTGCGCCAGTGAGGAGGGTATATCAAGTTGTTTGGAGCCCAGTTAAGAGGGGCAAAGGAAGACCGAAGAGAATGCCCAATGATGTTATTGAGTGTGAGATCTCTTATTTAACAATTAATCTTGAGATTTGGTTTTTGATAGAGCTCAATGGTGTCATTTGATCCATGTAACCGACTCCACCTAATAAGATAAGGCTTTGTTGTTGTTTATTTAACATGTCAACATGAATAGATTTCCCTCAAGATGAATATGTCATATTGCTTGTTTGATCATTTGAAAGTGCATAGGTCCAGGGAAAAAAAAGAAAGAAAGAAAGAAAGTGCATAGGTCAGTCAAGCTCTTTGGTTGATACATTTGCAAGTAGTTAATTCCATCCTTTTTTTTTCGTTTACGGGGAGAAGATATTATTTCTGTATTACCATGGGATGAATGGTGGGAATTTGAAGTGAATAAAGATGATTCCAACCCTCATATTGCCCTTCTTCCTTTGCACCCTGACATGCGTGCCAAGTTTAATGAAACTGCTGCATGGGAGTATGCTCGGAGCATGGATGGCATGCCATATGGTTACCATAACTTGATTTTCAGTTGGATAGACACCATAAGCGGAAACTATCCTCCCCCCTTGGATGCTCATTTGGTATTAATCTTAACCGATGTTTTAATATTCCAAGTTTACTATTACATTCAATGTAACAATCTTGAGATATTGGCATGTAAGCCAAGATTTATCAACCATAGGCTTCTATTATTTCAAAAAATAAAAAAATAACCGTACTGGTTCTCATCACAGTTTCAGTATGATATTCAGGTAGTTGATGAATATTCAAACCCCACCCCCCCCCTCAAAAAGTATAGTGTCATCAAATTGACATAGTTCCACAACTAATTACTTATTTGCCACTGAAAAAGACAAGGCTGATGGGAATAATTTTCTTGCATGACTGATTCTGATAAAGCTTATGATTCTTCACGTGTTTTGACCACTAGCTGTATTACTCTGCAGGTTGCTTATGTGATGGTATCAATTCCCTACCTTAATCTTCAATCATGGCTGCTGATCTCGCTGCTGATCTCCACTCAGTTTTTCTCGCCATCTCCAAACTTCTTCCGGACGTCATTTCCGTGTTTCACACCATTTAATCATCCATTTTACTGTTTGTCTGACAAGGGTAATTCTGACATTTCTCATTTCTATTTTATTACAAAATGGTCCCTTAGGACTTGAGGTTAATTTCAGATTTTTTTGGGACTATTTCTTCGTATATTTGCTTCCATGAGACCACTGTGTAATTCTCCCTAAAAATAAATAAAAAAAGAAAAAAGGGAGAGGGGTCTGTATACCTGTGCCCACTGAGCTGTATCCATGGATTGGATCAAGAGAGATAGCTAAAAAAAAAAAGGAGAAAAGACAAAGCTATGGAGCTGTTAAATCGTGGCTAACAGCTATGTTGGTGGTCCCCACACTAGGCACATCCTGGAGAATTGGTTTCTTTATCACATGTTGGAAGCTTTGGGAGACAAGGAATCTACGAATTTTTCAACAAGCTGACTTCACTGCTGATAGCATACTGGCACTAGGGGTGTGCATCAATTTCCCGTCCCGACCTTCCCGTCCCGATCCCGAGCAAATCGGGACGGGATTTTCCCGTCCCGAAAATTTCGGGATCGGGAATGTAATTTCGGGATCGGGAAAAATTCGGGATCGGGAATGGGATTTCCCGATCCCAACTTTTTCCCGATCCCGAAAATATATCTATACAAATATATATTTTTTAAAAATATTTAAGAAAATAAGACTAAATGTAAAATAAAATGTGAAAATCCCTAATATCCTTAAGATAATATCTATTCTTTTAGTTTATTTAGTTAATTTCATTTATTATTTATTAAATAGTTCTAATTTTTTGTTCTTGTTTTTATTCTTTTTGCAGCTGAATCGACAACTTTAAGCATGTATTGGACTAATTATATATTTATATTAGACTTATTTGATACAATATAATATTAAACAAGTTATATATTTATACTAGACTAAAGGAAACACAACAAAAAATTTAATATAAAGATTTTTTTTTAAAAGTAAATCCGGGATCGGGAATTTCCCGATCCCGATCCCGAAATTTCCCGATTTTCGGGATCGGGAAATTTTCGGGATCGGGATCGGGATCGGGAATGATTTTCATTCCCGAACCCTTCTCGGGATCGGGAATGGCATTTCCCGATCCCGATCCCGATCCCGAACACCCCTAACTGGCACACAAGTTAGACCTATAGTGAAACATATTTTAGAGTTTATGTTTGGGAACTTTAATTTTTTTTTGGATATAAGTGTTTATTACACAAGTCGAGATAAAATTTCTCTCACATATTTATTTTGTATACTGTAAATCACGATTTATAAACACTTATTACCCAAAAATAAGTTATTCCCAACCAGCCTAGAAACTTATAATTTTTACGCAACTCATTGTAAGTAATAGAAGTCCAATTTTGATCGTTTTGATTAGAAGTCTTGTAAATCCGTAGACAATGACTTCAAAGTAATACAATACTTCTTTCCACTAAAAAAAAAAAAAAGTAGAAGCTGTGCGTGATATTCCTTTATTCTATTGTTTCTCACGAATTGCTGTCCAGTTTTTTTGGTTGAAAAAAGGAATGTCCAGTTTTACTCTCCCATTTGCTATATATTTTTTTAATTTAATTTCAATTTCAATTTAGATCGCCATGATATTTCTATTTTAACTATATAAGATACTTTCAGTATGATACACAAAATTAACAGAGAGCGGCGGCAAAAAAAATTAATAGAGAGATGGAAATGGGAGGTGCTCATGTGTAAGAAGCTTCTGAAAGTTTGTATTTATAAAATTTGAAAACAAAAAAAAAATACTAAAATTAAAATTATAGTATATTGATATATGGCATATATTTTTCGTTTACTATGTTGTCTTTGTTCTTAATTACATAATTACATAGATCTTTCTCTAATATCCAAATACTAAACAATTACTTAATAAAAAAACAAAAATGAATTTATAATAAGATGTTCAGTAATATGAAAAATATATTTCAGAATGTTAAGACAACAAACAAATGATACTATTTATGACCTCGGAATTTTATTATAAATTTCATTACATATATTGATACATTGATATTGGTTATATATTTAAAATTGTGAAAAAAAACAAAATAAAATTTTCCTATTGTGATTAGAACCGATAGCTCTTTTTATATAATCCATATGATGAAATTGACATTGGTGAGGACTTAATTGGTTGTGTCATAGTGATTTTTATTTTTTAGTCAGTTGTAGATTGGGGAGAGATTTAGATCTTTATGGTGTGGGGTCGCAATTGAATAGAAAGTAAGAGTAAGAAAAAGAAAAAGTTAAAAAAGGAGAGACAGCAAAAGCTGCAATCTAATTGAAAAAGAAGATGGATCAGTGTAATCATATATACTCTCACATAAAACTATAATTCAATTAAGGCTCATTGTGCTCAATGGGGGTTCTTTAATCTAGATGTTATACTTATTCGTACTTATAAGGATTCTAAGGCGGATGCAGTGCAGGATGTTGAAAGAACAGTGATACATTTCGATTTTAACATAATATTTAATATATTATTTAAAGATTTTATTATTAATTTTGGGCTAAATGACATTTATTATGATTAAATTGAATTACAAAACTATTGTGTAAAGATAAAATTTAAAAGGATATATTTCTTATAATACTGTGATTATCTTTTAAAATTTGAATTTTAAATAAAAATATTATGAGATTTTGATTTGAAGTGTAAATTCATTTTGGGAAAATTATAGCTGAGGGGTCAAAAAGTTAAGATGCACAACAAGGATTAAAGAGGAAAATACAATTCTACATGTGGCTGAAGGGAATGTTGATAGAAATAAGGGTATTTTCATGTAATATTAGCCGTTACTTTCAGTGAATAACATAACATGCAGCACAATTTACAGAAATGTACCACGAAACTCTAAATTTTCAGTTTGATCCAAAAATCCGAAAATCTCAAAATCACCGTCATAAACCTCTGCAACTGATTTCCTCCGGCCTCTTATGCATAATTTGGAGAAATCTGATTATAATCTTGACGGAATTACAGAAAAGTGCCTCGAATTTTTAAATTACCAGTTTAGTCCAAAAACCCGAAAATAAATTTATATATTTATTTGTTTATCCTATTAAAATATTTAATAGGATAAAGACAAAAATAAAGGATGTTTTGCTTTATGAAAAAGAAAAGCTATTGGATAAAACAAAATATTGAAAGAAACTTTAAACTTTGGCCACTTTCAACATATAAAATTTTTAATCCTATTCATTCTACATACCACCATTATATAATTAAATATTGTTTGTTTCATTTGACCAAAAAAAAAATATTGTATGTTTCACTTTCTGCCCGAACTGAAAAGTATATTGCACATTTTCATATAATAAATTTTTACTTGATGCCCAGACTGACTATGCTTTAATTTTGTAAATTTTCTCACGAAATCCAACTGCTAAGGTATAATCTTTACTCTTCATTGTCACTATTGGCATAAGGCATTCTATAGGGAGTCACGGGTGGAGTTCTATTTGTTTTGTCCATTAAATAAGTCTCCTTTTACATGCTAAATTCACATCAGATCAATATTTACTTTGAAGTTATTTTAAACATTCAAAGTGGATTGCTAATTTCTTGAGTCCATTTGAAGGATATATATTGTGTATTGCTTTTGTTAACATCCCATGCTAATGCCACATCATTAATCCTCGACATCTCAACCCCAACCTCAGCTTCAATGACTTCTTGCAAAAGTATGCTATTTCATGCGGCTACTTTCTTCCCCACATAAAATTCAGGTTTTCCCCATCTATACATAGTCATGCATGTTCATGTTGCTTATTCATCTTGTATAGTCAACCTGATCTAGCTTACAAGACCACATATTTGTACTTCAGTAGTTTCATCTATGCGTAAATAATCCATTTCATTCTCTTGTAACTTCTTTTTAACCACTATCACTTCATCCTTTACTAATTTTTTCTTCTTTCATGTAGATAGTAAGACTACTAATAGTGCTATATGTAGGAGTTACATGTATATTATTAGTATGTCATGAACATTTCATATAGTAAGATAATGAAAAATGTTGGGCAAATTGACAATGTTTCTGATTTATAATAAGCAGAAGCATAAGCTCCCCATACTACGTGCAGGTAGCATAAAGAAAGGACAATCAATAAGTTATATTGATTTTATATCTATAAAAGCCTACTTTTAAATAATTATAATCAATTGCTTATGTTTGAAAAAATTATACTCAAATAATTAGAACCAATTTACATATATTGTAGATATATTCATTTCTCAAATAGAACCTATAGATATATATCCATCCCATGTTATTTTTGTTGTCATACAAATTGTTTATATTTCAACAAACTGGAGAAGCTACTGTATCTATTTTTATTTAAATTTGAGTCATGTTGTTCTATGTTAAGAATCAGATAAACATCATTTACTGTTGAAATTGTATTAGATTATATGTGAATTAACCTGGGTTAAAAACAAGTGTAACATTATTTATTAATATATAAAAGCAGGGCCAAAAGCAGGTCCTTCCAAAATGCGCCAAGTGGCGGCACTATATGTTAGATAAATAAGTTATTTTTCATTTTTTAATTCATTTTTGTTATTTCTATATGTTTAATATAAATAAAAAAAGTTTAATTTTAAATTTTGAATTCTAGACAACCGTCAGTGTTGCAGTTTGTGGTTGGATAATATGCAGTTTGAAATAAAATAATTTTGAATTGTAGGTAACTGTTGTTGTTCTTTTTATTGATCAGATATTTAAAGACCTTTTAAAATAATCTCAATAATCTACATGATGTTATTTTTATATATTTTATTCCATATATATAATTTTTTTTAATAATCTCCTGCCCATACTTATAATAATAAAATATAGAACAAATGTTTTAATATTTTTAATAATTCCATCATAATATATTTGAAAAAAGTAACTTAAAAAATTTCTGAAGACTAAACTATAAAACAAATTTTCTCATAATAAAAAAAATTGTATTTGGAAATTAATATATCTCGTTAAAGAATGACATTGAGATAACTATATGGAATTATAATAAAAGCCCACAATGTCTCTACGCCTACTACATTGGTTTGCAGCACTGATATATAAATCGCGACTATGTACCACTTTCCCTCTTGCAGCAGTTTAATGGGTGTTAACGTGCTTAAAAAAACCTCCACGTTCTCAATCTCCCTCTTTCAGCGGTTTCACGGGAGTTAACGGGCCAAAAAGAAAAATCTCAGCGTCTACCCACAAGCCCCATACCCCATATTTATCGCAGATTCATTGCTGTTCGTTGGTTGCTCTTCCTCTTACGGTCTCCACGTTCTCAGTCTCCCTCTTGCAGCAGTTTAATGGGTGTTAACGTGCTTAAAAAACCTCCACGTTCTCAGTCTCCCTCTTGCAGCGGTTTCATGGGAGTTAACGTGCCAAAAAGAAAAATCTCAGCATCTACCCACAAGCCCCATACCCCATATTTATCGCAAATTCATTGCTGTTTGTTGGTTGCTCTTCCTCTTGCAGTCTCCACGTTCTCAATCTCCTTCTTGCAGTAGTTTAATGGGTGTAAACGTGCTTAAAAAAAACCTCCATGTTCTCAGTCTCCCTCTTGCATCGGTTTCATGTGTGTTTTCGTGCTACGGACAATTATTATTATGTGTGAGTATAAATATCTGCCTTCACCTCCACTTTAAGCAGTGTCCGGCTAGGCTTCTCATCAGACATATCACACACCCAGCAATATCATGGCTAACCTATTTGATGCTGTTAAGGCTATCAATCCTTGTCGACAGAACTGGCGGATTAAAGTTCGGATTGTTCGTTTATGGACCATGCCTCCCTGTTACTCTAGTGAAGAATTTTCCTCCATTGAGATGATTGTTCAGGATTAAGAAGTTGGTCTATCGTCCATCTCTTATATTTTATTCTTGCATTCAATCATATTTGTTGTTGCTACTTTAATCGTATAGGATTCAACTCTACTTATGTTGTGATATGTTTTTTGTGTTTTCAGGGTGACCGCATCCATGCTTCTATACGTAGTGGTTTTGTGAAACATCGCAGTAGCCTCCATGAAGGGAAGACGTTTGTCATATCTCGCTTTGCTGTTGTTCTAAACACCGGATCATACAGACCCAGCGAGCACCTTTTCCGCATAAACTTTTCAATTTTCAACACTGGTTCTCTCTTGTGTAGATGACGGCCGCATTCACATTTTTGGATTTGAATTTCGTTCCTTCACACAAATCATGCCTCCTCAATTTGATGATCGATATTTAGTTGGTGTGTTACACTATCCTTTTATATTCTGACTTTATCTCTTGGAATTCATGCTTTTTGGTGATCAAATGTATTTGTTAAATGGCAGATGTAATTGGCAAACTTACTACAGTTGGGGAACATGAAAATTGCACTGTGAATGGTCAAGACCAACATAGAGTAGAAGTTGAACTCATGGATGAGGAGTATATATTATTGAATGCTTTATAGCATAGTTCAATAACAAGGCATTTACTTAAACTGATAATGTTCAGAGTCATGAGGCCATTTTTTTTATGTTTGATAGGATGGAGCGATTGGACTGCATATTATGGGGAGATTTTGCTGATGAAATACTTCAATTCATGTCACGATCCCACACTGGACCAATCATAGTCATCATTCAATTAGGCAAAGTGCGGGAGTTTAAAGGTAAGATTCTCTCAATGTATAATATTGTTTCCTCAATTATCTCATTATACCAACAACATGTATTTACTATTTATTATGTAGAGTAATCAATTCCAATTGAATATTCTTTTGCAGGAAAGAAAAAAAATTTCTAATTCAATGTATTCATCACGACTTTTGGTTCATCCTTCAATTCCAAAGGTCGATGAATTCCTGAACAAGTACGCCATCCTAGCTATTTCATAACCTCTTTTACCTACTTATTTATACATGTCAAACTGTATGGTATATAATATATACTTGGTATTCTATAGGATGAAGGTTGTGAGCATAGATATGGAGCAGAGGCCAACACGTATTATGCCACAAGTAATTATGACTGTCGCAGATGATATCCTAAGTATAGGAAATCGCAGAAAACTGTCTGAGTTACGAAATGGGTCATCTGTATGTGTGACTTCATCTATGATCACATACTTTTCCTCCTTTTTATAAGCATACTTTCCTTATTTTGGTATGTTAATTTCTCAACTTTGGTTCACATTTGAATATAGAGTGAGGATGCAGCTATCCTAGCGGAGATTACGCATATTCAAAGTGACCGACCTTGGTATTATACTTCTTGCAAACGGTGTGGGAAAAAAGTTTTCCCTGATGGGGATGGCTTTTTTTGTGAAAAGTGCAATGAAGTCATTAAGTCTGTGATACCCAGGTCAGTGACATTAGTTTAATAAATATTGTTTGATGGATATGATAATTGCAAGAAGGAATAACAAGTTCTTGGCTATACACTTGACTATAGGTTTATGGTCCAATGTCAAGTCAAAGATGACTTGACATTGAATTAGAAATTGGCTATACCCTCCACAGATATGTGTGGAGGGTTGTTCTTTATGTATGGATATGGTGGGACTGGGAAAACATATCTGTGGCAAACATTATGTGCATCATTGAGGTCTGAAGGCAAAATAGTGCTCAGTGTTGCATCCAGTGGCATTGCATCACTTCTTTTGCCCAATGGAAAAACAGCACACTTGCAATTTGCAATTCCTCTTGCCATTACTGAAGACTCAGTTTGTAATATTAAGCAAGGAACACCATTAACACAACTTTTGATACAAACATCATTGATAATTTATGATGAAGCACCAATGGCTAATAAATATTGTTTCGAAGCATTAGATAGAACATTACGTGATATCCTGCAACGAAATGAGCCTGATGCTGCGACTAAAGCATTTGGTGGGAAGATGGTTGTGTTGGGAGGAGACTTCAGACAAATCCTGCCTGTCATACCAAGAGGTACTCGTGAAGATATTGTGTTTGCTACTATTAATGCATCATATTTATGGAAACAATGCAAACTCTTTATACTCACCAAAAACATGAGATTATCCAGTGGTACTTCCTCATGTAATACTGAAGCTATAACAGAATTTGCAAATTGGATCATTTCTGTTGGGGACGGTAATGTTGACATACAAGATGACACAGATGATGTTATTGCCATCCCTAGAGATTTGTTATTATTTCCTTCAACGGATCCATTGGATTGTATTGTCAAGAGTACTTATCCAGATTTTGTTGATCATTTAGGTGATAAGTCTTATTTTAGGGATCATGCGATACTGACAGCTACATTATCTGTTGTTGATGAAGTGAATAATTATATGCTTGCACAGCTTCCAGAAGAGGTGATTTACCTTAGTGCAGACAGTGTTTTCAAACAAGATGGTGTTACCAATTCTATTGGGGAAATTCATTCGGTCGAGTTCTTGAATGGGATTACAATGTTTGGATTGCCTAATCACAAGCTTACACTGAAAGTAGGTGCGCCAATAATGCTGATACGGAATATTGATAAATCAATTGGACTATGCAATGGCACCGGGTTAATGGTCACAAGGTTAGATAAGCATGTCATTGGAGCAGAGATTATAACAGGAAGTAACATTGGTATGCATGTTTTAATTCCACGCCTGACAATCACACCATCTGAGGCATCTTTGCCATTCACTTTGTGTAAAAGGCAATATCCAGTAATGCTCTCTTTTGCAATGACAATTAACAAAAGCCAAGGTCAAAGTCTACTAGGTGTTGGATTGTTTCTTCCTCGCCCTGTATTTATACATGATCAGCTATATATTGCACTCTCGAGAGTCCGGCAAAGGGAGGGACTAAAAATATTAATCCTTGATGAGCATGACATCCCCACTGACAAAACTTCAAATGTATATAAAGAAGTTTTCTGTAATATTTTTGGTTGATTGACAAATATATTATTCAATTGTGATAGTTGTATTTGACAAATCTTCCTTATGTACATATTTTTTTAACTTACATATTTCTTTAGTTTGATCCATGCAATGATATTTATTTGATGCACATATTTATTTAATTTGACCCGTGCAATGAACTAGTTTTAATAAAATGCTTCCCACACAACGCATGGGGGAGTAAATGCTTGTTGAGGTTCAATTCCATTTCCACCTTCTCAAATTCTAAAATATCAAATGAGGCCCTGGAGTAGTCTTCTTTAATTAATATTTAAGAATACCTATGTTTTTTTTTGGCGCAGAAATACAAATGTAGTACTTTTATTTTTTAACGGGAAAAATACCCATGGAGTTTATACCTTAACATGTCACCCCAAAAAAAAAGCATTTATTGGCCAAAAAAATACATGCCTAATGGACACAGTCCAGTGTCCAATGCCGGTGAACATTGGTGTGTTTGGTTTGAGGGGTGGGAGGGTGGGAAGGGGAGGGTGGAAAGTTATAATTTTAGATAAAAGAAACTCAAAATTTATCCTCTCATTTTTGAAATTTTGGGTTCCACCCAAAATTTATTTTTCTCATTATTTTTAAATTTTAGATTTCCGCCCAAAATTTAAATTCCTTCAATCCAAAAAGGTAATTTACCCACCCTCTCATCCCCTCCCACCCCCTCAAACCAAACACACCTTAGGGTTCTTTGGTTTCTAACCAATGTCGTGCTCGTTTGAAATAGTTTATTTTTGGTAATAAGTGCTTATAAATCATGATTCACGATATATGAGGTAAGTATGTGAGGGGAGTTTTATCTCGACTTGTATAATCAGGACTTATTTTTTAAGAAAACACTGAACCAAACAAGCCTGAAAACAATTATTTTTCTTTTAAATGAATTATAATGACACTCTGCTTAAAATTACAATATTGAACAAAAAAATTTTAAAATTTACCCTCTTATTTTTTTAAATTTTGATTTCCCGCTTGCTTCTTTTAAATTTTGGTTACCGTTAAAATTTTACTCTCTCGTTCCTTTCTTCATTGCCCGGGCCACAGCTCGAACTTCCTCTTCTGCCTCCTTCACGTTAACCCCAGACCCCGCTTCTGTTCATCTCATGGATGACCTTAAGGATGATAATAAGTCTGTTCCAATTCAAAGACCCGATTCGTTTGGTCGATTCGGTCAATTTGGAGGCAAATATGTCCCTGAAACCCTTATGAATGCTCTCACCGAGCTCGAGGCTGCGTTCCATTCCCTGGTTGCTGATGAAGAATTTCAGGTTTTTAAGTTTGATTAGAACTTCGTTTTCGTTGTCAATTGATGAGCTTAATTTGGATCTCTTCAAGTTCTTATTTTCCTTTTATAATCTCTCATTTCTCATTGCTTTCCTCTTGATTCAATTATTACTTGATTTCAACCATAGAATCCGTAATCCTACAGATATATGATTTGGTCATCTGAAACAGTTTCTTTTGTGGACAAAAATTATTGAATTACAGAAAGAACTGAGCAGCATTCTGAGAGACTATGTTGGGAGAGAGACTCCTCTTTATTTTGCTGAGAGGTTGACAGAGCATTACAAGCATCCTAACGGTGAAGGGCCTCACATATATCTAAAAAGGGAAGATCTTAATCACACTGGAGCTCACAAAATCAACAATGCAGTTGGCCAAGCTTTGCTTGCCAAGCGATTGGGCAAGAAACGCATTATTGCTGAAACTGGAGCTGGTCAGCATGGAGTAGCAGTGGCTACTGTTTGTGCTAGATTTGGGTTAGATTGCATAATTTATATGGGTGCACAAGACATGGAAAGACAGTCACTTAATGTCTTCAGGATGCGTCTTCTTGGTGCTGAGGTATGTTAAACTTTATGCAATATATTACTGATATAATCATTCTTATCAATTACTCCCTCCTATTTTTAATGTAAGACCTATTTAGCTGATTTGATTAGATTAAGGAAGTTAGTTAAGTTGGTAAATACAACATATATTTTCTAAAACACTTTAGTCATCTTCCTTAATTCCCTTATTCCCTTTCCTGTTTGGTTATTGTTGAAGGAGCATCAATAGCGTAAATTAGGAAAAGATTGACAAACATGAAAATTATGTCTTATCTTTAGGACTTAACTCCCTAAAATATAACTTATATTAAGGATAGGAGGGAGTACTATTCAAGCTGTAAGGGTTTCTGACATTGAACTATGCACATGTGCATCTGAAAATTTGTGTGGTTTATGCAACCTACTGATCTAGTTGCCAGATATTGATGGTAAACTTCTTATCTTGACGATTTTAAACACGTATTCTATTGGTTGGCCTTGTTAATTGTGTGGTTCTGTGAAGTAGGTAAGAGCAGTGCATTCTGGGACTGCCACACTGAAGGATGCAACATCAGAAGCTTTAAGGGATTAGGTGACTAATGTGGAGACAACTCATTATATTTTGGGTTCAGTTGCTGGGCCGCATCCATATCCAATGATGGTAAGGGAGTTTCAGACAGTGATTGGCAAGGAAACTAGAAGGCAAGCATTGGAGAAATGGGGGGCAAACCTGATGTGCTAGTAGCATGTGTTGGAGGTGGTTCAAATGCGATGGGACTTTTCCATGAATTTGTTGATGACAAAGAAGTTAAGCTGATTGGAGTGGAAGCTGCTGGTTTCGGTATTGATAGTGGCAAGCACGCAGCAACATTAACAAAAGGAGAAGTTAGGGTTTTGCATGGAGCTATGAGCTATCTGTTGCAGGATGATGATGGTCAAATTATTGAGCCCCACTCTATTAGTGCAGGGTAATTTTTCAATGTTCCCATGTCAGTTCTCTTGTACTTATGCTGATTTTTCAAAAGGAGAAGTGCTTATTACTACATGTTACTTAAAAAATATTTTAAGATACTAGATACATCAAAAAAATACTTCAAAATCCTATATAGCATTTAAAAAAAAAAACTCAACCCCTCATTTACCCCCCAAATGGTATAGTTTGGGAGAAAAGGACCGGCAGCGGACCGCAGTCAGATTCTTGTTTATGTGTGTGTGTGTTGTTGGTTGTTTGTGAGTTAAGTCTACTTCAAGAGTTCTTCAAGGCGGTGGTCATGTTGTTTCACTATGGCATGTCAGAGTCTAGGTTTGAGGAGAGCTAGCATTTGTTTTGGAATGTCATTTGAGGAGTTTTGCTGGTGAAGTTTTCTTGTTATTCCTTGAACAATGATTGCTTCTGCCAGCCCGAGCCCAGCCCGCCATCCTTTTTTTTTTGTTTAATTTTGTTTTTTTTAAAAATATTTATTCTCTTTCTCTTTCGCCCGCTTATATCACACTTTTTTTTTTATACATTTGTGTTATGAAGTCAATTTTATTCCTACTTTTTTTTTTTTTCATCTACTCACATAACAAAAACATATAAACACATCTTTTTTAAATTCAATAATAATAGAATAAATAAATATAATATGAAAATAAAAATATCAAATAAAAAGTATGAGGAATTGATTAAACACGGCATCAAATAAAAGGTAATAATAAGGGTATTTGAATTTATTTTATTTAAAAAAAAACTGGTCAGCCCGCGGGCTTAACGGGCTGAGCCCATTTAGACTGCATTTAAACGGGCTGCCAAAATGGCAGCCCGTTTAAGGTTTTTTTGGGCCCGCCAGCCCGACCCAAGATACCGGCTCTATGCTTCTGCATCTGAATTTTTATTTTTATTTCCTTTTCTTTTGGTTGCCCAATAATGTGACATTGTAAAGAGATGCATTATCTGTTTATTTCTATATTGATGGTAAGAGGGCAATTTTGAATAATAAATGGAAAAAATTGTATTTCTGTCAATCTTATAATTATGTGGATTAATAAATGAAAATTGATCTTTTAACCTATTTTCACCTAAACCCACTTTTTCTTATTATTAATTATTCCAGTTTTAAATATATGAGTTAAGTTAAAAGAGTTGATTGTAAATATAAAATCTCAATATATTTTGTTGCTCAAAATTTATATTATTTTTTCAAATGATCGATATTAATTTATCATTTTCTTCAAATGAATTTACCTAATCTATAAAGCAATATGTATAATAATCAATAATGGTACACAAAAATATTTGAGATATATCATGCCACATAGCTAAACTAAATAATTTATTTTGTTTTTTTAGTCTCACAAATTATATAAATATATCTTATATTTTCAATTAAATGGAACATATGTTATGAAAATCAGCATGTACTTTTTTACAAATAATTAACTTAAATAACTTTCTTGTTATACATTATGGATCAAAGAATATCTTAAATAAAACATACGATTGGACATTGCGGAAAATGCTTGAGACCTCAACAGTCAACACCCCACACCCAGAATATTCTTGTAAATCTGGGGTATTCTAATTCAAACCATCATTATATTCAAAGGCATTCAGTGATGAGTTGACTATTTTTATTTTTGCATATATAAATATTATTGAATAACGCCGACACTGACTCCAAATATTCAATTTAGTTAATGATAGTTAATTTTTTTTTTCAAACTATTAAAAATGTGATATTAATATTAATTTGAGTCTCAGCTAAAAAAATTAATGTATAATCATCAATCAATATTACATTTGAGCGCCTCCGTTTTGTAGTTTTGTCTAATCTGTACCTCACAACTCACAACTCACAACGGGCAAGGCCCTGTCGCACGAGGCACTAACTTATTCCTTCCTCCTACCATTCAACGACAGAAACGGAAAATGTAGGCAGGGAAAAAAAAAAGATAGAAAGGGAAAAAAATTTCATTCCATGCCCGAAGGTTATAAAATTTATAAAAATAATTCGATAAAATTCAATACTTTTCCCCAAATTTAAGAAGTTTAAGTTATATAAAATTTTAATATTATAGTAATTTATAAAATTATTCATTGTCCAAATTAAAAATCATCTCTTGATTTTAGATATAATTTGAAATCAGAAATCTTTTATTATAAATTTTGTAAACTTTTTTCTGGGACAAAAGTTTTTTAAAGATTGGATTCTATGATATAATTAATTTTTTTTCAAAACAAAAGACAAAACTACATGTCCCGTCCTCATTAGTGAGCTGAAAATCAAAATACCTCTCCATCTATCTGGTTAGCTTTCTCTAGAATCTGTGAAGGAGGAGTCCAAAACCAACAAACCAAAGTCTCTTCCTTTTCCACTATCGTTATCTTTCCAATGGCTTCCTCTGCATCTTCTTCTCTGCTTCTCAAGCTAATTTACGTACCCATAATCCTCACATCGCTTTTGAGCCTGCAAGTTTGGTCCTTTAAATCCCCATTGAACCCGCAAGACTTGCTCCCTCTGTTGCCCAGACAGGTCTCGTGGCCTATCATCAACTCCCTCCACAGCGCCGTCGATCTTCTTCCCACCTTCGTCGGCGCCGTTTCGTCCCCCGACGATGCCCTCGAGTGGGAGGGCTCGTGCTTCTCCGAGAACAGGGCTTGGATGGAGTTTCACAACAATAGCGGCACCGAATTCGGTGGCGGAACGCTTCATATCAAGGTTGGCTTCTGAGTTTGCTATTTTACTTCACTGTGAGTTTGAACCACTTTTCTCAGTTTGGTAGTTAGTGTAACACTGAAATCGGTTATTGCCACATACTCAAACTCAGAACACACTTATGGTCTAATATAGTTTTGATCGTGGTGAAATATCAGCAACAATAGATCTTTCTTGACGACAATGTGGACAACTTTTACTTTGTGGGTAGTGTTAGAAACTTATAATGAGTGTTATTTCAACGAAGATAGAAGACCAGCGATTGTCTATAAAGTTCATTTTGCTGAAGCTAGGGGTTTGAAGGTGAGAGATGATTAAACTTTAAATCCGTTGATGGGTTCTGAACTTTTTGTTTTTTCCAATTATGAGTTCATTTTAGTGTCCTTGGTCTTATAACTAAAGTGTTCTCTTTTTATCTGTTTGTGATTGTTATTGTATGGTATTATGAAGTTATTTCTGTTTAGTAATGAAAAAAGTTTAGTAATTTGAATTTGCTGGTCAAGTTGATGTCATTATTTGCTTGCTATTCTACATTTGTATATTCTTATATATACAGTTTTTTTATTGACTTGGGCATATTTGTTTTAGCGATCAAATTGCTTATAAGTTGGTTTTCACATAAATCGAGACACAACTCCTCTTATATACTTACCTTGTATATCGTAAATCACGATTGAAGAGTTGCTTTTAAGCATTCTAATCGTTAATCCAAACGAACACTTTGGCTTTAAAGGAAACAGCTGATGAGTATTTATGTGCTCATCCAGGTTAGCAAAGCTCATAGTTGGACGTGTATGGACCTTTATCTCTTTGCCACCCCATATCGTGTAACGTGGGATTATTATTTCCTGTCTCGGGAGCACACACTAAATTTCAAAGAATGGGAAGGGAAAGCAGAATATGAGTATGTAAGTGGCCTTAATTATTATACCATACTTTGGTTCAGTGTGAAATAATGCTTATTCACTTTCAGGATTTTTTTTACTCTGAAATTAGGTAAAAAATCGAGGGGTTTCAATTTTCCTCATGAAAGCTGGAATGTTTGGGACCCTTGGAGCACTTTGGGATCTCTTCCCCTTATTTACAAACACTGGATGGGGTGAGAAGGCAAATCTTAGATTTTTGAACAAGCACATGGGAGCTTCTTTTGTTGCACGCCCTGAGCCATGGGTTACAAATGTTAGTGCTGATGACATTCACTCTGGAGATTTCCTTGCCGTTTCAAAAATTCGAGGCCGCTGGGGTGCATTTGAGACTCTGGAGAAGTGGGTCAGTGGAGCATATGCTGGTCACACTGCTGTTTGCTTAAGGGATTCTGATGGAAAGCTATGGGTTGGGGAATCAGGACATGAAAACGAAAAGGTAAATGCTTTTTTGATCTTTAGCTAAGCAAACAGTACAAGGACTTGTGTTGAAAAAGACTGCCACATATTGTTGCACTTATCTTGTATTAGAGGGCTGATTTATTGTATTTCGTTGACATAGTACTCCTTGATATGTTCATAAAAGTAGTCATTCCCCATCTTGAATTTTGTGAACCGGTGCTTTCTAGTTGTTTTCATATTTAAAAAGTATTTATTGCTGTGATCCATTTCTTTTTGCAGTGTGTTTATGCTCCTTTCCTCCCTGTGTAGCATGGCCACTGCAGAAAGCATTCTTTTTTTTTTCTTGAATGCTATAGTTACGTTTCCTTCATTTTAGTGCAAGACATGATCTTCCACCTTGAGACTACCTTTTCTGTTTTTTTTTTTTTTTGCACTGCTTCATCTTGCAAGAAGCTCAGACTTCAGAGTAGTTATCAGTTTCATCTGGTTTGAAATATGAATAATATGTACAAGGAAAGAAAAGATTCATAATGAACTTATACAAGGAAGGGTTGGAGTGGCACCCAGTGAAGAAAAAAAAGGTAGAAAATCGTATGAGGTCATTTGGACATTTACAGAGAATGTCATTGGGTGCGCCAGTAAGGATGGTAAATCAAGTTGTTTGGAGCCCAGTTAAGACGGGCAAACAAAGACTGAAAAGAATGCTCAATGATGTTATTGAGTGAGATCTCTTACTTAACAATTAATCTTGAGATTTGGTTTTTGATAGAGCTCAATGGTGTCATTTGATCCATGTAACCGACTCCACCTGATAGGATAAGGCTTTGTTGTTTTTATTTAACATGTCGACATGAATAGATTTTCCTCAAGATGAATATGTCATATTGCTTGTTTGATCATTTGAAAGTGCAAAGGTCTAGGGCAAAAAAAAAAAAACAAAGAAAGAAAGAAAGTGCATAGGTCAGTCAAGCTCTTTGGTTGATACATTTGCAAGTAGTTAATTCCATCCTTTTTTTTTTCGTTTACAGGGAGAAGATATTATTGCTGTATTACCATGGGATGAATGGTGGGAATTTGAAGTGAATAAAGATGATTCCAACCCTCATATTGCCCTTCTTCCTTTGCACCCTGACATGCGTGCCAAGTTTAATGAAACTGCTGCATGGGAGTATGCTCAGAGCATGGATGGCATGCCATATGGTTACCATAACTTGATTTTCAGTTGGATAGACACCATAAGCGGAAACTATCCTCCCCCCTTGGATGCTCATTTGGTATTAATCTTAACTGAGGTTTTAATATTCCAAGTTTACTATAACATTCAATGTAACAATCTTGAGATATTGGCATGTAAGCCAAGATTTATCAACCATAGGCTTCTATTATTTCAAAAAATAAAAAAATAACCGTACTGGTTCTCATCACAGTTTCAGTATGATATTCAGGTAGTCGATGAATATTCAAACCCAATCCCCCCGCCCCCCCCAAAAAAAAAAAAGTATAGTGTCATCAAATTGACATAGTTCCACAACTAATTGCTTATTTGCCACTGAAAAAGACAAGGCTGATGGGAATAATTTTCTTGCATGACTGACTTTGATAAAGCTTATGATTCTTGACGTGTTTTGACGACTAGCTGTGTTACTTTGTAGGTTGCGTCCGTTATGACAGTATGGAATCAGATCCAACCTGAATATGCTGCCAACATGTGGAATGAAGCCTTGAACAAAAGACTTGGAACTAAAGTATGCTGCAATCTTTATTTATCTCGTTTTTATGCTGATTGCTAAACTTTTTTGGCATGAGGATGCCATATTTTTACTCAATGCGCTCTAATGTATAGGATGAGATACTTCTTATCCATTGCATAGACAAGTAACACAAATTGGTAATTGGTACCTTTGACAAAATTGGGATCTGTTTCTCTATTTAGTGACCGCTTTCTGATTATTTGGAATCTCACAATTCATTACCAAAAGTGTCAATGACATGACATTTCTGTTGCTGTATAGGGACTCTCTCTCCCTGACATATTAGTAGAAGTTGAAAAGCGAGGATCAACATTTGCTGAACTGCTGACTATTCCAGAACAGGATGACTGGATATACAGTGATGGGAAGTCAACTTCCTGTGTCGCGTTCATTCTAGAAATGTACAAGGAAGCTGGATTGTTTGATCCAATCGCTAGCTCCATCCAGGTGACAGAGTTTACGGTGAGTTTGTGTGTTGAATGGTTTGGTAATTTTGAAAATTTATCTTTCCAATAACTTGAACCATTCTTGTTGGATTGGTTGTTCAGATAAGCACAGTTACATGCTCTTAGATAACTATTGTCCCATTTTGCACTGACACCATACTGGTTTAGCTACTCTCCAGAAGTGTCATAATTAGGTTCTCTGAGTTGTGGTTTGTGGGGAGGACTTTAGTTAAAAGAGTCAAGTGAAGGATATGGTCACTAGGCAGATCTTTATATCTTCTTGCAGAGACATGTTGATGAAGTTGATTGCTCATTTCACAGTGTTTCAATTTTTGATGATCCATATTAGGCAAAAGGGTGAGGGCTATTTAGTGAGATATGGCTGCTTGTTGTTATTGTAAAGGGTGTCCTAAGGCTTTGCTTTAAACTATTACTTGTCTGGTTTATTCTTTATATGGTTAATACCATTGTTAGTTTTTATAGTTTGATCGAATTTTGGTTTTATTCTCTGTAGTTTCAAATTGTTGGTTTTGGTCTCTAGTTATATAAAATTTGGTTTGAATTTAATGACTGCCTTCTATACTTTTAATGAGTTTTGGTTTTAGTCTTGGAGTTGTCAACGACCTGCACCTGAGGTTGTTAATCAATGGAGGCTCTTGGAGTTGTCAACGATCTACATCTGGGGTTGTTAATGGGACCATTTTTTCATTTTGAGATTTCAATGGACCATTTCTTCATTTTCCTTCTTTCTTGGGACCTAGCTGTAATTCTCCCTTCTTTTTATCTGAGTTTGGTATATTTATGATTTGACTCCCATGGTACTTCTCACTGGAATTGAGTGTTAATTGATGACCTTACCATTACAATTCTGAAAAACAACACTAATCTAAACTTCAAGTTACATTGCATGTGCCTTTTGACTTGGTTGAAGAACTTGTTTGTGGTAGTTGCTGCAATTAAAGCCTTTTTTTCATGGTAAAATGTAATTAAAGCTTATTTGTGTGCGCAATAATTGCAGATAAAAGATGCTTACATACTCAATTTTTTCGAGAATAATTCAAGCCGCTTGCCAAAATGGTGCAACAGTGAAGACACGGTGAAGATGCCATATTGTCAGATTAGAGGGAGGTATAGAATGGAACTGCCTGGATACAACAGCATGCAACCATATCCTCATATGAATGAAAGATGCCCTTCTCTGCCTCCACAGTACTTTAGACCACAGAATTGTTAGCTTCACCCAATTCTTTCCTCCTACCCCTGGGGTTGACTCAATGCCTTGCCAGACCATTGTTCCTCTAGAATTTTGGGACAGCATCGTTGACATCTTCATCATCTTCTGTTTGTTTCTCGCATCAATGTCAAAGAGAGATAGACACAGAAGATATTGAACTCACTTAAATGGTGGGGTCTATTTGATTGTGGAACTCACTTGTGTGATGGGTTCTACAATACTTGTGTTTATTTCATTTTGAAATTGAGGGTAAGATAAAAGTTGTAGAGAGGATCCAGGGTCTGGTGCTTATTTGCACATGCATGATTTTAGAAAATGTATATTTAGTTGTACAATATATATTATTGTATCAAGTCATGCACGTCATTTGGGTTAAACTTTGTAGCTAGATTAAACATGATGTAAACAGATGGGATTGAAAACTTTGTATTAATATGAAAATTTCATTTCATGTCTTGGCTCTCCAAATTTCCGTTCAAGTGTTCCAACCTTGGGAGCCATTGAACAAAGCCCGGAAATTTTTCTTGCCATGATAACATGCGAACAAAAATTTACTGATATTTCTTTTTTGGTCTGCAAAAGTTAATCATCGTTTAACAAGTTCTTTTTTTGTTTAAAACAAATTTTCACTGTTGGACTCTTCAACATTTCGCATCAACCCGTCAGATTTACCACCGAGTTTTACATCAGTTTTCAGCAATGAAATTGCAATCAAAATCAATCAACATGTTTTTACCCAAAAAAAAAAAAAAACAATTGATATGTTTTCAAAGGGTATCAGCTACCGTGGAGACGAGAATTCTGCTCAAAGGGTATCAGGTCTCGTGTAGAAAAATAATAGACATACAGAACCAAATGAGATCCATTTTCATAGGACCCACCTCTAGAATTGCTTGTCTTTTCATAATAGGACCCACCTATGAATCTAACTCGAGTGATGGTCTATCCAAGTGACCGAACAACAATCATGAGTTATTTTATACGTGTAAGGACAAGTAAGCAAACAACAATCTCAAGTTCCACACTGATACTAACAATAATGTATGTGAATACTGTTGTATAGATCACAGAAAGAAGAGCTAGTTATTCAGCCTTGGCAGGGAAGTGGTTGCCGCCAGATGCTAGTTTGAACAGATAAAACCCAGTCATGAGAGCACTGCAATAGAAAAATAACAAATCGTCTTAAGTTGGGAATGAGGTTGAGTTGTAAGCAATTCTGTGTTGTTTTCTATTCAAAAACACTACATTGATCACAAATATCTAATGGACTTCACTTAAATCTTGTTCAACAACACAACACCATAGAATTTCAACTATCAACCAGTAATGCCAATTGTCACTCGCCTCAACACCTAAAGTTGAGTAGTTTGTGCTCCATGAATCATGGCTACCTGTCAGCTGACTATTCCTAGAAGCTTAGTACCAAGAGCAGCATGAGCTTTTGCCTAGAGTTGATTAATTTTCACATATGAGAAACCAAAAAGTCTGAGCGCAAGAATGCTAGCTTATAATTATCACCTAAAGAAACTATTTAGTTAATCAACAAGAAGAAAGTTCTGGCATCACGATAATACTTCAACTCAGCAAGGTTTTACAGATGCTTATTATTGATTTCAACACTGTAGCCCAACCATTTAACAAAAAAAAAAAACTCATTCCCATTCTATCCTCTTTCTCCTTCTGCAAATCCATATATAAAAGCAGAATTTCTCATAATGTTGTAACAGTTTGACAAACACTTACTCAGGCGTGAAACTGAAAAATAATCTGATATTCTCAACTAACATGGTATTGGCTGTGCACAAGTTAAGTTCTGGGATAGGCATTGCCTTAGTATATAGACATGAAGATTAAAAAGTATGGGCTGGATATTAAACTATAATTAGCTTACCTTATCCCTGCAACAAGACCAGCAGGCATGAACTTTGAAGTTTGCAGGTAACGCTGTCCCATGACCCAAGTGAGTACGGCTGCACAAACTGTTATTCATAACAAAAATTAATTAGAAATAGTATGAAAATGGCAACCACAGTCATACAGAGATATCAATACAGTGGATCGAAAGTTATGTATGATCGATTTATCCATGCCACTCCATTTTCACTTTCCTCTCTATTTCCCACTTCCCCCACCAAAGATACCCTAAATTTTGATCAATCATGAATATCTTTGATCACAAACGACATGATCTAAGAATCACAAAACCTGACATCTACATGAGACACAACATGGGACAGAACCGGACAAAATATAATGGAAGTGCAGCGTCGGATCAGATATAAGTGTCAGATTCATATGACTTCAAATATAGATTTTCAACATCAGATGAAGCTGCCAGCTCTTACAGTTGACAAAGATCCATCACAAAACAATTAAAAAAAACATTGAATCACGAGTTAAAGTATCTCAAAACAGTGACAAAAGAAGTAAATAAATAAAATTTGCATAGAACTCAATCGCCATCTTTAATCAACGGCCCTATCTCTCTGTTATTTATTCAAGCATTTAACGAGTCTCTTTACTAACTAACCATATACCACCAGATTAATTTAGATCCTCCTCGAGGCTAGAAGCTTTTAAACCCTCATGACATTTAGCAGAAACACAAAACAGGATAAAATTGACCCTAATCGTACGGATGAAGAGAACTTCATTCAGAGACAAAATTAAGAACCAGAACCAAGCCAATCACTGAACTGGAATCAAAGTAAGCATTTCTTAGAAAAGGAACAACCATACCTGTTAACACAATTGGTGAAAAATCTGTATGTTTTCATTGATTCAAATAATCGTACAAGTGACACATATATATACAATTCTGAATACAATACCACGTCACCTAGATAAGCAGATTCCAGAACCTAAAGCTAATTCTGTTACAACAGAATTTATAACAAATGTAACTAAAATAAAAAATATTTCAAGTAGATGACTCTATTACCCCCCACAAGCTGGCATATAATTGTTGACCATGCCAAGACGAGTGAGAAGATCATGAAATGGCTGAGGATCAAGAGACTTGGTGAAGATATCTGCAAGTTGATTGTTGCTACGAACAGGAAGAAGTTTGAGAATGCCAGCTTGGACTTTCTCTCTTACAAAATGAAAATCCAACTCAAGGTGTTTTGTCCTCTCATGAAAAGTGGGGTTGTTAGCAATGTGAATAGCGGATAAATTGTCACAATATAGAATGGTTGGGAAATCATGAGAAATGTGAAAATCTGAGAGTAAGTACAAAAGCCATTGAATTTCACATGCGACACAGTGCATGGCACGATATTCTGCCTCACTAGAAGAGAGGGAAACAGTAGTTTGTTTCTTGGTGCGCCAAGAAACCAGAGAGGTACCAAGAAAAATACAATAACCAGAAAAAGATCTCCTTGAATCAGGGCAACCAGCCCAATCTGAATCACTGAATGCCTTGAGTGTCAAAGGAGAATAGGAGGAGAAAAATAAACCTTTAACAGGATTAGACTTGAGATAGCGAAGCACTCGTAGAGCTGCAATATAATGAACAGTGGTTGGAGAGTGCATGAATTGACACAGTTGCTGAACCACATATGAAATATCTGGTTTGGTAGTAGTAAGATAAAGAAGTCTACCAACAAGTAGGTGATAGGGAGCAACATCCGGTAAAGAAGTGCCATGATCCTGGGAGAGATGTGTGTTGCGGGCCATAGGTGTAGAAAGGGGTTTACAACCCAAATAACCTGCATTAGCAAGAATTTCAAGAGCAAATTTCCTCTGATTTAAAGAAATGCCAGCACTGGAACGTGCAATCTCAAGCCCAAGAAAATATTTGAGAGTTCCCAAATCCTTGATTTTAAAGGCATTATCTAAGAAACCCTTAATGCTAGTAATTTCAGAGGCATCATTACCAGCAAGGATGATGTCATCAACATAAACTAATAAGGCAGTAAATGAGTCATCCACAGATCGAATGAAAAGTGAGTAATCAGACTTAGATTGCTGATAACCGAAAGATAGAAGGGCAGTAAAGAGCTTGGAGAACCATTGACGAGAGGCCTATTTAAAACCATATAAAGACTTTTGCAATTTACAAACAAGTCTGGGATTAGATGAATCAAATCCAGGAGGAAGACACATGTAAACATCCTCATGTAAATCACTATGGAGAAAAGCATTGTTAACATCTAATTGCTGTAAATGCCAATTAGAAGCAGCAGCTATAGTGAGTAATAAACCGTTGTCATTTTTGCAACCGGAGAAAAAGTGTCAAAGTAGTCAACCCCTTCGGTTTGAGTGTAGCCCTTTGCCACTAACCAGGCTTTGTACCTCTCTATGCTACCATCAGCCTTAAACTTTGTCCGGAAAACCCATTTGCAACCAATTGGATGTGTACCAGGAGGTAACTCAGTCAAGACCCAAGTATGATTTTGTTCTAATGCTGAAATCTCATTCTGCATAGCTTGCCTCCATTCTAGATATTTAATGGCAGTATGGTAAGATTTAGGATCATGAGGAATAGAGATAGACAAGGCAAAATTTTTGTAGGAAGGGGACAAAAGATCATATGAAAGAGAAGAAGATAAAGGATACTTACAGGAAGTGACTGGGGAAACCGATTGGTGAAGTAGATTGTAATGGTAATCAGTCAAATATGCTGGTTGCTTGTGCATTCGCTGAGGCCTGCGAACAGGAGTAGAAGGGAGAGGAACATTTGATGGTGGGATAATAGAAGGAGGAGCTAGAAGAGCTGGATCAGATGAAGAACATAGGGAAGAAAGGTCAGATGAAGGGAATGTAAAAACAGAAGGAGGATCAGAACATGGGAAAGGCTGAAATGGATCAGAAAAATCCAAAGGTGGAAGAGACTGAGGAGAATGAAGAGAAGAATCAAAAGGAGGAGATGATTTGGTAACAAAAGGAAAGTGATGCTCATAAAATATAACATGTCGTGAAACAAAAATTTGATTGGTGTGAAGGTCTAACAAAAGATATCCCTTGGTAGCGTTGGAATCTTAAACCCATCCCAATTTTTTTTCCATGATAGTGTTGATTTGGAATTGTCAAGGTGTAGCACATAACAAGTTCCACACTGTGCTAAGATCCTTCAATAAAGATCACAAGCCTGACCTCGTTGTCTTTGTAGAGCCAAGAATTTCAGGACCAGTAGCGATGCGTGCCATACATAAAATCAGATTGCAAACTCCCACAGAGTAGAGGCTATTGGGTTCTTGGGAGGAATTTGGTTACTTTGGAATGACAAGGTTAGGATTGAAATCCTACAAAACAACTGGCAATTTGTTCACACTCGAATCCACATCCTGGAGGACAATAGCTCATTTTTATTTACAGCAGTTTATGCTAGTCCCTTGGCCACTCTCAGGGCTCAACTATGGCTAAATCTCGCACATATTGCAAGTACGGTTCAGGAACCTTGGGCACTAGCTGGAGACTTCAATGCTGTTCTGGCATCACATGAATGAAGGTCGAGTTGTGGCACACCGAGAGGAGGTTGCCCAGCATTCTAGAGCTTTGTCAGCACCTGCAGCTTAATCGACCTAGAATACTCAGGGCCAAGATTCACATGGCGAAGGGGCCTCTCGATGGCATGCCTGGACAGAGTATTTATCAATAGCCAATGGGCTCAAACTCTGGCCCAAACTTTAGTCCAACACCTCCCAAAGATTCACTCTGATCATTGTCCTATCAAACTTGTAATGGAAGCCAATGCTCAAAATTCCCGATAGCCTCCGCTATTCCGTTTCCTTGCGGCTTGGCTTGCATACCCAGAATGCCACGAGTTGGTTCGTAGTTCATGGCTCCCAGGGAATACACTATCAGAAAATATGAAACTAATTGCAGAAAAAGCCAGTGCTTGGAACAGAGAAGTGGTAGGAGGAATCGGAGCTAGGAGAAGGAAGATAGCAACGCGCCTCCTAGGAGTCCAAAGAGCATTAGAGTTGACCCCCTATCTCTGTTCCTTACATCACTAAACCAGGAACTCAAAGCCGAATATGAGCAGATAAGTTTGCAGGAAGAACTCTTATGGATTCAAAAATCCCGCTCGGACTGGATTAATCTTGGGGACAGGAATACTTGCTACTACCACACGAAAGCTAAGGTGCGACAAGCGAGAAATAAAATACATGCGCTCAAGGATCCCAATGGTGAATGGGTGACCCAAGCATCAGAGCTAGAACCGATGATCAGAAGCTACTTCGTCAACCTCTACTCACCATCACTACTGGGAGACACCTACCAAACCAGAGGTATGTTTCCTCCCCTCACAATATCATCTCTTGAGACCTTAGATGCTGACATATCAGTAGAGGAAGTGAAATCTGCCCTTTTCAAAATAAGCCCCCTAAAATCCCCTGGTCCAGATGGTCTTCATGCACTCTTTTTTCAGAGCCAGTGGGAGGTTGTGGGCCAATCATTATTTGCGATGGTACAGAATTTGTTTAATGGGGGTACCATGGAACCTGATCTGAATAATATGCTCATAGCACTTATTCCTAAAGTTGACCATCCCTCCACTGTGAAAGAGTTCAGGCCTATAGTTTATGCTCGGTGCCATACAAGCTTGTAACAAAAGTCATTGCTAATAGGATCAAAAAAATATTGCCTCACCTAATACTTCCAAACCAATCCAGTTTCATTAGAGGGAGGAGCATCACTGATAACATCATCATAACCCAAGAGGTCATACACTCAATGAAAAAGAAAACTGGTAAGAAAGGATGGATGGCCATCAAAGTGGATTTAGAAAAAGCTTTTGACAAGCTAAGCTGGGAGTTCATACATGATACTTTAAGAGATGCTAAATTCCCCCCAAGGTTGATTAACCTCATAATGCAGTGTGTTACCAGTCCAAACATGCGTATCCTCTAGAATGGGCGACCAACAAGCTCCTTTTGACCTTCACAAGGAGACCCTATCTCCCCCTACCTTTTTGTCCTCTGCATGGAGCGACTCTCCCAAACCATCACTAAGGAAGTTAATATGAAGAAATGGGAAACAATTCAGTTAGGGAGAAATGGTCCCCCGTTATCCCACCTCTTCTTCGCTGACGATCTCATTATCTTCAGCTCTACCACGCCCTCCAGTTGCATCGGGTTAAGCATATCCTTGATGAGTTTTGCAAAGCCTCAGGACTAGGGGTGTTTGGGATCAGGATCGGGATCGGGAAATGCCATTCCCGATCCTGATCCCGAGAAGGGTTCGGGAATGATTTTCATTCCCGATCCCGATCCCGAAAATTTCCTGATCCCGAAAATCGGGAAATTTTGGGATCGGGATCGGGAAATTCCTGATTCTGGATTTGCTTTTTTAAAAAAAAAAAATCTCTATATTAAATTTTTTGTTGTATTTCCTTTAGTCTAATATAAATATATAATTTGTTTAATATTATATTGTATCAAATAAGTCTAATATAAATATATAATTAGTCCAATACATGCTTAAAGTTGTCGATTCAGCTGCAAAAAGAATAAAAACAAGAACAAAAAATTAGAACTATTTAATAAATAATAAATTAAATTAACTAAATAAACTAAAAGAATAGATATTATCTTAAGGGTGTTAGGGATTTTCACATTTTATTTTACATTTAGTCTTATTTTCTTAAATATTTTTAAAAAATATATATGTGTATAGATATATTTTCGGGATCGGGAAAAAGTCAGGATCGGGAAATCCCATTCCAGATCCCGAATTTTTCCCGATCCCGAAATCACATTCCCGATCCCGAAATTTTCGGGACGGGAAAATCCCGTCCCGATTTGCTCGGGATCGGGACGGGAAGGTCGGGACGGGAAATTGATGAACACCCCTACTCAGGACAAATTGTAAACCAAAGGAAAACCCGAATTTACTTCTCAAAGAATGTTAAGAGGCAAAAGGCCAACAACGTATATGACTTCCTACAATTCCAAAGAACAGATCAGCAGGGAAAGTACTTAGGGGTGCCTTTCCTTCACTCAAGAATCATAAAAGACACATACCACTACCTAATAGAGAGGGTTTAGAGCAAGCTTGCAAACTGGAAAGCTAACTCCCTGTCCTTAGCTGGGAGATTAACCCTTGCCAAATCAGTACTGAGCACAATTCCCTTTTACACTATGCAGACAACCTCACTCCCAAATAATTGTTGTGAAAAAATCGAAAAAAAATAATCCGAGCTTTCATATGGGGTGCAGGAGATAGTAAACGTAAGCCAAGTCTCATTCGATGGGAAAAGATGTGCCAACCACTCAAGAATGGGGGGAGGCTTAAAATCAATTCAAGGACAGAATTATGCCTTTTTATGCAAATTAGCTTTTCAAATGATCAGCCAGCCAAGCCTCCTATGGGTCCAAGTGCTTCAGGCCAAATATAGGTGGTCATCAGCAACTAATTATAATTTCAAGACAAGGACAGCCTCTCACATCTGGCGTAGTTTAGCAAAGGTATGGATGGATATGGATCCGCATGTGTCATGGAAGCCAAGTGATAGAAGAACCATAAGATTCTGGTTTGATTCATGGGTGGGAGACATGGGTCCACTTAAGCTTCTTACGTTCGCTGATATAGCTGAAGCCCAAACCAAAGCCACCTTACAGGATTACATCGATGGAAGGGGTGATTGGAATTAGATTCTCTTTCAACACCTGCTGCCAAACAACATTCTTCTGCAGATAGCTCACGCACCCACACCACAACTAAGTCATGCAAGTGACACCTGTTGCTGGTCCCTAATACCATATGGTCAATTCTCAGTAGCATCTGCCTATCAAGCTAAGCAGGAAGATTTCTAGATAGATCCAAAAAAATACTGGGAGTGGATATGGAAATGGCCGGGGATACAAAGAACTAGAGTATTCCTCTAGCTAGCAGCTCAAGAACGCCTGCTCACTAACGTTGAACGAGTACGGAGGAAAATGGCATCAGACGCAAATTGTCATCTCTGCCAAGGGAGCACGGAGGATCTAGACCACATTTTTCGATGGTGTCCCACTGCCCACACATGCTGGATGAGAGTTATACCCTTAGAACGGATCCAAGAATTTTTCCAACGACCTTTCAAAGATGGCTAATTTGGAATATTAACCCCTGCACCATGGGAACCCACTGGCGGCTGTTTTTTGGGATTCTTTTATGGAAGCTGTGGGACAAACGGAACAAAAGCATCTTTATGAATGAGTCAACTACCCCAGAAAATATTATCATCTCTGTTTGTACCTGGTTAATCATACCATCCATTTGAGTAGCTTGATTAGGACACTAGAAGATAATTCTTAGCAGATAAGAAACCCAGCTGAGACATGAAACTATTACTTTAGATTGTATTTTGTAACTCGGTGTACATTTCAAGTAATATACTTCCTTTCCATTAAAAAAAAAGATATCCCTTGGTACCAGTTTTGAAACCTAAGAAAACACACTTCTTAGCTCGAGAATCAAACTTGGTCCGGTGAGCAACTTATGTACAAGCAAAGCAAAGAGAACCAAAAACCTTAAGTTGAGAAAAATCTGGATTAGTATTATGCAATTTTTGAAATGGAGAAGAATTTTGCAAAACAGGTGTAGGCAGCCGATTAATAATATGAACAACATGTAAAATGGCATAGGACCAGTATGCAATAGGCAAGCCTGATTGAAACAAAAGAGCCCGAGCAACATTGAGAATGTGTTGGCGTTTTCTTTCAACAGTGCTATTTTGCTCAGGGGTTTCAACACAAGAAGTTTGATGCAAAATTCCTTTAGAGGAGTAAAAAGAACTCATGTGAAATTCAGGTCCATTATCATATCGCACAGTTTTAACTGTAGTATGATAATGATTTTTTACAAAAGATATAAGATTCTGAAGGGCAGAACGTGCCTCAGATTTGTTGCGCAAAAGAGAAATCCAAGTATATTTAGTATAATCATCAACAATCGTTAGAAAATAACGATAACCATTGACAGAAGTAATATGAAATGGACCCCAAATATCCACATGTAAAAGATCAAGACAAGAGGTAGTTTTAGAAGTACTATTGAAAAAAGGAAGCTTTCTTTGCTTGGCAAAATGACAAGTTTCACAACCAGTACCAATGTGTTTACAAGTGATAAAAGGAAATTCTTGTTTCCAGACATCAAGAACATTATTGGATAAATGGCCAAGTCGAAAATGCCACAAATCAAAAAAGGGATCAGGGGTACACGAAAGGGGATCTTCTACAAACACAGCATTGACACAAGCAACCTCCTGTGAAGAAGACTTCAGAGTGTAAAGACTATGTGCAAAATCAGCTATACCAATCGTTTTCCTCGTCTGGGATTCCTGTATGAGGCAATGAGCAGAAGAAAATATGAGACAACAAGAAATTTGCTGTGTCAGTAAAGAAACAGAGATGAGGTTAAACCTAAACTCAGGTATGAAAAGGACATTAGAAAGGGAAATGTGAGAATTAAGCTGAACAATACCTGAGATACTGGTAAGAACAGAATCATTAGTTGGCAAAGTAACCTTAAGAGGAGGAATTTTAGAGTAAGAGGTAAAAGAATCTAAGGACTGACAAACATGAGCAGTAGCTCCACTGTCAATAATCTAACAATCAGATGTCCAAAATGAAGAATGGAGAAATACCTGGTTTGTCAAGATTAGACATTAAAGGTAGAGTTAAAACACGATTAACACGAGGAGCAGGAGGTTGAACAGGGGCAGAGCTAATATCAGTAGATTTCAACAAAGACAATAGCTTGTTGTATTGGTCTTGAGTGAGGGAGTGATGTAAATCAATCACAGTAGGCTTATTAGACGCAGAGTCAGGCACAGTGGTAACATTGGAGTCAGATATCAAGTTATTAACAGATGAGCCAGAACCAAAGAAAGCATTCTGAAATTTAAAGCCAGGTGGAAATCCATGTTTCTTATAACATGTTTCAATTGTATGTCTAGGTTTCCCATAATATGTGCAAACCTTGTTATTAGTGTTTTGCGGAAGGCAATTACCACCACCACCAGTAGGCTTAGTAAAATTGACGTTAGCATTCGTTTTAGTAAAACAGACAGTAGAATCAGAATGTCCAGCAAGTTTCCGTTCTTGTTGAATTACAAGAGAAAAAACTTTGTTAATTGGAGGTAAAGGCTCCATCAACATAACCTGAGATCGTACAATTGCAAACCTATCGTTGAGCCCCTTTAGAAATCGAATAACATAATCTTGATATATGTAATCCTTAGCAGAGCAAGAACAATCAGGAATAGGGCAAAAATTAACCAATTCATCCCAAATAATTTTCATTTTTGTATAGTAGTCAGAGACCGAGAGATCACCTTGGCGAAATGAGTAAAGTTCCTCTTGGAGCTCGGCAACTCGAAAAGCAACTCCGTGAGAAAATCGTTCGCACAAGTCATTCCACATATCAATAGCGCGGTTAAGCTAGATGACACTTTGAGAAATGGAAGACGAGAGAGAACGAATGAGCCAACTGAGTACCATGGTGTTGCACCTCTACCAGACCGGGAAGAGCGGATCGAGTTTGTCAGGAATCGAAATCGATCCATCAATAAATCCAAATTTGTTTTTACTCATAAGAGCCACCGTCATTGCACGGGCCCAAGAATGATAGTTAGATCCGGTCAAGGCCGGAGAAACCAGGATGAGCGACGAATTTTTGTTCGGATAAAGGAAGAACGGGCTCACCGGATCCTGTGCAGACATCGCCGGAGAAGACGACGAAGATAAGTCGGAAGCCATAATCGAGAATGCTGGTGAAGGATCTAGAATTTCATATCAGAAGAGGGAAACAAATCTTAGATCTGGAATCGAGAGACAGAGAAAAGGAGAAGACTCGAAAAGGAAAGTGAACTCTGATGGGAATATGACCAAGAAAATGAGAGCCTATTTTGAGTGCTCTGATACCATAACATAATTGGAGAAAAATCTATATGTTTTCATTAATTCAAATAATCGTACAAGTGACACATATATATACAATTTTGAATACAATGCCACGTCACCTAAATAAGCAGATTCCAAAACCTAAAGCTAATTCTGTTACAACAAAATTTATAACAAATGTAACTAAAATAAAAAATATTTTAAGTAGATGACTCTGTTACCTGTCTCAAGAACCAAAGCGAAGTACGAGTTCTTTCTCTTTTCAAAGGCTTTGAGACTGAGATAGCCTGCAATGATGAGCAACAAACCAATGCCTACGCCTCCACCAAGAGAAGCAATGCTTCCCTTCCTGAAATATCCAAAGAGTCCTCCACCAACCAATAGCAACCCATACGGAATTGTGAAGCAGAAATCATGTATTTTCTTTGGATGTGGTTGTCCGGGAAAATCAAGATTCTTGAAATCGAACGGAATGAGTCTCACGAGTTTCGCAGATCAAATCACAAAAATCTGTAACGTCGTCAACTTTGGAACATGTGTGAAGTGGCGTGTGGAGTACCACGGGTCAAATTTTATTCCAATGTTACCCCTGGACTATTGTGTAATCCTGATATTGTCTACTACCTGGAGAAGCCCATATATAAAACAGAACGTTGGATCTCCATTCTCTACAACACTGACCACCATGCATCCTACAGTTTTTTATTATGTGGCGCGATATGGACGTTCGATCTCCTGGACGAGTAAGATTAAAACCATCTCAACCCAAAGTATCATTTCGGACGTTGAGGTGGAATGCTAAAGCACGCGCTTCCACACGCGCTATTCTCTTCCTAGATAATGGCGTATTCGAGCTTGCTGATCCGATCCAGTACCCGGTTCTCTTTCGCCCTCTTACCGAAACCCCTTCCTCTTCGTCCTCGAACCGTAATCATGTCGATATCGTTGGGAAAATCCAAGAGACCTATCTGCCCAACATGTTCTAAACCCACCCAAACATGCCTTTGCTCTCGGATTCTGACCTCCGGCATCGATAATTCGGTAAGCGTAACCATTCTGTAACACTCACTAGAGAGCAAGAACCCTCTTAATTTTACTAGGATTGCCATATTAGGGCTCAAGAATCTAAATGTAGTGACTGTTTCAGATGTTAATTTCGAAGCCCGGTTGGTGATTCGGTTGATGAAACCCGATTCTGGATCGAGTTTGGTTAGAAATGATTAAGATAATTTAGCTTTTCATCAAGCTTTGGAAATTAGAGGCAACCAGAAGTCAATGCATGATGAACATGCTTGTTTATCCGATTCCAAGAAAGAAAGTGATAGTGCGGGAAAATGTACTTCGAAGAATGATATTGAAACTATGAAAATCTCTAATCATGATTCAAAGTTAAGTGTAGATATGCTTGATAACGCTGAGATAGATGAAAATGCTAGAGAATCTGCTATTTCTGTTGTTGGGAAACATGGTGTTATTAATTCTGTGTCTCATATATGGAGGTCTCTAACTCAAACCCAGAAGCCAAGCTTGATTAACATATTGTCTTGTCCTCAAGCTTGTGAAGCACTCTCAAAAGGGTTCATGGTGAAGAAGTTGCAGAGGAGGAAGTTAGAGGGAAGCATTACCCTGCAAGATGATGATGAAGAATGTGAATTTGAACTTGAAGTTCCTCCAGGATCGGTACTGCTATTTCCTTCTGAAAAGTTGTTGATATCACTGACCTTGATGCTATTGATTTTGAGATAAAGAATTTGATTGTATTAGATGGAACATGGGCCAAGGCAAGAAGAGTTCATAGTGAAAATCCCTGGTTGAGCATTTTGCCCCATATAAAGTTAAAGGTGAACAGATGAGCTTGTATAGTGAAGTAAGGCGTGAGCCTAAAGATGGTTACTTGTCCACCATTGAGAGCATTGTGCATTGCTTAAAGGCTTTAGGGGACAATCATGAGGGCCTGCATAATCTTTTGGATGCTTTTGAATCCATGGTTGGATATCAAAGGCGGTTTAAAGATGAAAGGCTCACCCCAAAGACCTCAAGTTTGATTCCTATTCTTTCTCGGAAGCACAAAGATATATTCAATGACTATTCTGTCTAACATATCATTGATCTGATGAACGCAATTCAGATCCATTTTTTAGATAATGGCGCTTCATAGATTTTTCCATTTGATCTGATAAACTTGACCTAGGTAATGCCAATACTAGTTTGAAAAACTTTGTAGCACTAGACTGAGAACCCTAAAATTCTGCAGTTTGTTGGAGGGTTACCTCTATGTTTTCTGTAAATGCAAATGGTGGTGGTGATTAGCATAGTTTCTGTATTGAGAACTTTAATATTATTCTCATACTGGATTGAATGTGGTACATCACATTACATGGAGATGGTTATGACGTGACAAATAGACAAGTTAAGTGTATAAAGATGTATGTATGTATCTATGTATGTATGTATAGTAGCACTGCTAGAGTTGGCTGAAGAAATGTGAGAATTTCATGTTCATATTGGTTACTTGGAGTGACTTTAGCTGAGGAACAAATTGGTTTCAATGAAGTGAAGGGAATAGAATTGAATGATCTGTGTTTGATATGATAAATAATAAAAGAATACATTTCTATTTATCTTTTTGGTTAAAAAAAATTAAAGAATGAAATGCTTTGAAAATCAAAAGATTTCTTATTAGAAAAAGAAAAGAACAAAAAAGGTTAAGGTTAAAATGCCATGTAAAATAAATACTGAATAGTAAACACTGGCCAGCTTCTTTGCATGAAAGACTGGATACCATTAAAATCTCAGAAAAGATGGATGTGTTTAAATTAGCTTCTGGAGAATAGCTTCTGGAGAAAAAGTGGAGAATAGATTTTGAAGAGAATAGCTTTTGGAGAAAAAGTGGAGAATAGATTTTGAAGAGAATAACTTCTGGAGAAAAAGTGGAGAATAGTTGTTAGAGAATAGATTTTAAGAAGAATATATTATGGAAAAAAATTGATTTTGATAAAATGAGAGTGTTTGAGTATTGTGGTCAAAATAGCTGTTTTATGGTGGAGGCCCACATAATGAGAAAGGATTAATGAAAGAGAGAGGGTGGGGCTCACACAAGAGAAAAAGCAAAAAAATAGCTTTTCATCAAAATGTAGGTTTGGAAAAATTTTGAGTGTTCATCAATCAAGAAAAGTTAGGTTTGGAAAAATTTTGAGTGTTCATCAATCAAACCTAGGTTTTAAATAGATTGCCGAACACACACTAAAAGAGTTACAAAGTCATAAAACAAATACATAAAACAAAACAATCGATCCTACTATCCCTCATTAGTCACCACTGCTTAATCCTCAATGGGAAGGTTGTGGTTTATAAGGATACAAAAATTTCCTAGGGACTGTTTCGTCACCACATAATAAGAAAGGATGAATGAGAGAGAGAGAGGGTGGGGCCTACAGAAGGAAAAAGGACCAATGAGAGAGAGGGTGGGGCGCACACGAGAAAAAGCAAAAAAAAATAGTTTTTCATTAAAACCTATATTTGGAAAAATTTTGAGTGTTCCTCAATCAAACCTAGGTTTTAAATAAATTGCTGAACATACATTAAAAGAGTTACAAAGTCATAAAACAAATACATAAAACAAAACAATCGATCCTACTATCCCTTATTAGTCACCGCTGCTCAATCCTTAATGGGAAGGTAGTGGTTGATAAGGATACAAAAATTTCCTAGGGACTGTTTGGTATGAGGGATTTGGAGGAGAGTGGAAGGAAAATTTTTATAAGTTAAATTTTAAAAGATCAAAGAAGTAGGATAATAAAATTTTAATAAAGAAAATATGTAAGATAAAAAAGTAAGAAAACTTAAGCAAAAATTTTTTAACTCCGCTTCTCTAATTTTTTTAAATTCAACTCAAAAAACTTTTTCCTTTGCCTACTTTCCCTCCCCTCCCCTCATGCCAAACAAGCCCTAAAAAGTAAAAAGTCATGAGCAAATTTAGCGGGACTATCAGCCACTTGCCAGCTTGTTAATGTGCTTATTTGGAATAGCGATTAAAATGCTTAAAAGCAGCTTTTTAATCGTGATTTACGGTATGCGAGGTAAGTATATGAGAAAAGTTTTATCTCGATTTATATGAAAAACATCTTATAAACAATCCCAATACCAAAACAAACATACCCATATGTGTATAGATTTTTGGAGTCAGCGTTTTTTTCAAAAAAATATATTACCGATTTGAGATTTCAGCCTTAGGTGTGTTCGGATTAGCTTTTGGAGAATAGCTTGTGGAGAAAAAGTGGAGAATATCTTATGGAGGAAAAATGGAGAATAACTTCTGGAGAATAGATTCTGAGCAGAATAGATTCTGAGAAAAAAATTATTTTGATAAAATAAGAGTGTTTGGGTATTATAGTAAAAATAACTTTTTTTCATGGTGTGGGCCCATATAATGAAAAAAAAGACTAATGAAAGAGAGAGAGTGTGTGTGTGCTTGCTCAGGAGCCGAACACACACTTAGAACCCGTTTGGTTTAACCCCATTGCATGCCTGTAATAGTAATCATGATTGCATTACTAAGAGAAGAGTGTTTGGTTGCTTTTTAGCATGGTAATAGGGTCTACCATGATAATGATGGTTACCAAAAAATTGATAATCCTCATTCATACCTCCCCTTATGAATCTTCATTACCATTCTATTGCATGGTTTAAAAAGTCCAATTTACCTTTTAGTTTCCAATGTCTTTGTTTCACTTATCTCATTTCACTTGCCACATCACGTCACAACTACTGCAGTCACAACCTCCTCCTCTTCCTCCATCGCTGTCATCTCCACCCGTTGCCGCCACTCCTTGCCGTCGCCGCCACTCCTTTCCGTTGCCACCACCTCCTCCTCCACCCCCACCGTCGCCTACTGTCACCACTACTACCTCTTCCGCTGCTGCCGGCCACCTCTTCCGCCCCCGCCCGCCCACAACCACCACCACTTCCTCCTCTTCCGTTGCTTTCGCCGTCACCTGGCCACGTCCACCACCATTACCTCTTCCGCCGCCAGCAGCCCACCACCACCTCCTCCGCCACTGCCACTCCTGCCACCCACCTACCGCCACCACAACCACCTCCTCCTCCAGCCCCGCAACCACCACCGCCACCTCCTTCATCGCCACCACCCGCCCACTACCACCTCCTCTTTTGCCACTGCCATTGTCACCAGCCCACCGCCACCACTACTACCTCCTCCTCCTCTACCGCCGCCGTAACCTGCCCACCGCCACCACCATTACCTCCTCTGCTGCTACAGCCCACCGCCACCTACCCACCGCCCAACTCCACCACAACCACCTCCTCCTCCACCCCCGTCGTCGCCACCACCACTACCTCCTTTGCCGCCGCCGCTCGCCTACCACCACCTCCTCTTTCGCCGTCGCTGCTGCCACCAGCCTACTGCCACCACCACTACCTTATCCCCGTTGCCGCCACCCCCGCCTTGCCACCGGCCCACCGTCCATCGCCACCGCCACCTCCTCCTCCTCTATTGCCACCCCCATCATTGCCGCCTCCACTAATTCCTCCTCTTCCATCCTCGCCGCCACCAGCTCTTTACTATTTTTTCTACAAAGATTACATTAAGGGTAAAATAGACTTTGTGCAATATATTAATTTTAAATAATTGTTAAAATAGTAACTCATTGCACCTTACTTAAAAATCAAATCAAACATTACCTTTGTAATTAATATTGCATTGTATTACCATTGCATCGCATTACACTGCATTGCAGAGTGTAATGGGATCGAACCAAACGGACCCTTGATGCAATGGGTTTGGTTACAGTCCTCTGCTCTTACCATTTTCTTCCCATCCTCTTCTCGTCCACTACTCATCTCAACATTTAGATTGAAATTTAAGTGGTTCAAATTTAATGTTTAATAAAAATATTAATAAAATATCAAATTATTAAAAAATAAATAAATAAATTCAAAAATACAAAATTTTAGTTAAAATGATTTAAAACAGCAATAGAAAAATTTAAAAAGAATATTTTGATAAAACATTAAATCTGAATTATTTAAATTTCAATATAAAAGTTGAGACAAATAATGAAACGGGGGAGAAGGGGCGATAGCCAATCCTAATGCGATTCCTAATATCGTAAAGCTCTGAGACAAAGTCCCACTGCAATGTCATCGGAGCTGAATTCGCCGCCACGAACCGTCACCGGCTACCCAAGCAGCTCCTTCTGTCCCCTCTTTGCCAAATGCTGAGGCTCTTATCATTCTCAAGCCATCGTTTAGCTTCCATATCCCCAACCTTTCCTCTCACTCTCCGTCGTTTCCTGAGTCAGTCCACTCACGAGGAAGACATTTACGACCCGCCGTTTTCTCCTGTTACCAAATCTCCAAACCCGAAGAAGTCCAAGAAGAACAAAACCTCGAAGGAAGCTCTGAGAACCAAGGAAGAGCCCAAGTTTCCTCTGAAATCGGACCTTCCATTCGATTTCAAATACTCTTACTCCGAGATTGACGACTCCGTCAAACCCATAAGTTTCCGAGAATCGCCCAAATTCTCTCCGTTCGGCCCAGGCCGGCTCGACCGCAAATGGACCGGAACATATGCGCCGGTTCAGGAGGAAGTGGACCGGCAGAGGTGGGAGGAGGAGCGGGGTCGGGTTCTTGGAGATCCGCTTTCGGAGGAGGAGATGGCTGAGCTCGTTGAACGTTATCGTCACAGTGATTGTGCTAGGCAGATCAATCTAGGTATGTCTTATTCCATCAATTTTTTTGCTATTTTGATCAATTACTCCGTCAAATTCTTATGCATGAAATTTTATACTCTTTGCTGCAAATTAGTATGATAAATTTTGAATTGTCCATCTCATATTCGAGGAGTTACGTAAAATCAAGACTCATTTGTATATATTCCATAGCTTTTGACCAAATTGATGAGGATTGTTTATCTATAGATTGATGAGTTCTTGGATTCTAGCAAATTCTGGTTGCAAGAAGCTAATGCTCTTATTTTGTGCTAGGGAAGGGGGGAGTCACTCACAACACGCTGGATGACATCCATAACCATTGGAAAAGGGCTGAAGCTGTGAGAATTAAGTGCTTGGGTGTGCCAACTCTTGACATGGACAATGTTTGCTTCCACCTTGAGGTCAATATATATATATATGTACATTCTTTGTTGATTAATCAATGAAAGCATTGATGATTTTTTCTTGAGTTTCAGATGACTTTTACTGATGCATATATTACTGTATCTGCAGGACAAGTCTGGTGGAAAAATCATTTATCGTCACATAAACATCCTGCTTTTATATAGAGGACGAAATTATGATCCCAAGAATCGCCCAGTTGTTCCTCTTATGCTATGGAAGCCCTACGCTCCAATTTATCCAAGGCTTGTGAAGAAAGTAATTGAGGGTTTGACATACGAAGTAATGAAAGAAATGAGAAACAGGGGTTTAAACTCACCACCTCTGATGAAGCTCAGTAAGTGAAGAATAGGGGTATTATAGATAATAAATTTACAAAAATATACCGCTTTGATTTTTCTAATATAGTTCAAAGCAGCACTGGCTCCTATCATATTCTGCAATCTAAATGCTAAATTGTTAATTTTTGTTCTCAGCCAGAAATGGGGTTTATGTTTATGTGGTGGAGAAAGTGAGGGGAGCTTTCGATACTGAGGAGGTTGTGAGACTCGACTGTACCCATGTAGGTGCAAGTGACTGCAAAAAGATTGGAGTGAAGCTAAGAGTATGTCTTCTGAGTTTTTAAATTTGAAGTTTCCACCCTTTTTATGAAACCAACATGTGCATAGGTAATCCAAATTTGTGTTTATTATTCCAGGATCTTGTGCCATGTGTTCCTATCTTGTTCAAGGACGAGCAGATTATCCTTTGGAGAGGAAATGTGAATTAGATACCAGTATTCAGAGTTCAGACCCAAAGTGGAGTATTCTGCAATGTAAGCAAGATGGGTAACTTCTGTCATTCTGATTAAGTCTAGCATATGCATGTCTTACACAGACTCCATTTCACTCTGAGCAGTGAGCAGGCTCTGGTAGGAGGACATCAACCTGATTGTAATGCACAGATATGTGACCATTTCCTGCGTATGATGACTGTGGCTTAGTTTGCCGGTCAATTTTTGGGGTTTTTGGGACTAAAAATTAAGGGCAAAGGGTTCAGATGTAGTTCTTAGATATTCTCTATCAGGTTCATTAATAGAATGGTAACATGGAGGAGTTCTTGAAAGAAGCAATGACTTGATGTGAAGTCATGAAGAATGTTTCCCATTTTTGTCACACTTATTAATGAAACTGAGAGAAAACAGTTATAATGCTGATGAGAAGTATTAGGCTGATTATGTTGTAGATATCCATTATGTAATACATATTTTAACAGCTGAATTAACACTCAGCCTTCTTTGACAATGTACGAATGTAATGGATAATCGTTGATATGCAAGGATAATATTACCTCTCCCAATTCTCAAGGGTTCACTTGTGCAAATTTGTTCCATGTCATTCTGGTGGAATATGATAAGGAATAGGATTAGTTGTTGTTGTCTCTTTTATAATTAGCACTATGTTTCATTTTTAGGGCAGACTTGATTATTGGAATTAAACTCACAGTTATCTTTTCTGGGCTTTCTCTTCCATGTTCTCTTCTCTCCTTCCTCTTCCCCGTCCCCTCTGTTTTACATTCTTTGTTCCAAGTATTGGTTACGTTTGATTAGTAAAAGTGCCAGAATTTCAAATAAATAAATATTAAATACTTGATAAAGGAAGGGTGAAATTCGGAAATTCTAGTAACCTTGTTAAATGTTCTTGTTTGGTTTAGCTTGGAGATGTATGATCCTCAGAAGTTTAAAATTGGTGAATTATTCAAATAGCAACTACTGAGTGCTGACACAATTAGTAGAAGTTTCTAAATCAACTTTGTAATTTGGGCATTGTTTTCTTATGGGTGATTTAGGTTTTGATCAGTAGAAGAATTAAATTTTCATTTCAGTTTGATTTAGTTTACTTTCTAACACCAATCTTATGAATTTAAGGGTTAAAGTTTATCTAACTTTCCTGTAGATAAAATTCATAGAATTTCTCTTATAATTTCCATCCTTCTCTTTTTATAAATTACATCTTAATTATTAATTATAAAGGCACACTTCCAAAAATTATGCACAAGAAAAGGCAAAAACAAATACTTGATTAATTAATTTTATAAGTGAGGAAGGATTACCCAATTACAAGTGGAGGGGTTGGACACCTACAAGTGGAGGTGGGGTTTAATGCTAATATAAAATATAAAAGGGGTAGCATGTTATATAATACCTAAGTTATAATCGTTCCTTGCAAATTCTATACATACCATACCATCCGATACAAAATTTCTTAATTTCCAAATGGTTGGTTAAAACATTCTCACAATTTGATCATTTTAGCGTAAGAGACAGTAGAGCGAATATAAAATGTGAAAAACATTAATATGATCGCACCCAAGGTTAAAGCATTGCGCTCTACTACTCCTCTAAGATGTCTTATTAATTTATTATTTTAAGAGTAAAATACATCAACTTCACCTCAATTTACTCTAAATTATAAAAATATCCTCTTTATTTTAAAAACATATATAAACCTCCCTTAAAATCAATGATAACTAAAGAGGTTAATATAATATTTAGTCCTGTAAGTTTACTTTTTGTTTTAGGCACTCAAGTTTCAAATCATAGGTTTTGGTTCATTAAATTTCATTTCTTTTTAAACATTAGTTCTATAACTCAATAAAAATCTGAATTATTTTGCTCTTAGAGAGACTAAAATCAATTGTTTCAAACTTAAAGAACTAAAATCAAAATGAGAGAAAATTTGTGAGATAAAAAATGATATTAACCCTAATTGAAAACCATACTAACATCTTCTAACAACATCGCTCTAAGTTTGGCCTGTTTAAATATCGTTACATTGTTCTTATTAGTTTTTTAGTATTAGAAATAAAAAAAAATTGTAAAAAAATTGAGAAAAGCCCTTGCTGATAAATAATAATTTGATTAACATTTATTGATAGATTAGAAGAGGATGAGAAGGAATAAAGTGAAGAGACAAAGTAAAAATTTCTGTTGAAAAAAAAAAATCAAAATTAGATTGTAGGAAAAAGTTTGTTAAAATATTTTCATGCCAAATAAATGAAATAATCGAATATAATGGTGAGTATTGTTTCAGTAACTTCGCTTCAGTGCGCTCAATGTTATCTTATAAAATAACCTTAAAATAAAAATAAAAGAAGAAAACAAAAACGTGATTATCTTATAAAAAGTTAGCATCATTCCACTCATCTAATAGTATTAAAATTAATTTGATTTTGATGCCACAAAAACTATTAATTAAATTAATAATAGATCATATTTTTAAAGAATGTAACTTGAATTTAAATATAACTGAAGTACTGAGTTAATTACTATATTTAACATCAATAGAAATATAATTATTCTTTATTTGAATAATATATAGTCCTACTTATTTTTTATTTTAAAGACAACAAAGGAAATGTTGTAATTTTTATTCCATACACTACTGATAAAATATTGTGGGGAAAATTGGAGGGAAGAACCTAAAGAAAATAATATTTATTACAAATGAGTACAAAAATTATAATTATTTAAAAGAACCAAACATCAAAATATAAATTTGAAAATACTAAATTGTTCTTATTAAAAATTTCTTTTAAAACAGAAAATAGATTTTTCCCCCTTAATAAATAGGAATCTATGGCACTGCCTTCGTGGTTCCCGCAGGCTTCTCCCAGTCTCAAGCAAAGCCATCATCTCTGACTCTTCTGGAAAAACAAAAAGAGGAATAGAAGTTTCCAATTCAAACAAGGGTTTATTTTCTTAAAATTTCTTTGTTGTCTTCATACAAATGAGTGAAAATTGTTTTTTACTTTCCCATATTGAAATTGATCTTAGTCGTCAATGCATGTATTAATTGTTGTGTTGTCTTCAAATTAAAGACTTATTTTGTTCTTCACGTTTACTTTGTCATTTCATTGGACCAATAATTTAATGGATTAAGTTATTTTGTACCTAATGCTCTCGCACAAGAGCAAGTATGCCCTTCATCTATTATCACTTGTTTTTGTGTTGACCTCTTACCAGCAAGGCAATACAGTATTAATTATAGGGTTAGTGTTGGGTTTATTTTTTAATCAAGTGCAATACTAGTTAACACGATCTTTTGTTTGAGGGCAGTTTTTGTCTTTTCACTTGGGTTATCGAGGAAAAAAGTTGATATTTATAAAGGATTGTAAGGTGCCATAAGTATTCATACTAGGCCTTAGAAATAGAAATTACTGAAAAAATGAGCAATCCTTTTCATCATCAAGAAACCAAACTAAACGGGTCATCGATCCCAATTCACAAGGGTTAAAGTTTTGTGCAAAATTTGTTCCATGTCATTCTTAGCATTAGTGTTGCATTTGACTAGTAAAAATGCCAGAATTTCAAAGTAGTAAAAAAAATACTTGATAAATAAAAAGTGAAATTCAGAATATCTAGTAATATTTTGTTGTTAAATGTTCTTGTTTAGTTAACATTTCATGTTCTTATGTTTTGGAAATCTAAAATTGCTTTCAAATGTTAAAAGATTTATACAATGTTTAGTCTAGTTCAGCTTGGTACCGTTAATATTTCGTGTTCTTATGTTTTGGAAATCTAAAGTTGCTTTCAAATGTTGAAAGATTTAATGTGTACACTGTTTAGTCCTCTTTTTTTTTTTTTTTAATTACAAGGGCAGGCATCAACGGGATCAAACCTGTGACCTTCCACTAATAGTAGAGTATCCATACCATTGGGCTATAAGACATTTGGTAATGTTTAATCATTATAATCTGCCCTCATTTTGATTTTGATTTTTATAATTTCAAACTATATGTTTTGGTCAACAAAATGGTTTAGATTTTTATTAAATATAAGGATTAAGACGAAAAGAAACTTGAGGAATTAAAACCTATAATTTAAAATTATAGAGACTAAAACCAAAATGAGAGCATATTATAAGGAGCAAATGATATATAAAACCAAATAGTATGATTCTTATTATAAGATTCAGATTGGCCAATTATCCAAATAGCATCTACTGAGAACTGACACAATTAGTAGCAGTTTCAAAATCACCATTGCAATTTTTTTAGTAGAATCACCTCTGCAATTTGGTGCATTGTTTTCCTGTGGGTGCTTTAGGTTCTGATTGGTAGAAAAATTACATCACATTCTTTGTTCCAAGTATTGGTTACGTTTGATTAGTGAAAGTGCCAGAATTTCTAATAAATAATTAAATATTAAATACTTGATAAAAAGGGTGAAATTCAGAAACTAGAGTAACCTTGTTAAATGTTCTTGTTTAGTTCAGCTTGGTGCAGTTGACATAATAGATGTATGATTCTCAGAAGTTTAAAATTGGTGAATTATTCAAATAGCACCGACTGAGTACTGACACAATTAATAGAAGTTTCTCAATCAACTTTGTAATTTGGGTTGTTTTCTCATGGGTGCTTAGGTTTTGATAAGGAGAAAAATTAAATTGTCATTGAGTTTGATGGTTTACTTTTTAACACCAATATGATGAATTTAAGGGATAAAGTTTATCTAACTTTTCTCGATATAAGACTTCATTGAATTTCTCTTATACGTTCCAGCCTTCTCTTATCATAAAGTACATCTTAATTATTGATTATATAGCATTTTGATCTTTAAACTCATGTTTATTGTCAGTAGTCACGTGCAGATTATCTTCTGCGTGTGCAGAATATCTTTCCTGGTGTGTAAATGATCTTCCCTGTGTGCACAATTCTTCCCTATACATGTGCAAAAATCTTCCCTACGTGTTAAAAAATTTTCCCTACATATGCAGATATCTTCCCAGATTCCATTTGGTAAATAAGTTGCCGATAAGGTCTTTTTTTATCAATTCTCTCTTTTTTTTTCCAATTTTTTAGTAGGAAAAAAATTCATATGCTTGGCCGCATCATCATCATCCTCCTCACTAAACCACCCCATCCCCAAATCCAGACGCTCAACTTCCTTAGAACTTAGAAGGGTGACTATTATTGAAGCTGCTCTAGCACAAGATTGTTCTTTCACTACGTATCAAAAAGAAAAAATTAGTCTTTCACTTTTAGTCCCCAACTATCAACCACTATCCCTCTTCAGCTCCACAGAAACGCCAAATTCCAATCATATCTGCACCACTAGTGCTTGTTTAAGATCACAATTGGACACCTTAGAATCACTTATTTACATAAATTAAGACAAAATTCATCCAACAACAATCACAATTAAAAAGATAGTTTTAAAAACTTCAATCGCCATTCTCGTGTCAAGTTTTACGTCCACATACTACAGTATCAAATTTCAACCATTTTCTGTGGTGGGCGGTGGATTCACTTGATTGAACTTATTTTGGGTTTTTAGCTTTCCCATCTCATCCAATATCAAGGGCTTGTTTGATTCTTGTCTCTGTTTTTTATTCTCATAAACAATTTTATAAAATATTTTTTAAAAACAAGTTTTAAAAATAAAAAACCAAAAAAAAATTGTTTGTGTTATGAATATTAAATATGTGGATGTCCATTGACTCATATTACTCTTCCAGTTAACTTGACATAAAGAAGAAAAGATGACTTGACACAAAGCAAAAGCAAAAGAAGACAAGGACATAAAGAAAAGCAAAAGAAGACAAGGACATAAAGACGATATAAAGTAACTATGATCATTTAAATATAACCATAGTAAAGACAAGGACATAAAGACGATATAAAGTAACTATGGTCATTTAAATATAACCATGGTAATACAACCAGGGTTAGATTTCTGCCTCTATATAAAGGGCTGTAATCGATTGTTTCAATTGAACTGAATGAGAACATCTCTCTAACTTCTCTCTAGAAATTCTATCATTTTTCTCTGAATCCTATCAATCTTCTTTCTTATCACATATACTTTTATAACACGTTATCAACACGAAGCTCTAAAAGAAGGTATGATCTTCTTATGATTTCTTTAATGATTATATATATATCCTATTTTATTTTATAGATCTGGGATAATCTGAGCCACTATATGGAATTAGAGAGATACTTTTACCGATTGTTATATAACATCGGGTTCCATGGTTAAGATTGGAGATCGTTATTGTTTTTATATACAAGTTCTTTTATATTATTATTGTTGTTGTTATTATGGCCAGAAGCCATACACATCTGATTCTTGAAATTATGACCGGAAGTCATAATGTTTTAATTTCTTATAATACGGTCAGAAGCCATATCTATTCTTATTATATAGCCAGAAGCTATATACATTTTTCATCTTATTATATGGCCAGAAGCTATATATATTTTTATCTTTTATCTTATTGTACGGCCAGAAGTCATGTACAATTTTTATCCTGGAGATAATAGTTAATTCCTCATCTTGAGATTAAATGGCTCGAAGCCATACATGGCCTGAAGTCATGAGATTAAATGGCCCGAAGCCATACATGTTTTAATTTTCTTATCTTGCCTTATGAATTATTTATTGTCTTTATGAATTTACAGTTATTATATTGCATATTTATATTTCATATTTTAATTATTTTCATTTATTTCTTTAATTAGTTTGAACAATGGCAAACCTGGTAAAACTTGAAATTGTGGCTCTTGATATTACTGGAAAGAATTATTTATCTTGGAAATTGGATGCGGAAATTCACCTAAATGCCAAAAGTCTGGAAGACACGATTAAAGAAGGGAATAAGGCATCCAACAAAGATAAAGTCAGATCCATGATTTTTCTTCGCCACCATTTACATGAAGATTTAAAAACTGAATATTTGACAGTTATGAACCCACTTGTCCTTTGGAACAATTTGAAAGAAAGATATGATCACCAGAAGTTGGTCATTCTTCCAAAAGCTCATTTTGATTGGATGCATTTACGCTTGCAAGATTTTAAATCTATAAGTGAATATAACTCAGCTATGTTCAGAATTACTTCTGAATTGAAATTATGTGGAGAAAATGTTACTGATGATGATATGTTAGAAAAGACATTCTCCACATTTCATGCATCCAATTTGCTCCTGCAGCAGCAATATCGTGAAAAAGGTTTCAAGAAATATTCTGAGTTAATTTCTTGTCTCCTTGTGGCTGAACAAAATAATGAGCTTTTGTTAAAAAATCATGAATCCCGTCCAACAGGCTCAACTCCATTCCCTGAAGTGAATGTAGTAACTAATGAATTTTATTGTGGTCGTGGCCGTGGCCGTGGACGTGGGCGTGGGCGTGGCTACAGCCGTGGGCGTGGTCGTGGTCGATATCATGGAGGTTCAAATTCCTACCAGAAGTGGGAAAAGACTGATAAGAACCAAAAAGGGGAAAGCAGTAGACATAACAAATATGCTGATAATCCATGCTATCGATGTGGTGGCAAGGACCATTGGTCTCGTACCTGTCGTACACCAAGGCACCTAGTTGATCTTTACCAAGAATCAATTAAAAATACTAGTAAAAGATCAAATGTTGAAGTTAATTATGTTGATCAGGGCGAGAATTCTGAGTATGCCAATATAGATAATAACTATTTGGATGTTGCAGATTTCTTAATATAATTTAAACTGTTATATTTTATTTAAAGTTGTTTCTATCATATGTATTAATTTTATTTATATTTTTATGAAGAATGAATTCTATTGGTATCAATCCTGAAGATTTATGTCTCGTTGATAGTGCAACAACCCACACCATACTCAGACATGATAAATATTTTTCTTCCTTGGTAATACGAGAAGCCAATGTTCAGACTATATCTGGTAGTATAAATTTAATTGAAGGCTCCGAAAGAGCTAATATTTTGTTACCTGAAGGAACAAAATTATGCATTGATAATGCATTTTATTCTACCAAGTCTAAAAGAAACTTATTGAGTTTCAAAGATATCCGAAGAAATGGATATCATTTAGAAACAACAATTAAAGATAATAAGGAATATCTTGTCATTACAAATATAGTTGCTGGTAGAAAATGCATATTAGAAAGTTTTCCTATTTTTTCTTCTGGTTTGTATTACACATGTATAAGCATAATTGAAACACATACTATTGTGAACCAGAAGTTCAATAATGCAGACCAGAAGTTTGCCAATACAAACCAACAGTTTGATAATGTAAACCAGAAGTTTACTAATGAATTTAATGTTTGGCATGACCGGTTAGACCATCCCGGTTCAATAATGATGCGACAAATAATTGGGAATTCATGTGTACATACCCTGAAGTGTAAACAAATACCACAATCCCATGATTTCTTATGTGCTGCATGTTCCAAGGAAAAGTTAATTATTCGCCCCTCACCAAGCAAAGTAGAAAGTGAGTCTCTCACATTTTTAGAACGGATACAGGGAGATATTTGTGGGCCAATACACCCACCATGCGGACCATTTAGGTACTATATGGTTTTAATTGATGCATCAACTAAATGGTCGCATGTTTGCTCATTATCTTCTCGCAACCTGGCGTTAGCGAGATTACTTGCTCAATTGATTAGATTAAGAGCACATTACCCTGATTATCCTATCAAGAAAATACGTCTTGATAATGCTGGTGAATTTACATCACAAGCTTTTAATGAATATTGTATGTCCCTTGGAATTGATGTTGAACATCCTGTAGCTTATGTTCACACGCAAAATGGACTTGCAGAATCATTGGTTAAAAGGTTGCAACTAATTGCAAGACCTTTACTTATGAAATCTAATCTACCAATTTCTGCTTGGGGCCATGCCATTTTGCATGCAACAATGTTAATTCGCATTAGGCCAACAAGTTATTTAAAGGTTTCCCCCTTACAAATGGTTTTTGGTCAGGAACCTAATATTTCCCACATAATAACTTTTGGGTGTGCGGTATACGTGCCTGTAGCACTGCCACAACGCACCAAGATGGGACCACAAAGAAAGATGGGAATATATGTTGGGTATGAATCTCCATCAATTATAAAATGTTTAGAACCATCCACAGGAGATTTATTTACGGCACGATTTGCCGATTGTCATTTTGATGAATCATTTTTCCCAACATTAGGGGGAGAAAACAAACAACTGGGTAAAGAAATTAGTTGGAATGAATTATCATTGGCTCATTTTGATCCTCGTACAAAACAATGTGAACTTGAAGTTCAAAAGATAATTCATTTACAGAATTTAGCTAATCAAATTCCAGAAGCATTTACTGACCCAAAGAAAGTGACAAAATCACATATTCCAGCTGCTAATGCTCCTATTAAAATTGATGTCCCTGAAGGACAACCTGCTATGAATGAATCCAAAGCACGTCTGAAGCGTGACAGGCCCATCGGTTCCAAAGATAAAAATCCTCGAAAAAAAAAGGAGCAAAGAATATAGATGGTCAAGTCGAGGATAATGAAGAAAAATTAGTAGCTCCAGAAGAGACATCTCCTGAAGAGATATTATCTCCAGAAGAGAATGATGTAGTCTCAGAAGAGACCCAGGTACCTGATATATGTGAAAATAATGAGATCTCAATAAATTATGTTGTGAATGGAATCCGATGGGATAGAAATGAAGTCAACGTTGATGACATCTTTGCTTATCATATAGCATATGATGTAATGAATGATAATGAGGATCATGAGCTAAAATCCATTAGTGAGAGCCAACAAAGAAAAGACTGACCCCTATAGAAAGATGCTATTAATGCAGAATTAAAATCATTGGCAAAACGAAAAGTATTTGGATCTGTAGTCCTTACACCTGAAGATGTAAAACCAGTTGGATGCAAATGGGTCTTTGTACGAAAAAGAAATGAAAAGGGAAAAATAACTAGATATAAGGCATGTCTAGTAGCCCAAGGTTTTACGCAAAGACCTGGCATTGATTTTGAAGAAACGTATTCACCAGTAGTGGATGCGACTACTTTTTGTTATTTAATCAGTCTAGCAGTAGATGCAAGACTTGATTTACATCTAATGGATGTTGTGACTGCCTATTTATATGGATCACTTGATAGTGATATTTATATGAAAGTCCCTGAAGGACTTAAGATGCCAGAAGCATCCAATTCAAGTTCTCGAGAACAATACTCAGTTAAGTTAAATAAGTCCCTGTATGGCCTGAAGCAATCAGGGCGCATGTGGTATAATCGCCTTAATGAATATTTGTTGAAAGAAGGATACAAAAATGATCCGATATGCCCATGCATTTTTATGAAGAGATCTAATAGTGATTTTGCTATAATTGCTGTTTATGTTGATGATATCAACATCATTGGAACTCCTAAAGAGCTTCAAAAAGCAATTAATTGTTTGAAGAAAGAATTTGAAATGAAGGACTTGGGAAGAACAAAATTTTGTCTTGGATTACAGATCGAGTACTTCAAGAAAGGGATCTTTGTATATCAAGAAACTTATACAAAGAAGGTTCTAGAGCGATTTTACATGGATAAATCTCATCCATTATGTACCCCAATGATTGTAAGATCTTTGAAGGTGGATAAAGACCCATTCCGACCTCGAGAAATTAGTGAAGAAGGTGATGAAGAACTACTTGGTCCAGAAGTACCATATCTTAGTGCTATTGGAGCACTAATGTATCTTGCTAATCACACACGTCCTGATATATCATTTGCTGTTAATTTACTAGCAAGATATAGTTCTTCACCAACACGAAGGCATTGGAATGGAATAAAGCATATTCTTCGTTATCTCAGAGGTACAACAGACATGGGGTTATACTACTCAAATGTATCCAAGCATGAACTGGTTGGTTATGCAGATGCTGGATTTTTATCTGATCCACATAATGGTAAATCACAAACGGGATATCTATTTACATGTGGAGGTGCAGCTATTTCATGACGATCTATGAAACAGACTATATCAGCCACATCATCTAATCATGTAGAAATTCTAGTAATACATGAAGCAAGTCGAGAATGTATGTGGTTGAGGTCAGTAATACATCATATACGTACAACTTGTCATTTATCTTCCGGCAAAATGATCACAACAATCCTCTATGAACGAAGCATATTTCACCAAAATTCTTCTTCACTCGCGACTTTCAAAAGGATGGTGAAATAGATATTCAGCAAATCAGTTCAAGTGAAAATCTAGCAGATTTATTCACCAAGTCACTCCCAGGTACAATTTTTGAAAAACTTGTTCATGATATTGGTCTTCGGAGATTCAAAGATTTCAACTGATATTATCAAGAGGGGGAGTCGATACACGCTGTACTCTTTTTCCCTTATCTAGGTTTTGTCCCACTGGGTTTTCCTAGAAAGGTTTTTAATGAGGCAGCACTCGACGGTGTATCAATGAATGATGTACTCTTTTCTTTGGCTAGGTTTTTATCCCACTAGGTTTTTCCTAGTTAAAGTTTTTAATGAGGCACATTCATAATGGACATCCAAGGGGAAGTGTTATGAATATTAAATATGTGGATGTCCATTGACTCATATTACTCTTCCAGTCAACTTGACATAAAGAAGAGAAGATGACTTGACACAAAGCAAAAACAAAAGAAGACAAGGACATAAAGAAAAGTAAAAGAAGACAATGACATAAAGACGATATAAAGTAACTATGGTCATTTAAATATAACCATGGTAATACAACCAGGGTTAGATTTCTGCCTCTATATAAAGGGCTGTAATCGATTGTTTCAATTGAACTGAATAAGAACATCTCTCTAACTTCTCTCTAGAAATTCTATCGTTTTTCTCTGAATCCTATCAATCTTCTTTCTTATCACATATACTTTTATAACAGTTTGGATATATTATTTTAAAAAATCTGTTTTTAAAGTTGCGTGACGATGCAGTTGCTGCTAGTGACATGATGGTTGTCGTCATTAGTAGTATAGCATTGATAGTTGATAAGTAACGGCCTTAAAAAATAAAAAATACGAAAATAAAAATAAAAAAACATTTAAAAACTGTTTTTGTTTTTTATTTGTTTTTAAAAACAGTTTACTTTTATTGCTTTTAAAAACAAAAAAAAAAAAACAGTTTTTAAAATCAAAATCAAACAGCCCCCAAGTTTTTATTTTTCCCTTCCTGAAAAGAATTAAAATTAGCCAAGGCTTGTTAACCAAGTTCTGAGTGCCGCACCCAGATCAAAAACTCCATCAAATAAATTGCCTCATCACTTTTCCCAAAAAAATACATAACTAAAGCACAAATCATATTTAAATCTAAAACTACCAAGGAATACACACAAACATTTTCCACTACATGAGCAATAAGTTTTTACTCGATCAGAGACCAACTCTTAATGTTGTGAGAATGCGAACAAAACCATTAATTACATGAGACTTACTAACCACCAGGCCTTGAGTAAATACAAGCATTACCATGAAGCAAAGTACTGAAATGCCACAACTTACAAAACTGCAGAACAGAAACCCAGCCCACTCAAGTAGCTAGCTAGTGGCAACAAAATAACCAATTTTGTTTCATTATCTATATCTTTAGTTGAGGGATGCTGGAAGATCTTAGATTTTTAAGGGGTCATAGGCCCATTTCTGAGTTCATGTCTCTTTTGTTCGAAGCATCCTGAGTTAACCAAAAAGGTTATCCAGATATCATCAGATTTTACTGGCTCATCATCATCATTCCTGTGCCAACTCCAGAAGGTGTGAGTAGAATTTACTATCTTAAGCTCACCGTGACTGAAACTGGCTTCCCGGAATTCTGACCACAGTGGTTGTGGGTTAATATACCTGTCAAATGAACAATGATTACTGACTAAGCTTCACTGTGCAAGCTATGGTGCATGTTTCAGGAAACAAAAAACCCATAGGGATATTGCAGATCGCTCAGATGTCGAATGAGATAAAATAAAACAAGAGAAAAGGGGCTATGTGGGGTAACTAATTCAGAAAAACACAACCAGAATAATACAACTGCTTTTAGGAGCCACAAGGTTCGGCATATATTTGCTGTAGTTATCTGTTCCACCTATATCAATATAAAGGTTTATCAACAAACAGCAGAAGAATTCTCAGGTTCCTCTGCCCAGTTAGCAGCCCTAACATGTGTACTTGAGTTGGACAAATGAAAATTTTAAAAGCAGAATTCGAAGTTCAATAATATTGGAAATGGAATACAGTAGAAAACTCATTTGCCTCGCTCAACAGACTGGCGGCCTCCCACATAAGCATATTTAAGGCAGAGATCATGTTGGTGATTAAGAAATGAAGACAGGCTAAGCTTAACAAAAAATGATATATTACCTAGAAGCTAAGCCTTCTCTGTTTCCTCCATCACCAATAGTTATATGAACAGCACCACATGGGTCTGATCTTCCATTGTGCACACGTTTCTGTCAGCAGACAAAGAAATAATTAAAGTCCTGAATGACATGAAATCACAAGAAAGAGAAAGGAAATGTTAACTATAAGCACACCGAGCGTTCATAAGCATGCACGTGACCAGCAAGAACTAAATCAACATTAGCAGCATAAAGCAATGGCTCCATAACTTCCATCATATCGTTCCCTTCACCCTGACGAGCTTTATTACTGTTATACCATGGCACATTAAATAACACAATCAACCAAGGCGTCCTTTTCCTGTCAACCTTTGATAGATCCATCTGCAGATAAATAACAAGATTATTAGGGGATTGAAGTTCAAACGGGGTATGTCTTTTATGCATGAAGCATGGGATTGACGTTCAGATTCTCCTAATGCAACAAAAACAAAAAAAACAAAAAAAAAAAACAAAAGATTATGCATCCAAATATATAATTCATGATCAATTGGTAAAATCAACCAACCTTCAGCCATCTATATTGGTCTGAGTATTTATCATAATCTGCATAAGAGCCAAGCATGATAATATGGGCACCTGCCACTTCAAAAGAATAATAGAGATTTGAACTTGACCCACTTTCCTCAAATGGCATCTTCCATCTGGCATTATACGATTCAAACCCATCCTTTATCAATGGTATGCTCCCCTTTTCATGGTTCCCTTGTGTCACCATCCATGGTCTTGTGCTAGCAAGAGGCTCCACCAGCTTCCCAAATGTGTCCCATCGATGTTGCATATAATCAGCATATGAAAGGTCTCTTGGAAGTAGGTGGACATCATTACTTGCATTGACCAATGTGATCTAATGTTGATTTAGTCCAACCAGATTGACCCAAATCCCCAGCCACGGCAAAAGTAATCGGTAACTGAGCTGGAGGTGTTTTAAGCTGGAACTCAGGACCTTCTCCACCACACCGATAAAAGTACACTGCATTATCCTCCAAGGGCCCGATAACTGTGTGGTGTATCTTCCCTGAGCTATACAAAAGATAACTATAAGAATTGCTCTCTCCTTCGGCTAAATTGTCATATCTCCCAGGTATTGTCCCATATTCTACTATTGAAGGTGATGAATCATCATCAGTTATCCAGGTAACTCTCATGTGCTTGTCTCCAGCCAATGAAATGTGCACCTGCACCAAACATTTCTACAACTTGAGTTTCATAATCAACAAGACTAAAGAAATTGTCTAATGTGCACCTGCATCATCTGTATTTTGCATGAAATTACAGAGTTCAAAGTGATGACTAAAGAATATACAAAATAAAAGCATAGCAGCACAGCTCATAGAGTAACTGTCCAAGGATGGGCAAATTTACACAAACTGAATGTGGCAGATTGACTTTAAAGCTAATACAGCTTCACAAAATAAAAAAGAGTAGAAATTGTCTAATTAAATGCAATCTATTTGCAAATGGAGGATTATGTTAATATCATCAGTAGAGTCAATCACCAATGGATATAAACATAGATATGATTTAGATATCATTCTGACACCACTATTGGACAGCAATATAAGATTTCGCATACCATACTCTCAGAAAGAGTCAATGACAATATCAAATAGAAAGATAGGATATCGCTCTTTATTTGGTAAATCTAAACTATTTTCTTTTTCAGCGATGTCCCATTTAATTTGAAAATGAAAAATCAATGCAGAAAAATATCTTGAAGCTAGTCAAAGACGAGGGAAGCATGAAAAGATCACAGAAAAAGTCTCTTTTCTCCAAACTGATTTGTAAAGTTCTAACATCAGAGATGCCTATGCATGCATAACAATAATACAGAGGATTTTCATCAGACTCAAAGTACAAGATGACAAAAAATAATATAAAATTGATATCTAGTATGAGAAATATGGGGACAGAAAGGGAGAAGACAACTTGCAATCCAACACAAGAAGAATTCCCAACAGAGCCCCGTCTATATTTATCCAGACAATGAAAAGCTGCTGGAAAATTGTTTCAAATCCAGAGATAAACCATATAAACTAAGCGGGAAAAAGAACATTTGCCCATCATCAACTTGCACACTCCTTTGACCAAAAAAAAAAAAATCGCACACTACCATGTAATAGAAAATGGAGCAGACACAGTCATAAACTCTCGAGCGAACTAGCGCATTTGCTACACTCCTCACTTCGCATAGCGTGCGTGTAAATACAAATCTGAGTAACCATTGCATTAAGTCAAGGGCAGATCCGCATATAGCCAGTGTCGCTAACTTTCGGGTAAAAAATCGAAGGATTACAGCATTCACATTTCGATTAAATCTTGTTTCCCGCACCAGTGCTTACGAAAAAAATACGTAACCCAGCTCACACCAAAAAAATAATAATATTAATAAGAGTTGGAAAATGCATTTGAAACTCAGTAATTCGAATATTTATGGTAAATTTGAGTACATCTGGTTGACTAATTTTAAAAATTATTCATAATTTTCCCTTTATTGGACATACGAATATTCATATTACTTTATGTATCTGGTATGCATCCATACCTAATCCATCAATAATCAATCATAAGCAACAATATAAAACAAAATGGAAAGCAAACGGCAATTTTCTCTCAAAAAGAAATACCTGAATCTTCATGGAGAAACCATTTCTGATTGGGGAGAGGGGGGAAAGGAAGAAACAGACTCAGAACAACCAGAAGCAACTAAAAGCCGGACCAAAATAGATCGGAGATTCAAAAATCGATCAAATAGTTGAAAGACACGAAGTATGAGAGAACCAAAGAAAACCGACAAATCACCTGCTGAGGGTAGGAGGCGGGCTTCAAATCCCATGGGAACTGAAGGGCTTTTCGAGGCAGAGGGCGAACGTAATCGGCGGCGTCGGTTGCAGAAACGACGACGAAGATGACAGTTAGAATCAGTTGGAGCTCCATCGGTGATAGGTAAGTCCTCCGTAAGACGCCGGAAGAGCACGGCTAGAATGTCATCTTGCGTCTGAGTCGGCCATTATTGAGTAGGATCGTCTTTTTCAACTCTATCCTCTCGTCACTGTCACACTGTTCAGTGTTTTTGGCTTTTTGCCTGCAAAAGACAATAAACAAAAACATTAACGAAGAAGAAATCGTTTTTTTTTTAATTACGTAATTATTTGGAATAACTTATTTTTTTGTAAAATATTAATTAAAGTGGATGCCCATAAGCTCCCAACTCTTGACCTTTCATTTTCTACATCCTATAACCTCTCCAATGAATTATCTTTAGGAGTTTTCATGCACATAACTCAAAGGTTACAATGTGTGCACTCATGAGGATTAAAGTTTGCCATTTACTTTGTGTAACTTTTAGTTGTGGTTGAGGGCCTATAAATAGAGCACTATATACTACACTTTGTTGACATCCAAATGAATAAGAATCACTCCCTCCTTACTCTCTATTCTTCTCTTGTATTTCTTCATTCCCTTCATCTCAATCTCTTATACTTTCTTGTTTTTATAACACGTTATCAGCACGAAGTCGCTCAGATGGCCTATGGTCTAGTTTTCTATCTCTTCTACTCTCTAACTTTCTCATTTCCATGCTATGTTTTGTATTGTTTATTCTCTATGTTATTTTATCTTTCTAGTCTACATTATCAATCTATTGTTCTATATTATTTTTATTATTTTTCTTTTACGCTATCTATTTTTATCCATCATGTTATTACCTTTTACATATATCTAGGATAATCTAAGTCATTATATGGAATTAAATAGATTTTTTTACCGATTGTTTTATACATCGGGTTCCATGACTAAGATTTGAGATTATATTATCCTTTGCAAGTTTTCTTTCCTATCACTTTTACTTGTCATTTTCTGTTACTCTCTTATTATGCAAAATTTATATATATTTTTATTTTATATTTTAGTATTTTTTACATTTTATGTTATTATATTATGTTATTTCATTTTATTTACACTTATTTAATATTTATATTTCTTTATTTTATTTACATTTTATATTATATATTATTGTTTGTTTCTTTATTTTATGTCATTTATTTCATCTTGGTTTATTGTTATTTTATTTACATTTCATTTATTTATGTTAATACATTATTGTTATATCATTATATCAATCTTTTATTTTTATTTGTTCATTATATTACATTAATATATAATAGTATTATATATGAGCATGTAATGTGATCTATATGATCATGGGCTTATCTATTATTTATTTTTTAATTATGAATTTGAATTTATTTAATTTATTTTTTTAGTATTTTGATTTTATCGAAAGGCCAGAAGCCATAATATTCTCAATTTCGTAATTAGATGACTAGAAGTCACATCACTTTTGTACTAGTTCTTATGAGAAAGAATACTATTGGTTTCATTAAATTGCAAGATTGACAAGAAAAATTTTGGCACTTTGATGATTTAATTGTTACAAATATCAAAGCCTTGAAGGCTAAAGGTTCAAATATCAAACTAAAAAAAAAACCTTTGCAAGATTTTTGCTGTAGTCCTGAAGACCAATATTTAGAGAAATTAATGATGCTATTGAAAGTAAAAAAAATATGTAAGAGTAAAAATCAACGTGATCACGTTGCATATCCATCATTGAGTAGGATCGTCTTTTTCAACTCTATCCTCTCGTCACTGTCACACTGTTCAGTGTTTTTGGCTTTTTGCCTGCAAATGACAATAAACAAAAACATTAACGAAGCAGAAATCTTTTTTTTTTTTTACTTCCCAATCGTCATAATTAAAAAATTGCTAAGATGAGACCTTACTTCTTTAAGTTATTACATGTTTTAATCGATAAATTTAATTGAAAGTTTTTATTAAGGAGTAATATTATTTTAAAAATTTTTTTAGATTCAATATTATCTTTGAAATGTTAATATGGAGCAATATCCTTTTCTGTTAAAAAGTTAATAGTGAACTCGAATTATTAACAGTTAACATTATTTTTTTAATTGTATAGGCGACATGGCTATATTTTGAAACTTTCAAGGTGATATTAAACCTGAAAAAATTTATAAGGCAATATTGCTCCTCAACAAAAACTTCCATAACAAAATTGCACCTTAACCCTTTCTGTTTTTTTTTTCCAGTAAGTTACAATGTTTATGATCATTTTAACTACATATGGCAATAAAAAAACATAATCTTTTTAACTACTACTAACTTCCATCCTTAATATAAGGCATATTTATCTAATTTGATTAGATTAAGGAAGTTAATTAAGTTAATTAATATGACATGTATTTTTAAAATACCCTAATCATCTTCCTTAATTCCCTCCTCCCCTCTCCTCCCTGATCATGATTGAATAAGTATCAATAGGGGTAAATTAGGAAAACATTGAAAAATATATCTTATATTTAGAACCAAGATCAACTCTCCAAAGATGTCTTATATTAATGATAGGAGGAGTAGTAATTTTTGGGTTATGGCAATATAAAAACCTGATCTTTTTAACTACTAGTAATTTTTAGGTTGGAGGAAAAAACATGATCCTTTAGGAGGAGTAGTACAAGATACTAATAAAAAAACTAAAAGCAAGTTTTCAAATTAAGGTTCAGCAAATCTAATAAATAATTTATGGAAAATAAAAGGGAAAATCTTTTAAAAAGAATTTGAAAATTGGAAAATGATAAATCAAGTATTTCATTAAAAAAAAAAAAAAAGAAAGTTGGAAATTTTTTATCAAATTTCGACATTTTTTAATCAACTCTTAATAAAAAAATTGAATTTTTATTTTTCAATTTTCAAATTCTTTTTAAAGATTACCCCAAAATAAAAAGTGTGGCAAAAAATTATAATAATAAATGAATGAATCTAAGGGAGAATTCTTTAAAAAGAATTTGAAAATTGTAAAATGATAAATCAGGTATTTTTTAAAAAATAAGTTAAAAATTACTTATCAAATTTTGATATTTTTTTAATCAATTTTTTGATAATAAACTTAATTTATTATTTTATAAATTTCAAAATTTTTTTAAGGATTCTCCTCTAAATTTTAACCATAAAATTTGTAAAATCTAAAAAAGTCAAAAGTTGTCCAGCAAAAACGCAAAATTGTCGCCAGAAACTAGTTTCCTAAGTTTTGTTTGACTTTTTTTTACCTCAACTTTTTTTGTTTGACTTAAAGCTTCATTATTATGCATTATTGGATCTCGTTCGAAGGAAGAAGAATCTTAATGTTATAATTCTTTTATATTAATCCAATTTCACGGGTAAGTTTTCACTTGTATTATATTATAAGTATCGTAATCGTATATCCTATCTATAGTTAGGAATACGGGTCAGTCCGCGGGTTACGGGTTGGCCTGCACCAACCCCAGCCCGCACTTCTGCGGGGCTGGCAAAATACCAACCCTAACCCGCAGTGTGCGGGTTGCAGGCCAGCCCGCGGGCCCGCATTTTTAAAAAAAAAATTCACATTTTTTAAAGAGGATTAAAAATATGAGACATATATATATGAGTAATTAAATTTATCTTCCTAGTATCAATCATTTCTTTTATAAAAATGTAAAAACATAATCTAAAATTTAAGAGATAAAGTTATCAAATTTGTTAAAGTTTATAAACAAAACATAAACTCATCCTCAAGCAACCAAGATATAATAATTTTGTTTAAAGAAGAAGGGAAGAAGCTAAGATTTTTTTACTTTAAATTGGGAGGTACCAAGATAAGAGTGAAAAACTTATAAATTTTATAAAATTATTATATATAAATAAAAAATTTTGCGGGCCACCGCGGGCTGGCCCGCATTAACCTGCGGGTTATGCGGTGCGAGCCTGTGCAGCCTGCATTTTTGCGGGTTGGGATTTTCCTAACCCTAACCCGTCAAAACCCGCGGGCTCACGGGTTGAGCCCATATTACCGGCTCTAATCCTATCCTTTATTTTTGGGAGAATTACATAAGGGTCCCATAGAAGCTAAAATATAAAGAAATTGTCCCAAGAAAATATGAAATTACTCTCAAGTCTCAAGGGACCATTTTATAATAAATTCCATATAAGAAAAGTCTCAAACACCCTTAAGGAAGGAGGCAAAAACAGAGACAGTGTGCTCTTTGCTCATTCGAAATCAGCTTCTTCTTTTTTCCTCTTTGCTCATTCGAAATCCATCAGAACAGAAGGCATTCGGCCAAATCTTTGAAAGCCGAGACTCGATAGTGTGCGACGAAAGGGAGCATCGTGTGGGACGGTGTTGGTGAGATCCAGAGAGAGACTGAGCTTCTTTTCCTCTTTCGAAATAAGAAGGCATTCGGCCAAATCTGTAAAACCATAGACTCGACGGTGTGCGACGGTGTTGGTGGGATCTCGCCAGTGTAGTTCAGGCGCGGGCGTCAGGGTAAAGAAACTCCGATCTTCCCTCTTCAGTGGTTAGGGTCCAACGATTGGCATTCTCAAAATCGGTAAGCTTCTACAATTTCTAGATTCATTTGATTGAAAAATGTTGCAGTTTTAGAAGAAGACAATATGAATCTTACCTGTTGAATATCTTTGCTCAAGGAGACATTTTTTGAATGCTGTTTGCGAGTTCATTTTCTTGATTATTCTGGAATATTTGAAATCTTTGCTGGTGGATATTATTTTCTGGCTATATCAAGTTGATCTATGTTGGTTTCATTTACTATCCAAAGGCCAGGGCTTTTGTTGTTGAATTTCAAGGTAGCTAACTAACAATCATAAATGAACTTGGAACCATCTTACGGATACCTTTTTTTTTAATTGGGACTTTCTCTTGCTTTGGTGATTACCTTGAACTAATTCATCTTTTGTTGATGGATTCTAGCTAATGTCATCTTGTTTGTTGGATGTATATATGTTAGTAACTTAGTATAACTCTGCTGTAATATGTTTTGGCCCTGGTGAGAGTTGCTTGGGTAGCATTAGCATCTTTTTTCTCCCGCAATTAAGTAAATAAATAAGCAACCAATAACGTTACTTTAACCTAGCACAACCTAAATAGATAACAATAAATTTCCTAAAGACAGCATATCCTGTACAATTATTCTAAGTTTCTCGGTGGTTTCAATGTCTGTGACAGCTGCAAACAAAACCCCATTTTTGGTAGAATAATATGAAGCAGCATGCATTATTCATTTTCATATAAGCTCATATTTTATTCTGTGGTCAGAAACTATTGCTTTTCCACCACTTGTAACTTATCTCTATCTACTAAAAGAATCACTGATATTTTGAAAATCAGACATATTCCGGCACAATACAAACACTTCAAATTCCATTGAAACACTATTTGTTTTGTTATGTTACAAGACCCACATTGTGTTGTATCCTGTAATAACCTTATCAATATCTATGTCGTTTAATGTGCCATTGCTATCATATTTGTAGCCTTCAAGAGAGTATCCAGACTAGAAGGCATAATCCCAGCATTGGAGACATCTCATGCTCTTGCTTACCTTGAGAAGCTCTGCCCACCTCTTCCGGATGGAACTAAGGTTGTCGTTAACTGCAGTGGCCTAGCAATACTTAAAAAATAACAGTTACATGTGCTGATAATGCTAAGAGGGTGAAATTAAAGGGTTTGATGAGGAGAAAGCACACATTCGAGACTCTAGAGTAGTCTTCCTTAATTAGGATTTAAGAATACCTATGTTTTTTTTTTTGCCGCAGAAATACATATGTAGTATTTTTATTTTTTAACGAGAAAAATACCAATGGAGTTTATACCTTAACATGTCACCCAAAAAAAAAAAGCCTTTTGCTGGCCGAAAAAATCCATGGCTAATGGACACAGTCCAGTGTCCAATGCCGGTGAACAATTGGGATTTGTTTGGTTTGGGGGGGTTTTATCTTTTTCGGTTCAAAATATTTAAATTTTAGGTGGGAACCCAGAATTTAAAAGGAATGAAAGGATAAATTTTGGATGAAAATCTAAAATTTAAAAGAATGAAAGAATAAATTTTGAATTTTTCCCGTTCAAAATTCTAATTTGCCCAGACCCTCCGTTCAAACCAAACACACCCAGAGGGTTCTTTGGTTTCTAACCGATGAAAACAATTTTTTTTCTTTTAAATGAATTATAACGACACTCTGCTATATATAATCAAGGTACTGAAAACCGCACCGGACATTGAACCGGTTGAGACATTGGGTCAAGGGTCAGTGATTCAGATCGAGAGTCAGACCGGGGTCAATTAAAAAAATATATAATTTAAATGTTCATATATACCATTCAAAAAGCTACATAAGAGTTTTTATTTCCAACCAATAGTCAAATATAACATCCTAAACCTAATACTCACAAAAGTATTATTAAGTATATAAGGGTTTTTCTCCGATCAATACAAAATAATAAAAAATATAAGGGTTTTTCTCCAATCAATACAAAATAATAAAAATATTCTATAATACTTTTAAAACTTCATGCAAATAAAAAAAATTTCAGAAAAATAATTTTTAAAAAAGATAAAATAACGTCATTTGGAATATAGAAAAGTTTAAAGAATAAAAAAGAGGGGCAAAATTGGGAAAGTGTAACTGATAGTATTGCTTGGAAGATTACTGATGGAACTTCGGTGTCTTTTTGGCATGATCTATGGGTCCCCCATTTTGACAGATTGGAGAGTTTGACAATTCAACCATTAACAGATGAAATAAGGGAATGGAAGGTGGCCGACTGTATTACTCCATCAGGTCAATGGGATCTAGATAAGTTTGGGCATTTGTTACCAAAAGATATCGTGGTTGAAATCCAAAGAGTGAATATTAACCGCAATACTAGTGGTGATTTTCCTATTTGGAGATGGACTTCTGATGGTAAATTTGCTCTAAAGGCCGCGTACAAGAGGATAGCTGGGCAAGGCGAAAACAGTTCTTTGTTCGGATGGAGGCTTATATGGAAGTTGAAGGTTCCTCAACGTTACAGAATGTTTTTGTGGTTATGCGCTCATGGTCGTTTACTGACTAATTTGGCACGAGCTCAACGGGGAATCCACACAAATGAGATGTGCCCTATTTGTCAAGACAAGACTGAATCAATTATGCATGTACTTCGAGATTGTGTGATGGTTAAAGATATATGGAGTGAGTCATTACCTAGTTCATGGCATCGGCATTTCTTTGGCTCAACTGATAAAAACATTTGGTTAACATGGTGTTTATGCCGTCGTGATCATGTGTATGGCTACGAATTTCGACATTGGTTTACGGTCCTACGCAGGCATATTTGGTTGGCAAGGAATGATCGTATCTTCAACAACAAACAATGGAGTAAGCAGGAGTTACTGGCACGTACTGGTTCCGTGCTGTCTTGGGGTATGTCTACCCACATGCAACCTAAGTCTTACACCGCAACAAATGAAATTAGCTTGGGAAGGAGGATTTAGGCATATTATTGTTGAGAGTGACTGCAGCGAAGTACTGGATCTTATTCAAGGAATGATTCCCGATGAACATCATGATGCTACTTTAATCTTAGAAATTCAATCGATGCTGGAACGTGACTGGGAGGTGGAGATATTACATTGTTGTAGGGAGGCGAATAGGGTGGCGGATTACTTGGCAAAAAGAGCATGGAATATGACGGTGGATTTTCTTATGCTTGACAGAGAACCTGATGAAGTCAAAAGTCTGATCATGGAAGATGTTGCGAACCAATATATTTGTAATGAGTTAGTAGAATAGAGCCGGTAGGGCTATGTTTTTTTTCTCCTTTTCTATCAAAAAAAAAAAAAGAGGGGCAAATAAGTTCACCAATGGTCACCCCCGGTTCAGACCGAGTTAGTTAGATCTCGATTTTTTAACCCCAATCAGACCGGTCTGACGTTTGATTCACCGGTTTCCGGTCCGAACCCGGCGGTCCCCTTTTTAATACACTGTAATTAGGGGTGGAAACAGACCAGGCGGCTTGACAAGGGCCTATGGCCTGGCCTATTTCCTGCCTGATCAGGCCTGACCTGTCAGAATAAAAGGTCAGACTCAAGCCTATTTTAGAGCCTGATTAGAAAAACAGGTCAGGCCCAGATCTATTAATAAGCCTTTTAAGCTTAACAGGCCGGCCTGTTTATATCAAAAAAAAAAAAAAAGACGGTAGCCCAAAAAACCAAACACCCACTTCTGATATTTTGTCCGTATGAGTCAGGCCCGATTTCAATTTCAGAAGCAAGTCTCTAACCCTAACTCTCCCTGCTCTCTCCCAATCTCATTTGGCCGACTCACGCTCACCCACTCCCAGTCACTCCGTCTCTCCGTCAAGCTTCAGATCGTCGTCACGCTCTCACCCACCCTCACTTCTGTCTTCATCTTCGCTTGGTTGCTCTTGAGTCTTGATTCTCTGCATTTCATGTACGCTGAATCGCAGATGAGCCCTTGATTCTTGCACAATCGAGAGTCACCGTCTGTCGGCCGGTCGTCCTTCCTCCGAGAGTCACCGTCACCTCTCTCGCCGTGGCCGTCCTTCCTCCTACTTGATCTCCTGATTTAGTAAGTCCGATAAAATTTTCTGTCCTTTCTCGTGATGCTCTGATATTTTTCTCAGTTTTTCTGGTGGCATGCTGCTCAGTTTCGTCTATCTCCAGATCTGTTGCTGATTTTTCTATCATTGTGATTATATGTAACGAAATCAAATTCCAAGAGACGCAGGCAAATGGTCATCTGTTACTGCTCTGTTTCGACTTTGTTTTTTTCCTCAGATTGTGATTATCTTTTACTGCTTTGTGGTCATCTGTCATCTGATGGACGAAACACTACGATAGTCTTATCTGTTTTTTTTCTCCAAATTATCTGTTGCTGCTCTTTCTTCCCATGTTTTTTAGATGGTGGCCATTATCTATTTGTTTTCTTAGATGGTGGTCATTAGATTGTGCTCTATTTCTCAGATTGTGGTCATTAGATAGTGTTCCAATGTATTTTAATTAGAGAATCTTGTTCTCAAACACTGTGATCTAGAAGTATTAAGCTGCTAGTATTAATTCGTGTTTTTTTTAATTGGAGGATCTTGTTTTTTAATTCGTGTTTTTTCTGTTGGTATTAAGCTTCCAGCAGAATGGGTTATACTTATACTGTAATTCCCAGATTGTGATTGCATAGACTAGTTTGTGCTATTAGTCAATGGATACATTATGTCAATGCTTATGAGAATCTGTTGCTAGTCATTGGTTAATCTGTGGCATCTTGGAGTAAACCAGAAGAGTTAAAACTTTTGCTGGTCATTCGTTTCTTTGTCAAAATTGTGATTGCATAGATTAATCTGTTGCTGGTCATTGGTTACTTTTTCAAAATTTCAGTCATTTTATATCTTCTCACTCATCAATGGAACACTTTGCATTGCACTTAGCAATTACATGAGATATTAACTATTAGATTGAGCGAAAACTTTTTTTGGCCTTATGACCATCCCCTTTGTTTTTGACATCTTAAAGCTTTTTTGTTGCAGATGTGTTTCCTATCGCTACTGTAATCTACAACATTGTTTATGTTTAATGGCCACAGCTCGAACTTCCTCTTCTGCCTCCTTCGCGTTGACCAGAGATCCCGCTTCTCTTCTTCTCATGGATGACCGTAAGGACGATAATAAGCCTGTTCCTCAGTTCAAAAAAAGAAAAAGAAAAAAGAAGAAGTCTGTTCCGATTCAACGACCCGATTCGTTTGGTCGATTCGGTCAATTTGGAGGCAAATATGTCCCTGAAACCCTTATGTATGCACTCACCAAGCTCGAGGCTGCGCTCCCTTCCCTGGCTGCTGATGAGGAATTTCAGGTTTTTAAGTTTGATTAGAACTTCGTTTTCGTTGTCAATTGATGGGCTTAATTTGGATCTCTTCAAGTTCTTATTTTCCTTTTATAATCTCTCATTTCTTATGGCTTTCCTCTTGATTCAATTATTACTTGATTTCAACCATAGAATCCGTAATCCTACAGATATATGAATGGTAATCTGAAACAGTTTCTTTGTGGACAAAAATTATTGAATTACAGAAAGAACTGAGTAGCATTCTGAGAGACTATGTTGGTAGAGAGACTCCTCTTTATTTTGCTGAGAGGTTGACGGAGCATTACAAGCGTCCTAACGGTGAAGGGCCTCACATATATCTAAAGAGGGAAGATCTTAATCACACTGGAGCTCACAAAATCAACAATGCAGTTGGCCAAGCTTTGCTTGCCAAGCGATTGGGCAAGAAACGCATTATTGCTGAAACTGGAGCTGGTCAGCATGGAGTAGCCACTGCTACTGTTTGTGCTAGATTTGGGTTAGATTGCATAATTTATATGGGTGCACAGGACATGGAAAGACAGTCACTTAATGTCTTCAGGATGCGTCTTCTTGGTGCTGAGGTATGTTAAACTTTATGCAATATATTGCTGATATAATCATTCTTATCAATTACTCCATCCCATTTTTAATGTAAGACATATTCAGCTGATTTGATTAGATTAAGGAAGTTAGTTCAGTTAGTAAATATAACATGTATTTTCTAAAACATTTTAGTCATCTTCCTTAATTCCCTTATTCCCTCTCCTGTTTGGTTATTGTTGAAGGAGCATCAATAGAGTAAATTAGGAAAAGATTGACAAATATGAAAATTATGTCTTATCTTTAGGATTTAACTCCCTAAATATAACTTATATTAAGGATTGGAGGGAATACTATTCAAGCTTAAGTAAGGGTTTCTGACATTGAATTACGCACATGTGCATCTGAAAATTTGTGTGGTTTATGCAACCTACTGATCTAGTTGCCAGATATTGACGGTAAACTTCTTATCTTGATGATTTTAAACACGTATTCTATTGGTTGGCCTTGTTAATTGTGTGGTTCTTTGAAGTAGGTAAGAGCAGTGCATTCTGGGACTGCCACACTGAAGGATGCAACATCAGAAGCTATAAGGGATTGGGTGGCTAATGTGGAGACAACTCATTATATTTTGGGTTCAGTTACTGGGCCGCATCCATATCCAATGATGGTAAGGGAGTTTCATACAGTGATTGGCAAGGAAACTAGAAGGCAAGCATTGGAGAAATGGGGAGGCAAACCTGATGTGCTAGTAGCATGTGTTGGAGGAGGTTCAAATGCGATGGGACTTTTCCATGAATTCGTTGATGACAAAGAAGTTAAGCTGATTGGAGTGGAAGCTGCTGGTTTTGGTATTGATAGTGGCAAGCACGCAGCAACACTAACAAAAGGAGAAGTTGGGGTTTTGCATGGAGCTATGAGCTATCTGTTGCAGGATGATGATGGTCAAATTATTGAGCCCCACTCTATTAGTGCAGGGTAATTTTTCAATGTTCCTATGTCAGTTCTCTTGTGCTTATGCTGATGTCACTTATTCTAAATCTGCTTTTTATTCTTTCAATGTGCACAGTTTGGACTACCCTGGTGTTGGGCCAGAACACAGCTTCTTGAAAGATATAGGACGTGCTGAATATTGCAGTGTTACAGATGACGAAGCATTGGAAGGTATGACTACTCAGTTTTTTCGGCCCCCACTTAATCCAATATTTAGTTATTTCTGATGGAATGTGAAAAATTAGAGTGGCCTTTGAATTTCAAATGTCAAGGAATATGATTTTTTATTCTCTCAATAGTGCTGCCACTTTGTTCTCCATAAATCTCTTAATAGTACATATTGAGTTGAACATCATTCGGGCTCTTTAGAAAATCAGAGAGCGGCTACTTCCGTGTTTGATTTTACTGAAGTAAGAAAGGAGAATGTTGATCATATAGCATATATTGAGTCAAACCCTGCATAGAATGTTGCAGTTTAAGAAGACAATATCAATCTTACCTGTTGAATATCTTTGCTCAAGGAGACATTTTTTGAATACTGTTTGCGAGTTCATTTTCTTGATTATTCTGGAATATTTGAAATCGTTGCTGATGGATATATTTTTCTGGCTATATCAAGTTGTTCTATGTTGGTTTCATTTACTACCCAAAGGCCAGGGCTTTTGTTGTTGAATTCCAAGGTAGCTAACTAGCAATCATAAATGAACTTGGAACCATCTTACGGATAATTTTTTTTAATTGGGACTTTCTCTTGCTTTGGTGATTACCTTGAACTATTCCATCTTTTGTTGATGGATTCTAGCTAATGTCATTTTGTTTGTTGGATGTATATATGTTAGTAACTTAGTATAACTCTGCTGTAATATGTTTTGGACCTGGTGAGAGTTGCTTGGGTAGCATTAGCATCTTTTTTCTCCCCCAATTAAGTAAATAAATAAGCAACCAACAACATTACTTTAACCAAGCACAACCTGAATTGATAACAATAAATTTCCTAAAGACAGCATATCCTGTACAATTATTCTAAGTTTCTCGGTGGTTTCATTGTCTGTGAAAGCTGCAAATAAACCCCCTTTTTTGGTAGCATAATATGAAGTGGCATTATTTATTTTCATATAAGCTCATATTTTATTCTGTGGTCAGAAACTGTTGCTTTTCCACCACTTGTAGCTTATCTCTATCTACTAAAAGAATCACTGATATTTTGAAAATCAGACATATTCCGGCACAATACAAACACTTCAAATTCGATTGAAACACTATTTGTTTTGTTATGTTACAAGACCCACATTGTGTTCGTTTAATGTGCCATTGCTATCATATTTGCAGCCTTCAAGAGAGTGTCCATACTAGAAGGCATAATCCCAGCGTTGGAGACATCTCATGCTCTTGCTTACCTTGAGAAGCTCTGCCCATCTCTCCCAGATGGAACTAAGGTCGTTGTTAACTGCAGCGGCCGAGGCGACAAGGATGTTCAAACCGTATCAAGTATCTCAAAGTATGAAGCTGATGGAAAAATTCTTAAATGGACCCAGTTCCCAGAAAATTTTGTACACCAATCTGATTGCAAAGAAACGCATAAACATGTCAAAGCTTATGTCACTGAAAAGTGTTTGGCTGCATGTTTGTGTGTTGTTGGGTTGGTCTTTTTATTTGTTTGTGAGTTAAGCCTACTTCAAGAGTTCTTCAAGGCGGTGGTCATGTTTCTCTATGGCATGTCACAGTCTGGGATTGAGGAGAGCTAGCATTTGTTTTGGAATGTCATTTGAGGAGTTTTTGCAGGTGTTTTCTTGTTATTCCTTGAACAATGACTGCTTCTGCATCTGATTTCCCCCCCCCCCCTTCTTTTGGTTGCCCAATAATGTGACATTGGAAAGAGGTGCATTATCTGTTCATTTCCATATTGATGGTAAGAGGGAAATTTTGAATGATAAATATAAATGGAAAAAAAATGTATTTCTGTCAATCTTATAATTATGTGGATTAATAAATGAAAAATGATCTTTTAACCTATTTTCACCTAAAACTACTTTTTCTTATTATTAATTATTCCAGTTTTAAATATATAAGTTAATAAGTTAAGTTAAAGGGATTGATCGTAAATATAAAATCTTAATATATTTTGTTGCTCAAAATTATAATTTTTTTTAAATTTATTTACCTAATTTATAAAATGATATGTATAATATAATTAATATTGATACACAAAAGTATTTCAAATATACATAGCTGAATTAAATGATTTATTTTGCTTCTTTAATTTTCTCAAATTATATACATATATCTTATATTTTCAGTTAGACGGTGTATATTTTATGAAAATAAACATAAATTTTATTACAAGTAATTAACTTAAATAACTTTCTTGCCATTTATAAATCAGTTACACATTAAGGATCAAAGAATATCTTAAAACATACGATTGGACATTGCGTAAAATGCTTGAGACCTCAACACCCCACACATAGAATATTCTTGTAAATCTGGGATATTCTAATTCTAACCATCAGTAAATTCAAAGGCATACAGTGATGAGTTGACTATTTTTATTTTGAAAAAATTCCATATAAATACCATTTCAATTGTCAAAACTCACAAAAGTTTCTTATAACTTGAAAAAGACAGATAGGTGTTCAAGGATCAATTTAGGTTATTGAAGTTTAAGGTCAAAGACCAAAATACCCCTTTGAAAATTTATCTCACATATGAGGTGGCTGCTGTGAAAAAAAGCTATAGGAAAAAAAACACAGTCAAAGGTGATGTCTGTAGAGCAACGGTGAAGGTGAAGAACGAGGTGTCAATTAAGGTTGAATCGGACAAGTGTAAGTAATTTTCTGAGAAACATAATCTTTTCTAGATGAATCGGACTATAACCATCTTATCGTCATTGTTCATGTTGGTGGGTATTGGGTGTTGTTCAGTGGGTCTGAGGGTACATGAACAGTAAATGGATGGGTAATCACGTGGTGTATGGAAGCTAACTTGTTTGGGGCTGTGAATGAGGGCTATGAAATGATGATGGTGTTGGGATCGTACGTTATTTATGGCAGTTTTGGTTGTGGGTAAGTGGTTTTATAGGTTTAGTGGGATTAAAGGTTCGAACTTTACGTAACTACGGCGGCATTGACGGTGTGGTGTGGGTTATGTATGTCTTGGGTCTTATTAGCTGTGAGAGGGAGCATAATGAAGAGATTATTGATTTGAAATAGGTAGCATTGAGTTGATGTGATGACTAACCGTTGACTAGGTGTAAGTGGAACGAATAATCTATAATGAAGATGTCATAAGCATATCTATACGTACATGGTAGTTGCTGTCATTACCACATTTGGTTTGTTATCAATGCCATTACAGAATTTGTCATTACCATTACTAAATTTGTCATTAGCATTAACAATAGTAGTGAAAACTATAACTCATTTTGTCAGGCAATAACTCACATAACTTAATTGATGACAAGAAAAAACTGTTGCTCAATCATTTGGCACATTTTGTTATAAGTTAGTGATTCTTGTTAAATCCATTACAAACTTTGTTAACACATTTACTATTGTTGTGAATCTCAAAACGAATTCTGTTAAGAGCATCAGTAAGTTAGTAAAATCGTTGAGAAATGTATGCTGCCATGACATGGGTCTGGAATTGGAGGTTAAATACTTAGTAAAGGCTTAACTTTATTATTAATTGGGAATAAAGTGATATTATCAAACATATTGATGAAGTGGTTAATGGTCCAAGAAGGCGTGTTGTGGGGAATTTTTTTAGTAATGAATTTTCATTGGTATGAGACTAACAATGTCATGAAATCTGATTTTTTTCTTACAGGTTATCATGCAAGGTGACATCAAATATTCAAACAACACCTTCGTCAAAGTCACTTATATGTTTTTTTCATATTGGGGGGAGTTTGTAAGTAAAGTTGAAGGTAGAGTTAAATGTAGTGGTGGGAGTGTGAGGGTAAAATCAATGAAGGGGGATGACAAATGAAGATTTGAGAGTAATAATAGGAGAATGGTTTGATGTGGATGGGCATAGGTGCGATATTAAATACACTTTGAGCTTTCATGAAAAGATATTAGTAGATCTGATCGATGATTATGAAATGAAAAATCTGTTTCATTATAATGATACTAGTGCACATGTATATGTAGCATGTAAAGGAAGTGATAATGAAGGAATGGCCATGGATGATACAAAAAGGCAAGTGTCATTTTTTTTGTTACATAAAAAGTTATTTGCTATAGTGTTTTTGGTACTATGTGTTCACAACACTTTTTAATATCCATGCAGGGTTGATCAATTATTGGGAGCTGCGGAGCAAATGTCGTACATTGATGATGCTGTGTGCTATGGAATGAATGATAAATTTGTACAAAATGAGTGCAATGCAAGACCTCTTCTTAGCCTTCCATGTGTAGTTGAGAGCGCACCAACACCGATGCAAGAGATGAACTATAAGAAGTGGATGGATTTGTTGGTAGGAGTAAATCAAACTTTTTCACATGCGGATGATTTCAAGAAGGTGCTGCACAAGTTCAGTATTACGCACAAATTTGAGTACACAGACAAGCGTCCAAATGAAATAAGGAAGAATTTGACTAGATATTATGGAGTGCAATTGACATATAAGCAAGCATATAGGGTAAAGGAAAAGACTATGAGAATGACAAGAAAACATTAGGTGTTGGTGGAATCGTAATGTTCACTTGTCATTGGACAATATATTTGGTAGTTGTTGTCAGTAAGAATCTGATGTTTTGTAAATTCCATTACTGTACTTGTCATTTTCATTGAAACTGTTATTAATGGTGACAGTTGATGTAATTAAAATACACATGAAGAAACACTTTCTTTTGGGTTAATGACTTCTATACATTAGGTATAGGTGGAATGAGTAATGTTAAATTTTTTGTTGACAATGTTTTTAGTAGGTGCTGTCAGTAAGAATTTGGTGTTTTGTAAATTCCATTACTGAACTTGTCATTTCCATTGAAACAGTTATTAATGGTGGCAGCTTAAAACCATTTAATTATAGTTGAAGGAACATCTTCTTCTGGATTCATGGCATGTATGTATTAGGTATAGGTGGAATGAGTAATGTTAAATTATCATTTGAACCCTTTACTTGGTAATTGCTGTGATAAACATTGGTGGTTTTTGTCAATGTCATCAGAACTTGTCATTATCATTATAAAACTTGTTATTCCCATTACCATTCTCGTCAAAACCATTACAAACTTTGTTATTTCCAATAATGAATTTGTCAGCGTCCCCCTCTTTTGGGCAAACACTTGCCCACATAATGTTTGGAACCATTATGAAACTTGTTATTCCCATTACCATTCTCGTCAAAATCATTACAAACTTTGTTAATTCCATTAGTGAATTTGTCAGTGTCCCCCCTTCTGGGCAAACACTTGCCCACATAATGTTTGAAACTATTAAATTGTCATTCCCATTCCCATTCTCGTCAAAACCATTACAAAGTTTGTTAATTCCAGTAGTGAATTTGTCAGCGTCCTCCCCTCTGGGCAGACACTTGCCCACATAATGTTTGGAACTATTAAGTTGTCATTCCCATTATCATTCTCGTCAAACATATTACAAACTTTGTTAATTCCATTAGTAAATTTGTTAGCGTCCCCCCTTCTAGGCAAACACTTGCCCACATAATGTTTGGAACCATTATGAAACTTATCATTCTCATTACCATAATTGTCAAAACCATTACAAACTTTGTTAATTCTATTAGTGAATTTGTCAGCATCCCCCTTATGGGCAAACACTTACTCACATAATGTTTGGAACTATTAAGTTGTCATTCCCATTATCATTCTCGTTAAAACCATCATAAACTTTGTTAATTTCATTAGTGAATTTATCAGCATCCCCCCCTCCTTGGGGCAAACACTTGCCCACATAATGTTTGGTTATGAGTTTGGATTTGCAAGGGAAAAGAAGCTTGGGCATGGGAGGGAGGGAAAGAGTACAGAGCATTTGGTTTTGGTCTTGTTTCCTCGTGAGTGAGAATAAATGAGTTAATGGGCATTTTGCTCTTTTGAATTAAACTTAAGTAACCCAGATTGGTCATTGAACACCTATATGTCTTTTTCAAATTATAAGAGACTTTTGTGAGTTTTGACAATTGAAGTGGTATTTAAATAGAATTTTTTCTTTTATTTTTCCATATATAAATATTATTGAATAACGACGCTAACTCCAAATATTCGATTTGGTTCATGATAGTAAAGGGAAAGAATGTCATTCCATGCCCCAACGTTATAAAATTTAAAAAAATAATTCGATAAAATTTAATACTTTTCCCCAAATTTAAGAAGTTTAAATTATACAAATTTTTAATATTATAATAATTTAGAAAATTATTCATTATCCAAATGAAAATCATCTCTTGATTTTTAGATATAATTTGAAATCTGAAATCTTATATTATAAATTTTGTAAGATTTTTTCTGTGACCAAGATACAAGTTTTCTTAAAGATTGGATTCAATGATATAATTATTTTTTTTTTCAAAACAAAAGACAAAATTACATGTGGACTCCTCATTTGTGAGCTGAAAATCAGAATACCGGGCTCTCAGTCTGGTTAGCTCTCTCTAGAATCAATGAAGGAGGAGTACAAAACCAACTAACCAAAATCTCTTCCTTTTCCGCTATCTTTATCTTTCCAATGGCTTCCTCTGCATCTTCTTCTCTGCTGCTCAAGCTAATTTACGTACCCATAATCCTCACATCGCTTTTGAGCCTGCAAGTTTGGTCCTTTAAATCCCCATTGAACCCACAAGACTTACTCCCTCTGTTGGCCAGACAGGTCTCGTGGCCTATCATCAACTCCCCCACAGCGCCGTCGATCTTCTTCCCTCCTTCGTCGGCGCCGTTTCGTCCCCCGACGATGCCCTCGAGTGGGAGGGCTCGTGCTTCTCTGAGAACAGGGCTTGGATGGAGTTTCACAACAATAGCGGCACCGAATTCGGTGGCGGAACGCTTTATATCAAGGTTGGGTTCTGAGTTTGCTATTTTACTTCACTGTGAGTTTGAACCCCTTTTCTCAGTTTGGTACTTAGTATAACACTGAAATCGGTTATTGCCACATGCTCAAACTCAGAACACGCTTATGGTCTAATATAGTTTTGATCGTGGTGAAATATTAGCAACAATAGATCTTTCTTGACGACAATGTGCACAACTTTTATTTTGTGGGTAGTGTTAGAAACCTAGAATGAGTGTTATTTCAACAAAGATAGAAGACCAGCGATTGTCTATAAAGTTCATTTTGCTGAAGCTAGGGGTTTGAAAGTGAGAGATGATTAAACTTTAAATCCGTTGATGGGTTCTGAACTTCGTGTTTTTTCCAATTATGAGTTCATTTTAGTGTCCTTGGTCTTATAACTAAAGTGTTCTCTTTTTATCTGTTTATGATTGTTATTATATGGTATTATGAGGTTATTTCTGTTTATTAATGAAAAAAGTTTAGTAATTTGAATTTGCTGGTCAAGTTGATGTCATTATTTGCTTGCTATTCTACATTTGTATATTCTTATATATACAGTTTTCTTATTGACTTTGGCTTTAAAGGAAACAGCTGATGAGTATTTATGTGCTCATCCAGGTTAGCAAAGCTCACAGTTGGACTTGTATCGATCTTTATCTCTTTGCCACCCCATATCGTGTAACGTGGGATTATTATTTCCTGTCTCGGGAGCACACACTAAATTTCAAAGAATGGGAAGGGAAAGCAGAATATGAGTAAGTGGTCTTAATTATTATACCATACTTTGGTTCAGTGTGAAATAATGCTTATTCACTTTCAGGATTTTTTTAACTCTGAAATTAGGTAAAAAATCGAGGGGTTTTAATTTTCCTCATGAAAGCTGGAATGTTTGGGACCCTTGGAGCACTTTGGGATCTCTTCCCCTTATTTACAAACACTGGATGGGGTGAGAAGGCAAATCTTAGATTTTTGAACAAGCACATGGGAGCTTCTTTTGTTGCATGCCCTGAGCCATGGGTTACAAATGTTAGTGCTGATGACATTCTCTCTGGAGATTTCCTTGCTGTTTCAAAAATTTGAGGCCGCTGGGGTGCATTTGAGACTCTGGAGAAGTGGGTCAGTGGGGCATATGCTGGTCACACTGCTGTTTGCTTAAGGGATTCTGATGGAAAGCTATGGATTGGGGAATCAGGACATGAAAACGAAAAGGTAAATGCTTTTTTTATCTTTAGCTAAGCAAACAGTACAAGGACTTGTGTTGAAAAATACTGCCACTTATTGTTGCACTTATCTTGTATTAGAGGGCTGATTTATTGTATTTCGTTGACATAGTACTCCTTGATATGTTCATAAAAGTAGTCATTCCCCATCTTGAATTTTGTGAACCGGTGCTTTCTAGTTGTTTTCATATTTAAAAAGTATTTATTGCTGTGATCCATTTCTTTTTACAGTGTCTTTATGCTCCTTTCCTCCCTGTGTAGCATGGCCACCGCAGAAAGCAGTCTTTTTTTTCCTGAATGCTATAGTTACGTTTCCTTCATTTTAGTGCAAGACATGATCTTCCACCTTGAGACTACCTTTTCTGTTTTTTTTTTTTTTGGGCACTGCTTCATCTTGCAAGAAGCTCAGACTTCACAGTAGTTATCAGTTTCATCTGGTTTGAAATATGAATAATATGTACAAGGAAAGAAAAGATTCATAATGAACTTATACGAGGAAGGGTTGGAGTGGCACCTAGTGAAGAAAATCGTATGAGGTCATTTGGACATTTATAGAGAATGCCATTGGGTGCGCCAGTGAGGAGGGTAAATCAAGTTGTTTGGAGCCTAGTTAAGAGGGGCAAAGGAAGACCGAAGAGAATGCTCAATGATGTTATTGAGTGAGATCTTTTACTTAACAATTAATCTTGAGATTTGGTTTTTGATAGAGCTCAATGGTGTCATTTGATCCATGTAACCGACTCCATTTAATAGGATAAGGCTTTGTTGTTGTTTATTTAACATGTCGACATGAATAGATTTTCCTCAAGATGAATATGTCATATTGCTTTTTTTATCATTTGAAAGTGCATAGGTCCAGGGCAAAAAAAAAAAAAAAAGAGAGAGAGAGAGAGAAAGAAAGAAAGAAAGTGCATAGGTCAGTCAAGCTCTTTCGTTGATACATTTGCAAGTAGTTAATTCCATCCTTTTTTTTTCGTTTACAGGGAGAAGATATTATTGCTGTATTACCATGGGATGAATGGTGGGAATTTGAAGTGAATAAAGATGATTCCAACCCTCATATTGCCCTTCTTCCTTTGCACCCTGACGTGCGTGCCAAGTTTAATGAAACTGCTGCATGGGAGTATGCTCGGAGCATGGATGGCATGCCATATGGTTACCATAACTTGATTTTCAGTTGGATAGACACCATAAGCGGAAACTATCCTCCCCCCTTGGATGCTCATTTGGTATTAATCTTAACCGATGTTTTAATATTCCAAGTTTACTATAACATTCAATGTAACAATCTTGAGATATTGGCATGTAAGCCAAGATTTATCGACCATAGACTTCTATTATTTCAAAAAATAAAAAATAAAAAATAAAAAAATAACCGTACTGGTTCCCATCACAGTTTCAGTATGATATTCAGGTAGTTGATGAATATTCAAACCCAACCCCCCCCCCCAAAAAAAAAAAAGTATAGTGTCATCAAATTGACATAGTTCCACAACTAATTACTTATTTGCCACTGAAAAAGACAGGCTGATGGGAATAATTTTCTTGCATGACTGATTCTGATAAAGCTTATGATTCTTCACGTGTTTTGACCACTAGCTGTGTTACTCTGTAGGTTGCTTCCGTTATGACAGTATGGAATCAGATCCAACCTGAATATGCTGCCAACATGTGGAATGAAGCCTTGAACAAAAGACTTAGAACTAAAGTATGCTGCAATCTTTACTCTTCTCGTTTTTATGCTGATTGCTGAACTTTTTTGGCATGAGGATGCCGTATTTTTACTCAATGCGCTCTAATGTATAGGATGAGATACTTCTTATCCATTGCATAGACAAGTAACACAAATTGGTAATTGGTACCTTTGACATAATTGGGATCTGTATCTCTATTTAGTGACCGCTTTCTGATTATTTGGAATCTCACAATTCATTACAAAAGTGTCAATGACATGACATTTCTGTCGTTGTATAGGGACTCTCTCCCCCTGACATATTAGTAGAAGTTGAAAAGCGAGGATCATCATTTGCTGAACTGCTGACTATTCCAGAACAGGATGACTGGATATACAGTGATGAGAAGTCAACTTCCTGTGTCGCGTTCATTCTAGAAATGTACAAGGAAGCTGGATTGTTTGATCCAATCGCTAGCACCATCCAGGTGACAGAGTTTATGGTGAGTTTGTGTGTTGAATGTTTTGGTAATTTTGAAAATTTATCTTTCCAATAACTTGACCCATTCTTGTTTGATTGGTTGTTCACATAAGCACAGTTACATGCTCTTAGATGACTATTGTCCCATTTTGCACTGACGCCATACTGGTTTAGCTACCTTCCAGAAGTGTCATAATTAGGTTCTTTGAGTTGTGGTTTGTGGGGAGGACTTCAGTTAAGAGTCAAGTGAAGGATATGGTCACTAGGCAGATCTTTATATCTGCTTGCAGAGACATGTTGATGAAGTTGATTGCTCAGTTCACAGTGTTTCAATTTTTGATGATCCATATTAGGCAAAAGGGTGAGGGCTATTTAGTGAGATATGGCTGCTTGTTGTTACTGTCAAGGGTGTCCTAAGGCTTTGCTTTAAACTATTACTTGTCTGGTTTATTCTTTATAGGGTTAATACCATTGTTAATTTTTATAGTTCGATCAAATTTTGGTTCTATTCTTTGTAATTTCAAATTGTTGGTTTTGGTCTCTAGTTTTATAAAATTTGGTTTGAATTTAATGACCGCCTCCTATACTTTTAATGAGTTTTGGTTTTAGTCTTGGAGTTGTCTACGACCTGCACCTGGGGTTGTTAATCAATGGAGGCTCCTGGAGTTGTCAATGACCTGCATCTGGGGTTGTTAATGAGACCATTTTTTCATTTTGAGATTTCAATGGACCATTTCTTCATTTTCCTTCTTGCTTGGGACCTAGCTGTAATTCTCCCTTGTTTTTATCTGAGTTTGGTATATTTATGATTTGACCCTGGGGTTGACTCAATGCCTTGCCAGACCATTGTTCCTCTAAAATTTTCAGACAGCATCGTTGACATCTTCATCATCTTCTGTTTGTTTCTCTCATCAATGTCAAAGAGAGATAGACACAGAAGATATTGGACTCACTTAAATGGTGGGGTCTATTTGATTGTGGAGCTCACTTGTGTGATGGGTTCTACAATACTTGTGTTTATTTCATTTTGAAATTGAGGGTAAGATAAAAGTTGTAGAGAGGATCCAGGGTCTAGTGCTTATTTTCACATGCATGATTTTAGAAAATGTATATTTAGTTGTACAATATATATTATTGTATCAAGTCATGCACGTCATTTGGGTTAAACTTTGTAGCTAGATTAAACATGTTGTAAACAGATGGGATTGAAAACTTTGTATTAATATGAAAATTTTATTTCATGTCTTGCCTCTTCAAATTTCTGTTCGAGTGTTCCAACTTTGGGAGCCATTGAGCAAAGCCCGGAAATATTTCTTGCCACAATAACATGCGAACAAAAATTTACCGAGATTTCTTTTTTGGTCTGTAAAAGTTAATCATCGTTTAACAAGTTCTTTTTTTGTTTAAAACAAATTTTCACTGTTGGACTCTTCCACATTTCGCATCAACCCGTCAGATTTACCAGTGTTTTACATCAGTGTTCAGCAATGAAATTGCAATCAAAATCAATCGACATGTTTTTGCCCAAAAAAATAAAAAAATAAAAAAACCAATCGACATGTTTTCAAAGGGTATCAGCTACCGTGTAGACGAGAATTCTGCTCAAAGGGTATCAAGTCTCGTGTAGAAAAATAATAGACATACAAAACCAAATGAGATCCATTTTCATAGGACCCACCTCTAGAATTGCTTGTCTTTTCATAATAGGACCCACCTATGAATCTAACTTGAGTGATGGTCTATCCAAGTGACCGAACAACAATCATGAGTTATTTTATACCTGTAAGGACAAGTAAGCAAACAACAATCTCAAGTTCCACACTGATACTAACAAGAATGTATGTGAATACTGTTGTATGGATCACAGAAAGAAGAGCTAGTTATTCAGCCTTGGCAGGGAAGTGGTTGCCGCCAGATGCTAGTTTGAACAGATAAAACCCAGTCATGAGAGCACTGCAATAGAAAAATAACAAATCGTCTTAGCTTGGAAATGAGGTTGAGTTGTAAACAATTCTGTGTTGTTTTCTATTCAAAAACACTACATTGATCACAAATATCTAATGGACTTCACTTAAATCTTGTTCAACAACACAACACCATAGAATTTCAACTATCAACCAGTAATGCCAATTGTCACTCGCCTCAACACGTAAGGTTGAGTTGTTTGTGCTCCATGAATCATGACTACCTGTCAGGTGACTATTCCTAGAAGCTTAGTACCAAAAGCAGCATGAACTTTCGCCTAGAGTTGTTTAATTTTCACACATGAGAAACCAAAAAGTCTGAGCGCAAGAATGCTAGCTTGTAATTATCACCGAAAGAGACTATTTAGTTAATCAACAAGAAGAAAGTTCTGACATCACGATAATACTTCAACTCAGCAAGGTTTTACAGATGCCTATTATTGATTTCAACACTATAGCCCAACCATTTAACAAAAAAAAGAAACCTACTCATGCCCATTCTCTCCTCTTTCTCCTTCTGCAAATCCACATATAAAAGTAGAATTTCTCATAAGGTTGTAACAGTTTGACAAACACTTACTCTGTGGCGTGAAACTGAAAAATAATCTGATATTCTCAACTAACATGGTATTGGCTGTGCACAAGTTAAGTTCTGGGATAGGCATTGCCTTAGTATATAGACATGAAGATTAAAAAGTATGGGCTGGATATTAAACTATAATTAGCATACCTTATCCCTGCAACAAGACCAGCAGGCATGAACTTTGAAGTTTGCAGGTAACGCTGTCCCATGACCCAAGTGAGTACGGCTGCACAAACTGTTATCCATAACAAAAATTAATTAGAAATAGAATGAAAATGGCAACCACAGTCATACAGAGATATCAATACAGTGGATCGAAAGTTATGTATGATCGATTTATCCATGCCACTCCATCTTCACTTTCCTCTCTATTTCCCACTTCCCCCACCAAAGATACCCTAAATTTTGATCAATCATGAATATCTTTGATCACAAACGACATGATCTAAGAATCACAAAACCTGACATCTACATGAGACACAACATGGGACAGAACCGGACAAAATATAATTGAAGTGCAGCGTCGGATCAGATATAAGTGTCAGATTCATATGACTTCAAATATAGATTTTCAACATCAGATGAAGCTGCCAGCTCTTACAGTTGACAAAGATCCATCACAAAACAATTAAAAAAACATTGAATCACGAGTTAAAGTATCTCAAAACAGTGACAAAAGAAGTAAATAAATAAAATTTGCATAGAACTCAATCGCCATCTTTAATCAACGGCCCTATCTCTCTGTTATTTATTCAAGCATTTAACGAGTCTCTTTACTAACTAACCATATACCACCAGATTAATTTAGATCCTCCTCGAGGCTAGAAGCTTTTAAACCCTCATAACATTTAGCAGAAACACAAAACAGGTAAAGTTGACCCTAATCGTACGGATGAAGAGAACTTCATTCAGAGACAAAATTAAGAACCAGAACCAAGCCAATCACTGAACTGGAATCAAAGTAAGCATTTCTTAGAAAAAGAACAACCATACCTGTCTCAAGAATCCAAGCAAAGTACGAGTTCTTTCTCTTTTCAAAGGCTTTGAGACTGAGATAGCCCGCAATGATGAGCAGCAAACCAGAGCCTACGCCTCCACCAAGAGAAGCAATGCTTCCCTTCCTGAAATATCCGAAGAGTCCTCCACCCACCAATAGCAACCCATACGGAATCGTGAAGCAGAAATCGTGCATTTTCTTCGGATGTGGTTTTCCGGGAAAATCAAGATTATCGAAATCGGACAGAATGAGTCTCGCGGGTTTCGCAGATCAAATCACAAAAATCTGTAACTTCGTCAACTTTGAAAGTTCGAACACGTGGGAAGTGGCGTGTGGAGTACCACGGGAAAAAATTTTATTCCAATTTTACCCCTGGGCTGTCGTATAATCTCCATATTGTCCACCGCCTGTAGAAGTCCAAATAAAACGGAAGGTTGGGTCTTCATTCTCTACAACACCGACCACCATGCATCCTACAGTTTCTGATTATGTGGCGCGATATTGACGTTCGATATCCTGGGCGGTTAAGATTAAAACCATCTCAACCCAAAGGATCATTTCGGACCTTGAGCCGGAATGCTAAAGCACGCGCTTCCGCACGCGCTATGCTCTTCCCAGATAATGTCGTATCCGAGCTTCCTGATCCGATCCAGAACCCGGTTCTCTTTCGCCCTCTTACCGAAACCCCTTCCTCTTCGTCAAACCCTAATCATGTCGATATCGCCGGGAAAATCCAAGAGGCCAATCTGCCCAACATGTTCTAAACCCACCCGAACATGCCTTTGCTCTCGGATTCTGACCTCCGGCATCGATAATTCGGTGAGCGTAACCATTCTGCAACACTCGCTAGAGAGCAAGCACCCTCTTAATTCTACTAGGATTGCCAGATTAGGTCTCAGGAATCTCAATGTAGTGACTGTTTCGGATGTTAGTTTCGAAGCTCGTTTCCTGATTCGGTTGATGAAACCTGATTCTGAATCGGGTTTGGTTAGAAATGGTTCAGATAGTTTGGCTTTTCATCAAGCTTCTGCAATTGGAGATACCCAGAAGACAGTGGATGAAGAACATGCTAGTTCGTTCGATTCCAAGAAAGAAAGTGATAGTGCTGGAAAATGTGCTTCAAAGAATGATATTGAAACTATGAAAAGCTCTAATCATGATTCAAAGTTAAGTGTTGAGATGCTTGATAACGCTGAGATAGATGAAAATACAGGAGAATCTGCTATTACTGTTGTTATTGGGAAACATGGTGTTATTAATTCTGTGTCTCATATATGGAGGTCTCTAACTCAAACCCAGAAGCCAAGCTTGATTAACATATTGTCTTGTCCTCATGCTTGTGAAGCACTCTCAAGAGGGTTCATGGTGAAGAAGTTGCAGAGGAGGAAGTTAGAGGGAAGCATTAACCTGCAAGATGATGATGAAGAATGTGAATTTGAACTTGAAGTTCCTCATGGATCGGTTCTACTATTTCCTTCTGAAAAAGCTGTTGATATCACTGACCTTGATGCTATTGATTTTGAGATAAAGAATTTGATTGTATTAGATGGAACATGGGCCAAGGCAAGAAGAGTTTACAGTGAAAATCCCTGGTTGAGCATTTTGCCCCATATAAAGTTGAAGGTGAACAAGATGAGCTTGTATAGCGAAGTAAGGCGTGAGCCTAAAGATGGTTACTTGTCCACCATTGAGAGCATTGTACATTGCTTGAAGGCATTAGGGGACAATCATGAGGGCCTGCATAATCTTTTGGATGCTTTTGAATCCATGGTTGGATATCAAAGGCGATTTAAAGATGAGAGGCTCACCCAAAGACATCAAGTTTGATTCCTATTCTTTCTCGGAAGCACAAAGATATATTCAATGACTGTTCTGTCTAACATATCATTGATCTGATGAACGCAATTCAGATCCATTTTTTAGATAATGGTGCTTCATAGATTTTTCCATTTGATCTGATAACTTGACCTAGGTAATGCCAATACTAGTTTGAGAAACTTTGTAGCACTAGGATGAGAACCCTGAAATTCTGCAGTTTGTTGGAGGGTACCTCTATGTTTCCTGGAAGCACAAAGATATATTCAATGACTGTTCTGTCTAACATATCATTGATCTGATGAACGCAATTCAGATCCATTTTTTAGATAATGGTGCTTCATAGATTTTTCCATTTGATCTGATAACTTGACCTAGGTAATGCCAATACTAGTTTGAGAAACTTTGTAGCACTAGGATGAGAACCCTGAAATTCTGCAGTTTGTTGGAGGGTACCTCTATGTTTCCTGTTAATGCAAATGGTGGTGGTGATTAGCATAGTTTCTGTATTGAAAACTTTAATATTATTCTCATACTGGATTGAATGTGGTACATCACATTACATGGAGATGGTTATGACGTGACAAATAGATAAGTTAAGTATATAAAGATGTATGTATGTATGCATAGTAGCACTGCTAGAGTTGGCTGAAGAAATGTGTGAGAATTTCATGTTCCTATTGGTTTCTTGGAGTGACTTTAGATGAGGACCAGATTGGTTTCAGTGAAGTGAACGGAATAGAATTGAATGATCTGTGCTTGATATGATAAATAATACTACCTCCGATCTTAAATATAGGACATAGTTTGTAGTGCAAAATTATTTATCTGTTTGGTTAAAAAAAAATTAAAGAATGAAATGCTTTGAGAAGAAAAAGATTTCTTACTAGAAAAAGAAAAGAACAAAAAAGGTGAAGGTTAAAATGCCATGTAAAATAAATACTGAATAGTAAACACTGGCCAGCTTCTTTGCATGAAAGACTGGATACTATTAAAAACTCAGAAGAGACGGATATGTTCGGATTAACTTCTGGAGAATAGCTTCTAGAGAGAATAAATTATGAAAAAAAAGTGATTTTGATAAAATGAGAGTGATTGAGTATTATGGTTAGGATAATTTTTGTATGGTGTGGGGCCCACATAATGAGAAATGACCAATGGAAGAGAGAGAAGGTGTGGCCCATATAAGGAAAAAGGACCAATGAGAGAGAGAATGGGGCCCACACAAGAGAAAAAACAGAAAAAAATAATTTTTCTCAAAACCTAGATTTGAAAAAATTTTGAGTGTTTGTCAATCAAACATAGGTTTTAAATAGATTGCCGAACACACACTAAGAGTTACAAATACATAAAACAAAACAATCTATCCTACTATCCCTCATTAGTCACCGTTGCTCAATCCTCAATGGGAGGTAGTGGTTGATAAGGAAACAAAAAATTTCCTACGGTCTGTTTGGTATGAGGGATTTGGAGGAGAGAGGAGGGAAAATTTTTATAAGTTGAATTTTAAAAGATTGAAGAAGTGGGATGATAAAATTTTAATAAAGAAAATATGTAAGATAGAAGAATAAGAAAAATTAATTAAAAATTTTTAACTCCACTTCTCTAATTGTTTTAAATTCAATTCAAAAAACTTTTTCCTCCGTGGACTTTCCCTCCTCTCCACTCATGCCAACAAGCCTTAAAAAGTAAAAAGTCATGAGCAAATTTAGCTGAACTATCAGCCACTTGTTAGGTTGTTAATGTGCTTGTTTGGAACAATGATTGGAATGCTTAAAAGTAATTTTTCAATCATGATTTGCGGTATGCAAGGTAAGTATGTGAGAGGAGTTTTATCTCGATTTAAGTGAAAAGCAGCTTATAAACAATCTCAACGCCAAAACAAACATGCCCAATTATGTGTATAGATTTTTGGAGTCATCCTTTTTTCAAAAAAAAAAAATATTACAGATTTGAGATTTCAGCCTTAGGGTGTGTTCGGATTAGCTTTTGAAGAATAGCTTCTGGAGAAAAAGTGGAGCATAGCTTCTGAAGAATATATTCTGAGCAGAATAAATTATGAGAAAAAATGATTTTGATAAAATAAAAATATTGGAATATTATGATAAGAATTGTTTTTTTATGATGTGTGCCATGTAATAAGAAAAGATAAGAAAGAGAAAGAGTGGGGTCAGGTAGGGAGCCGAACACACTTAATGCGATTCCTAACATGGTTAAGTGTGTGTTTGGGATAGCGATAGGAAAAATAACTTATTGTGATTCTGACTTATTAAAAATGACTTAAAAGAAAAGTGAATTTTTGATTCGTGATTTATGTTTGGATAAGCGATTGAAAACGTGCTTTTTCATAAGTCAAAACATGTTTGGATTAGCGATTGTATAAGTACGTTTTTAAAAATAAAAAGTTGAAGGGCATTTGTATATTCTTCAAATTTTAGATAGATCATATATGCGATATCCAACAGTAACATATCATCTGGGCCTGGAAGATATCTAAAATGCAAACTTGTAAATCGTAAAATGAAGTCCAAACTAGGAATGAAATTTCAGAAATTATAACAGCATAAACACATTGTGATTCACTCTATTATGCCACTAGAGCAAATAATTCCCAATCTAGAATTTCAATGGCCACAATTGTAGTACGAAGTCCAAACGTAGGTAACGTTGAGCTCAAAAAACCAAATAACTTAGGAAATTACATAATTTCACAACAAACTATCACATAACTAATTGGGATCATAAATTCCGTACAAGTTGCTGTGTAATCATGTCACGAATGCGATTCATTCTGGTTGAAGACGTCACAGCAACATTGGACGAGGAAGCCGCATCATCTACAGTATTATCATCTTCCTGAGCTACATTGGCACTTTCTGCTTCGCCAAAATCAACATCACTCTGAGAATTTCTCCTAATAAAGTTATGAATGGCCATAGTTGCCACAACTAAGCGGACTTGCGTTGGGTAGGAGTATTTGCGCATTTTTTGCAATAATTCGAATCTATTCTTCCACACGCCAAAAGTCCTTTCAATAGTTGATCGCAAACTTGAATGATAGTAATTGAAGGTCTCTTTAGCATTTGCCAAACCAGGACGACGCTGAAATTCTGCCAGATGATAACGGTTACATCTGTAGACCAAGATACCCAACTGGTGTGGGATATCCAGCGTCGACTAAGTAATATTTGCCTACTGAATGTCTCAAATCATTTTGAAGGTGTTAGATTAAGCAAAGTGCGCACAGAAAGTAATTACACTAAATGGGCTTAAAATATACCTGCAGGTGGATGAGGGAAATTCTGAGCTGGATTTGAGACAACAGCTTCAAACACACGAGCATCATGTGCAGATCCTTCCCAACCCGCCAACACGAACGTAAAACACATATCCCAATCGCATACAGCCATTACGTTCTGTGTTGTATAACCTTTTCTCCCGATATATCTTTCCCGGTTGGGACCAGTGATCACACACTTGATGTGAGTTCCATCTATGGCTCCAATGGCATCCTTAAAGTAGGGATAATAGCGAGGATCGTGGAGGATTTTTGGGTGGCATCCTTTGAATTCGGGATCAGAGGGTTTGATATATTCTCGAGCTAGGCTAAAACAAGCCTCTAGTACCAAGTGCAATAGCCAACTGACAGTTTCCCCTGAATGCTGAAACAACTCTTGGACCATCCTATTACCGACACTATGGCCAACTGTGAGCAAAAACATCGCAACCATTTCTTCGACCCCGACATTCTTAGAATGTTGTAACCCATGTTCGACCAATTTACTGCACAACCGGTAGAATACATGTTTTTCAACTCTAAACATGTCATGACATTGTGATTCATGCTCAGCCAAAATATCTTGGACAAATAAATGACCGGGTCGTGAACCCGTTTTACGAAGTTCTTTACACATGAAAGGAATCCAATATTGACACACTAATGCAGCTGTTTGTTCATACTCTGTTATCTCTTCATCGATAAGAGCAAGTATCGAAGAGTCGTCGTCTTCTTCCTCCATCCAATTTTCCATTGCAGCTGTAACCTGTGCATTGGTTGCAAATATATATAACATAAACATAATTCATAAAACGAACGTTGGATTAAAATATACATAATATATATCCGAAATTAGCATTGTTGGTCTAGTAAAAACAAAAGACGAAGCATGCATACAATAAACACTAAACTATTTAGCCATAAAGTTCAATGCAAGGGTCGTTAACAATAAACAAAATACGAAGCATGCATATCGATAGTTAAGAACATAATTCATCGCGACTCAATCAAGGGTCGCAACCATATAAAGCAGCCATACAATCACGATATCCTTCTTCCGCTTAACAAGTGAGAAAAACGTGTCCCGACTAGTTTTGTCCATGATGACCTTGATGCAGCAGATTTGAAAGTCCTCATCTTCTTGCACTTCATCCAAATCAAGCAAGGTTGCAATAGCGGCATCAACACTCCTTGCTTGAATCTCGCTGATGGTTGTAGATCTACTCTTCGATGCTTCTGCCATGACACTAACCGCATCCGCAATCTGCTTTGCCGTTAGGATCTTCTGCTTCTTCTTCTTCCCGAAGAGATCAAATCGTTTCCGCTTTCCCTGACTTCCGGAATTAGTTGCACCAGATGATGCGCCTGGACCAGATGATGCGCCTGGACCAGAGGGAGGAGTTTGGGAGGATAACCCGACACTCGCTAGCTCATCTGTCACTCCTGTGCTAAGTGCTGGGTCAACTCCAAAATTCTCGTCCTCGCTGTCCCCTGAACCTTCCTCCTCGACCATAGTAGGTCGGTACACATCCTCTTCCTCTGCATCCTGTGTCTGTGTCTGTATGAACGACGGATTCAATTCATCCTCGCCTGTTGCCACGACATCCTTGAATATAAGCCTCAATTCTCTTTCGTTCTTGAGGGCTGAACGGCGAAACTTTCTATACGCCGAATTCTCCTGCATATAGACAAGTAATAAAGACCTTAACTATATTACAAAAGCTGATTGAGGCAACTGAATTACTATTTTGCAACATTATAAGTTTCTGTAGGGATCACTAACCTGACTGCGCTGCCACCACTCGGCCTAAGCAACGACATTTCCGGTTCCAGGCTCTCGGCCCACACCGGTCTCTTTTATTAACGCATCCCAAGTCCTTAAATCATTCCTTAACATATCAAACTTATTTTTTAACTGTTTCTTGTCATACGCTTTCTCAGTTTTCTCGTTGAATGTAGCAATAATAGCTTCCCAACCATCTTTTGAAAAAGACAACCCTCGTCGTTCTTTTTTTAAGATTTGGTCAACCATGGCGTATACAAAAATCTCAGTGGACGCATCATCCCATAACGCTCTGTCATTCATCTCTCTATGGAAAAGTTTCACTTTACATAAATGTTGATGACATATAGAAGAATCAATATCATGCAACTTTAGCCAACATAACTACATAATTATGCAAAATACTCGTTTCCCTTTTTCTTAAACATAAAGACAATGCATGTTCATATCCTAACCGGCTTTTAGTTTTCGATAATTTTCAAGCAATTATAATTATGATGAGCCACAATCAAGGGTCGCAACCACTACTCTGTATATTGCTTCTGTTCTTGAATAACAATTAGATTCTAGAGATATACTAGTAAAGCTTCTTGGCGTGGTTAATGGTGAGTTTGGTGAGGTTGTAGGAAGTTGAAAGCTTAATTATTGTGGTGTGATGTACTAATAAATATCAACAAATCTGAATTTGGTCACACTTGTCTAGTAAGATGGTTACCCCTTTTTCCTTATTTCTTATTGAGTTATCTTAGGATGACCAATGAAGGGGTATATATATTCACTACGTACTGATGAATCAAGATAAAACTAGACTAAGTTCACAAGACTACAACAGCCAAACAGAGAGCAGAATTAGTAACAAATCAAAAAGAACAGCGAAGTGAAACAAAGATAACTCAGCAAAACAAATTAAACATAACACTAAGAAACAAGAACTTCCCAGCCTTAGCCACCTTAACAAACCAGCAAAGAAGAAGGGGTTATATATATATATATATATGTAATAATCAATCTTTCAAAAACTTCTCCATGCAAGCTGCATAAGCACACCGAGTCTATGGTCAAGGTGTCTTAAATTAATCCTACATCTGGTCCTTGATATATTATCTGATTTATAGTACAATTATCAAGCAATAAAACACAAAATAAGGTTGAAGAATGTTTTTGACCAATCAAATTGGACGAGAAAGTATGCATAATTCAGAGTGCCACATGAGAAGGAAATTATAAGAGATGCTGCTAATCACAAAGGATACTCTGAAATATTCATTTCTAATTGCTGAGTCTAGAGCGAACACACATGATGAAGTGATAAGATTTGTGATTATGGTCAAGAAACTCAACACGAGGCTTTATTACACTATAAAGAAAGCATCTTGATATACACTATGTTATTGTCTAGCTTTATTCATAAGAGCAGTGCACAATTATCCACTCAGTTCAAATGCATTTCATAGAGGCAGAACGAGTTTAAGATCGAGGAGGTTCAACGAGAAGAAAGAACCAGAAAATGTTACAGACTTCACCGACGACCAAAACAGAGGAACACATATAACACTAGATGGAAAAAAAAACCAGACAGAGACTCCGAACGAACGAAAGGCACGATTCAAAGCTCAAAACTCATCTAAAATGCAACTTGTGAAGCTTACCTTGCAAATGGAGGGAGGACCGACAGCAGTGCGCACAGTAGATTCACCGACGGACGACCAGAGGACAACTTCGCAACACTAGACTCTTCACTGGTCGAAAATGCCAAGAAACAACAGATCCACCACCGTGTGTGTTAAAAATGGCTGAAATAACATCTCAACACACCGTCGAAGCTCACCTCTACCAACGGTCCGGCAGACTGCAAATCGGAATATTCTCGGAACTCGAACGACCAGCCACACTCGGAACTTGGCTTCAACTGCTCCAACACCACGGCTTCACCATTTTCCGGCCGCCGAGCGAGAGAGGGACGAGCTTTGTAGATCTACTCTTCGAAAAATGGGGGACGAGCTTTGAGTTGGTGATGTTCGCTCGGTAAGTGAAGACGAGGGAACTGATGCAATTCGTACAGATGCAGTGACAGGGCATTAAATGCCCATAATAACAGTTATACCCAAAATGTATTTGAAAAAGCTTCACTCCCGAGCTTATTAAAACGGGGTTTCATTCGGGCTTTTTTTCTTTTTTTAAACGTTGAACCAAACTCCATTAAAACGTATTGCATTTATATTTGGGCTTTTTGGTGTATAAATGGGCTTATTGGATCAAAAAAGTGATCCCAAACTCTCACTAAGCTTGAGACAAAATTTATGTTGGGATGAATGATTTATTTTTGGATAATAAGTATTTATAAATCATGATTTATGGTATATGAGGTAAGTATATAAGAGGATTTTTTTTTTCGACTTACGTAATAAATGACTTAATAGAAAAACTGTTATATCCCGGAGCTGAGTTCGCCGCCACGCACCGTCACCGGCTACCCAAGCAGCTCCTTCTGTCCCTCTTTGCCAAATGCTGAGGCTCTTATCATTCTCAAGCCATCGTTTAGCTTCCATATCCCCAACCTTTCCTCTCACTCTCCGTCGTTTCCTGAGTCAGTGCACTCACGAGGACGACATTTACAACCCGCCGTTTTCTCCTGTTCCCAAATCTCCAAACCCGAAGACGTCCAACAAGAACAAAACCTCGAAGGAAGCTCTGAGAACCAAGGAAGAGCCCAAGTTTCCTCTGAAATCGGACCTTCCATTCGATTTCAAATACTCTTACTCCGAGATTGACGACTCCGTCAAACCCATAAGTTTCCGAGAATCGCCCAAATTCTCTCCGTTTGGCCCAGGTCGGCTGGACCGCAAATGGACAGGAACATATGCGCCGGTTCAGGAGGAAGTGGACCGGCAGAGGGAGGAGGAGGAGCGGGGTCGGGTTCTTGGAGATCCGCTTTCGGAGGAGGGGATGGCTGAGCTCGTCGAACGTTATCGTCACAGTGATTGTGCTAGGCAGATCAATCTAGGTATGTCTTATTCCATCAATTTTTTTGCTATTTTGATCAATTACTCCGTCAAATTCTTATGCATGAAATTTTACACTCTTTGTTGCAAATTAGTATGATAAATTTTGAATTGTCCATCTCATATTCGAGGAGTTACGTAACATCAAGACTCATTTGTATATATTCCATAGCTTTTGACCAAATCGATGAGGATTGTTTATCTATAGATTGACGAGTTCTTGGATTCTAGCAAATTCTGGTTGCAGAAGCTAATGCTCTTATTTTGTGCTAGGGAAGGGGGGAGTCACTCATAACACGCTGGATGACATGCATAACCATTGGAAAAGGGCTGAAGCTGTGAGAATTAAGTGCTTGGGTGTGCCAACTCTTGACATGGACAAAATAAGCATGTTTGTTTCAACTTATAAAAACTTATAAGTTGCTTTTTACGTAAATCGAGACACAACTCCTCTCACATACTTACTTCGTATACCGTAAATCACTATTAAAAAGTAACTTATCCACCTTGAGGTCTATATATGTATATATGTACATTCTTTGTTGATTAATCAATGAAAGCGTTGATGATTTTTTCTTGAGTTTCAGGACTTTTACTGATACATATATATATATTGCTGCATCTACAGGACAAGTCTGGTGGAAAAATCATTTATCTTCACATAAACATCCTGCTTTTATACAGAGGACGAAATTATGATCCCAAGAATCGCCCAGTTATTCCTCTTATGCTATGGAAGCCCTACGCTCCAATTTATCCAAGGCTTGTGAAGAAAGTAATTGAGGGTTTGACGTACGAAGAAATGAAAGAAATGAGAAACAGGGGTTTAAACTCACCACCTGTGATGAAACTCAGTAAGTGAAGAATATGGGTATTATAAATAATAAATTTACAAAAATATACCGCTTTGATTTTTCTAATATAGTTCAAAGTAGCACTGGGTCCTATCATATTCTGCAATCTAAATGCTAAGTTGTTAATTTCTGTTCTCAGCCAGAAATGGGGTTTATGTCTATGTGGTGGAGAAAGTGAGGGAAGCTTTCGATACTGAGGAGGTTGTGAGACTCGACTGTACCCATGTAGGTGCAAGTGACTGCAAAAAGATTGGAGTGAAGCTAAGAGTATGTCTTCTGAGTTTTTAAATTTGAAGTTTCCACCCTTTGTATGAAATCAACATGTGCATAGGTAATCCAACTTTGTGTTTACTATTCCAGGATCTTGTGCCATGTGTTCCTATCTTGTTCAAGGACGAGCAGATTATCCTTTGGAGAGGAAATTTGAATTAGATGCCAGTATTCAGAGTTCAGACCCAAAGTGGAGTATTCGCAACTAGAGGGTCTGCAATGTAAGCAAGATGGGTAACTTCTGTCATTTGAATTATCCTTTGTAATGCACAGATATGTGACCATATCTTGTGTATGATGACTGTAGCTTAGTTTGCCAGTCAACTTTTTGGGTTTTTGGGACTAAAAATTAAGGGACAAGGGTTCAGATGTAGTTCTTTAGATATTCTCTATCAGGTTTATTAATAGAATTGTAACATGGAAGAGTTTTTAAAAGAATTAATGACTTGATGTGAAGTCATGAAGAATGTTTCCCATTTTTGTCACACTTATTAATGAAACTGATAGCAAACAGTTATAATGCTGATGAGAAGTATTAAGCTGATTATGTTGTAGATATCCATTATGTAATAGTACATATTTTAACAGCTGAATTAACACTCAACCTTCTTTGACAATGTACGAATGTAATGGATAATCGTTGATATGCAAGGATAATATCACCTCTCCCAATTCTTAAGGGTTCACTTGTGCAAATTTGTTCGATGTCATTCTGGTGGAATATGATAAGGAGTAGAATTAGTTGTTGTTGTTTCTTTTATAATTAGCACTAGGTTTCATTTTTAGGGCAGATTTGATTACAGTTATCTTTTCTGGGCTTTCTCTTCCATGTTCTCTTCTCTCCTTCCTCTTCCCCGCCCCCTTTCTGTTTTACATTCTTTGTCCCAAGTATTGGTTACGTTTGATTAGTAAAAGTGCCAGAATTTCAAATAAATAAATATTAAATACTTGACAAAGTAAGGGTGAAATTCAGAAATTCTAGTAACCTTGTTAAATGTTCTTGTTTGGTTCAGCTTGGTGCAGTTGACATAATAGATGTATGATCCTCAGAAGTTTTAAATTGGCGAATTATTCAAATAGCAGCTACTAAGTATTGACACAATTAGTAGAAGTTTCTAAATCAACTTTGTAATTTGGGCATTGTTTTCTTATGGGTGATTTAGGTTTTGATCAGTAGAAAAATTAAATTTTCATTTGAGTTTGATATAGTTTAATTTCTAGCACCAATCTTATGAATTTAAGGGGTAAAGTTTATCTAACTTTCCTGTAGATAAAAATTCAATGAATTTCTCTTATAATTTTCATCCTTCTCTTTTTATAAATTACATCTTAATTATTAATTATAAAGGCACACTTCCAAAAATTATGCACAAGAAAAGGCAAACAACAATACTTAATTAATTAATTTTATAAGTGAGGAGTGATTGCCCAATTACAAGTGGAGGGGCTGGACACCTACAAGTGGAGGTGAGGTTTAATGCTAATATAAAATATAAAAGGGGTAGCATTCATATAATACCTAAGTTATAATCGTTCCTTGTAAATTCTATACATACCTTCCGTTACAAAATTTCTTAGTTTCCAAATGGTTGATTAAAACATTCCCACAATTGCATCATTTCAGCGTGAGAGACAGTAGAGTGAATATAAAATGTGAAAAACAATTAACATGATCACATCCAAGTCTACAAGGTTAAAAGCATTGCGCTCTACTACTCCGCTAAGATAGCAATTTATTATTTTAAGAGTAAAATACATTAACTTCACCCCAATTTACTTTAAATTACAAGAACATCCTCTCTATATTAAAAACTTATACAGATCTCCCTTAAATCAAAATTTAGGTTACATAAATATTCTTTCATATTCTAATATTTAACTTCCATCCACCCAACTGTTAGTTGACTATTAAATCATAATATTAATCCGTCATTTTGACCAAAGTGCCCCTCATCAACATAAATATTAGTTAATAATAATTTAAATGCATATCTTTATCCAACAAAATTAAAAAATAATTTTAATACATATATTTTAATTCTTTTATCGTATCATTAAATTGATTAACATATTAACATATTACAAAGTTAAGTAATGTTATATTATAAATTTTTAGTTTTATAAATTTAAATGTTTAATCTCCTTTATTTATTAAAACTTAATTATGATATAATCTTTTAGACATTGGGTAAAATGTCTTGCAATTATACACACACATGTATGCATTTTCAAATAAATTATAAAATATATAATTTTAAGATCTTTATACTATTGTATAATTCAAAATATTTAAATATATCTCATGAAACATATTTTTATTAAAACAGTTACTCGGATTATCAATACAGATATTAATATTTTTGACATAAAATTAGTTAATTTTTTTCTAAATTTAATAAAAGAATATTAAATTGGTCATTAATAAATATTAATGATAAAAGATAAATTAGGGATTTGGTTTAATGAGGGATAAAATAGTAAACAAGATTTATTCTAATAGGATTTTATTTAAAATATAAAATTTAATAATATTTTTTAGATTATTCTTTAATTGTGTTAATGACTTGGATTAAAATGTATGTTTTAAAAATAGAAAAGAGATTTGTGTAATTTATATAAAATAGAAGAGTAGTCAAAGTATTTTACTCTTATTATAATTATACAAACAAAAATATAAATTAATTTTGAAAAGGCTTTTAAATGAATTTGTTTCATGCTAAGGATGCCCGCAATCTCAGGGCAGACATGCTAATGTTGCAAAGTCCTCACCCATGATCCATTCGCATTTTGCAAGAAGATAAACTCCACATCACCACATGGCTCCAAACTAAGTCGACTTTGATGTGATAAAAAATTTTTCAAGTTTTCTAACTTGCTTCTTGTAATAAAAAAAAATGAAGTTGTTTCAAACAAAACAATACCATAGAAAATATAAAGATGGTGAATGTAAGTAATGATAACTGAAGAGGTTAATATAATATTTAGTTCCGTAACTTTACCTTTGTTTTAATTACTCAAGTTTTAAATCATAGGTTTTGGTCTCTCAAATTTCATTTCGTTTTAAAAATTGGTCTTATAACTCAATAAAAATCTTAATCATTTTGCTCTTAGAGAAACTAAAACCAATTGTTTCAACCTTGAGGAACTAAAATCAAAATGAAAGTGAATTTATGGAATCAAAAATGATATCAACCCTAACTGAAAACCGTACTAACATCTTCTAACGACAACGCTCTAAGTTTGGCCTGTTTAAATCTCGTTACATTGTTCTTATTAATTTTTTAGTTTTAGAAATAAAAAAATGTAAAAAAAATTGAGAAAGCCCCTTGCTAATAAATAATAATTTCATTAACATTTATGGATAGATTAGAAGAGGCTGAGAAGGAATAAAATGAAGAGACAAAGTAAAAAGTTCGGTTGAAAAAAATATCAAAATTAGGTTGTAGGAAAAAGTTTGTTAAAATATTTTCATGCCAAATAATCAAATATAATGGTGAATTGGTGAGTATTGTTTCAGTAACTTCGTTTCGGTGCGCCCAATGTTATCATATAAAATAAAAATAAAAGAAGAAAACATAAACGTGATTATCTTATAAAAAGTTAGCAACATTCCACTCATCTAATAGTATTAAAATTGATTTGATTTTGATGCCACAAAAACTATTAATTAAATTAATAATAGAACATATTTTTAAAGAATGTAACTTGAATTTAAATATAACTGAATTACTAAGTTAATTACCATCTTTCACATAAATAGAAATATAATTAATGTTTATTTGAATAATATATAATTCTACTTATTTTTTATTATGCAGACAACCAAGGAAATGTTGAAATTTTTATTCCTTACACTGCAGATAAAATATTATGGGGAAAATTGAGGTAAAAGACCTAAAAAAAATAATATTTATTAAAAAGGACCACAAAAATTTAAATTATTTAAAAAAAAAAAACCAAACATCAAAATATAAATTTAAAAATACTAAATTGTCCCCAATTTTTTTTTTAAAAAACAGAAAATAATTTTTTCCCCTTGATAAATAGGAATCTATGGCACTGCCTTCATGGTTCCTGCAGGCTTCTCCCAGTCTCAAGCAAAGCCATCATCTCTCACTTTCCTGGAAAAACAAAAAGAGGAGTAAAAGTTTCCAATTTAAACAAGGGATTATTTTCTTAAAATTTCTTTGTTGTCTTCATACAAATGGGTGAAAATTGGTTTCTACTTTCCCAGATTGAAATTGATCTTAGTCGTCTATGCATGTATTAATTGTTGTGTTGTCTTCAAATGAAAGGCTTATTTTGTTCTTCACATTTACTTTTGTCATGTCATTGGATCAATAATTTAATGGAATAAGCTATTTTGTACCTGATGCTCTCACACAAGAGCAAGTATGCCCTTCATCTATTATCACTTGTTTTTGTGTTGACCTTTGACCAGCAAGGCAATACTGTATTAATTATAGGGTTAGTGAGTGTTTGGTAACATCCCAAACCTAGGTACTGTTTAGTCTAGTTCAGCTTGGTACTGTTAACATTTCGTGTTCTTATGTTGGCACATAATAGATCGATATGAACATCATGAGCTGTCCCGTAATAAAATCAGTTGTTGCTGATACTTTCTTCTTAGTTCCTTCTTCCATAACCCGAGCTCGGAGAAGTAAGAGATAAGAGGGCCCTATGGAGAATGTGGTCAGAAATCTATAATAGAGTCCGACCACAACGACCGAATTAATTATCTTCATGTATAAGGATACTAGATTATCTAGTATAAAACATTTTAAAATCATCACAAACCTCCCTTTTTTTTCTTTTTGATTGTGATTTCTAGGTTTTTATATGATATAAGATAATTCTTTTTTTTTTTCCTTTTCTTTTTAGATTGTGATTTCTAGATTTTGATATGATATATGATGTTCTTATGTTTTGGAAATCTAAAGTTGCTTTCAAATGTTGAAAGATTTAATGTGTACAATGTTTAGTCCTTTTTTTTTTTAATTACAAATGCAGATATTAACAGGATCGAACCTGTGACCTTCCACTAATAGTGGAGCATCTATAATACTGGGCTATAAGACCTTTGGTAATGTTTAATCATTATAATCTACCCTCATTTTGATTTTAGTTTTTATAATTTCAAACCATATGTTTTGATCAACAAAATGGTTTAAATTTTTATTAAAATATAGGGATTAAGACGACACAATTAGTAGAAGTTTTAAAATCAACTTTGTAATTTGGGTATTGTTTCTTATGGGTGCTTTAGGTTTTGGTCAGAAGAAAAATTAAATTTTCATTGAGTTTGATAATTCTTGTGAATTATATAATTTCCACCCTCCTCTTTTCATAAATTACATCTTAATTATTGATTATATAGCAGTTTGATCTTTAAACTCATGCTTATCAGTACTATTAAAGCCTCTGTAGTTATAAAGGCACACTTCCAAAAATTGTGCACAAAAAAAGGAAACAAAAATACTTAATTAATTAATTTTATAAGTGACGATGGATTACTCACTTACAAGTGGAGGGATTGGACACCTACAAGTGGAGGTGAGGTTTAATGCTAATATAAAATATAAAAGGGGTATCCTGTTATATAATACCTATGTTATAACCATTCCTTACAAATTCCATACATACCATCCCATACAAAATACTTTAGTTTATAAATGGTTGATTCAAACATTCTTACAATTACTTTATATTAGTGCGAGAGACAGTAGAGCGAATACAAAATGTGAAAACTAATTAATATAATCAAACCCAAATCAACAAGGTTAAAAGCATTGCGCTCTGTCACTCAGCTAAGTTGGCTTATTAATTCAATATTATAATTATACAAACAAAAGTGTAAATTAATTTTAAAAAGGATTGTAAATGAATTTGTTTCAAACAAAACCAAAGAAAATATACAAATGGTGAATTTGTTACTGAGGAAAAAGTTGACATTTATAAAGGATTGTAGGATGCAATGAGTATTCATATGAGGCCTTAGGAATGCATATTACTAAAAAATGTGCAATCCTTTCTGTCATTGCAATATAATAATCTTTTTTATCATCAAGATGTCAAACCAAACGAGTCATCTATCCCAATTCACAAGGGTTAAACTTTTGTGCAAAATTTGTTCCATGTCATTCCTAGCATTAGTGTTGCAGTTGACTAGTAAAAATGCCAGAATTTCAAAGTAGTAATTAAATACTTGATAAAGAAAATGTGAGATTCAGAATATCTAGTAATATTTTATTGTTAAATGTTCTTGTCTGGTTAACATTTCATGTTCTTATGTTTTGGAAATCTAAAGTGGCTTTCAAATGTCGAAAGATTTAATTTATGCAATGTCTAGTCTTTTTTTTTTTCCTTAATTACAAAGGCAGGCACTAGAAGCCTGAATTACAACAAACAGAATCAAACATGCGTTCCCACTAATAGGGAAGTATTCATACCACTAGATTATAAAACTTTTGATAATGTTTAATCATTATAGTTTGCTCTCATTTTGATTTTGGTCTTTATAATTTCAAACCATATGTTTTGGTCAACAAAATGGTTTAGAATTTTATTAAAATATAGAGATTACCATTTTAGACAAAAAGAAACTTAAAGGATCAAAACCTATAATTTAAAATTATAGGGATCAAAACCAAAATGAGAGGATATTATAAGGAGCAAATGATATATAAAACCAAATAGTATGATTCTTATTATAAGATTTAGATTGGGCAATTATCCAAATAGCATCTATGGAGTACTGACACAATTATTAGTAGAAGTTTCAAAATCACCTTTGAATTTTTTAGTTTTTTTTTTTTTTTTTTTAGTAGAATCACCTCTGCAATTTGGGGCATTGCTGTCTTCTGGGTGCTTTAGGTTCTGATTGGTAGAAAAATTACATCACTTTCTTTGTTCCAAGTATTGGTTACATTTGATTAGTGAAAGTGCCAGAATTTCAAATAAATAATTAAATATTAAATACTTGATAAAAATGGTGAAATTTTGAAATTCTAGTAACCTTGTTAAATGTTCTTGTTTAGTTCAGCTTGATCCAGTTGACATAATAGATGTATGATTCTCAGAAATTTAAAATTGGTGCATTATTCAAATAACACCTACTGAGTACTGACACAATTAGTAGAAGTTTCAAAATCAACTTTGTAATTTGGGTATTGTTTTCTTTTGATAATGAGAAAAATTAAATTGTCATTAAGTTTGATAGTTTACTTTTTAATAGAGGTGTTTAAATCCGGGACCGGGACTGGGATCTACCATTCCCGGTCCCGGTCTCGGTTTTTGGCCGGGATGCAAATTGCATCCTGGTTCCGGTTTGATCCCGGTCCCGGTAATCCTGGGCGGGACCGGGATCAAACCGGGAATTCCTGGTTTTTTTTTAAAAAATTAAATTTAAAAAATGTTATTATTTTAGTTAAATTTTCTATAATCTGGTGTTTAAAGTAATTATTTAACATCTAATAAGGCCATAATAATCACACAAATTGATTTAGAATTGAAGAATAATATTTTATTATTATTATCACCTTCATCATTTTTGTTATTATTTTTATACATTATATAGTAGGATTAATATCACGATATATATAGTATAACTCCAACTAAATATGTGATACACATTTTATCAAATGGTAACTTAAATTATGGGATAAAAAATAAAAAAAAATAAAACAATAACTTAATTTTTAAGAAAAAATTTAAAAAAAAATAAAAAAACCGAGACTGGGATCACAAGATGTGTGACTGGTCCCGGTCCCGGGTCCCATTGATCCCAGTCCCGGCCGAGACGGAAAATTCCCGGGATCAAAATGTCCGGGACCGGGACCGGGACACTTTGAACACCCCTACTTTTTAACACCAATATGATGAATTTAAGGGGTAAAGTTTATCTAACTTTCCTGTAGATAAGACTTCATTGAATTTCTCTTATACTTTCCATCCTTCTCTTTTCATAAATTACATCTTGATTATTGATTATATAGCATTTTGATCTTTAAACTCATGCTTATTATCATCAGTGTTATTATTGCCTTTGTACTTATAAAGGCACACTTTCAAAAATTGTGCTCAAGAGAAGGCAAACAAAAACACTTAATTAATTAATTAATTAATTTTATAAGTGAGTAGGGATTAATGCCAATATAAAATATAAAAGGGTATCATGTTAGTAATAACTAAGTTATTATCATTCCTTACAAATTTTATACATACCATCTGATATAAAATATTTGTTTGCAATGGTCGATTAAAACATTCTCACATTTACATCATTTTAGCTCAGAAGCCTGTAGGGTGAATATAAAATGTGATCAACAATTACAATAATCAAACCCAAATCTATAAGGTTAAAAGCATTGAGCTCTGTCACCCAGCTAAATTGGCTTATTAATTCATTATTATAAGTATACAAACAAAAATATAAATTAATTTTAAAATGACTTGTAAATGAATTTGTTTCAAACAAAACAAAACTGGAGAAATTATAAAAAGATGGTGAAGGTAAGGAATGATTATTGAAAACATTACCAATATCTTCAAATAAAATTGGATACATTTTTGCTAATAAATAATAATTTTATGAACATTTACTGATGATTTAAAAGAGAAAGAGAAGTTAAAAAAAAAAAAAAAAAGAGAGAGAGAGAGAGAAAGAAATAAAGAGACAAAGTAAGATTTTTTGTCAAAAAAAACAGAATATTAAAATTAAGTTGCCAAGATGGGAAAAAGTTTATTGAGTATTTTCATACCAAATAATTGAATATAATGGTGAGTATTGTTTTAGTGACTAGGCCCAGTGTTATCCTAATTAATTTTAAAAACCTTAAAATAAAATTAACAATCGCTAAACTAAAAGAACAAAACATGATTATCTTATAAAAAGTTAGTATGATTCCACTCATCTAATAGTATTAAAATTAATTTGATTTTGATGCCACAAAAATTATTAATGAAATTAATAATAGAACATGTTTTTTAAAAAAATGTAACTTACTTGGGCTTGAGGCTATTATCTGCCCACCGTCGATGGCGGCAATGCATCCGTAACAACTGTCAACCGCCAACAACATATTTGCGACAGAATTTAATTTTATTGCTAATTTTGTTGATAATATCTCTTTTTTGGCCGTGGATAAAGATCAATGGCGTCATGTCATCCATATAACTAATCTAAACTAGTGATATAATGATTATTGTTGTTGTTGTTGTATCCCTCTAATAAGATGTTACTTATAAACAACAGTGTTAATACCAATTATATGAAATAAGTAAATTAAGCAATTCTTTTTCATTCGCCGGCCAAAAAAAACAATTTTTTTTTCTTTATTTGTTATCTAAGTTGATGTTAAGAACACTTATTTTAAATAATTTTTTTTTTGTTTTTAAATGTGATTTTTAAAACAACTATCCAAACAAATTTTATTGTGTGTTTATTTCCAAAACTTTTTTTAAAAAAAATAATTTTACCAAAATGTTTTAAAAAATTGAAAACAAAAATAAACAAGACCTAAATTTTCGCTGAATTTAATAGTTTACTTTTTGACACCAATCTTATAAATTTAACCGGTAAAGTTTATCTAACTTTTTTTATGGTTAAAACTTCATAGAATTTCTCTTTCCATTTTCATCCTTCTCTTTTCATAAAATACACCTTGATTATTGATTACATGTAATTTTGATCTTTAAACACATGATTATCAATATTATTATAGCCTTTGTACTTACATGTACACAATAAGGGAAACGAAGAAAATATTAAAATATTTATTTATTTTATAAGTGAGAAGGGATTAACACAATTACAAGATGGAGGGATCGAATACGCTCCAAGTAGGGGTTAATATCAATATAAAAGGACCAGCATTTTATATAATACATAAGTAATAATCATTCATTTTAAATTTTGTATATACATAATATACAAAGTTGGAGTTCACATGGCATCTAACCACGAACACATGGTTAAAAGCCACACACTTTACCACTAACCTAAGTTGGCTTTATTATAAATTATAATTACAATCAGAGCATTATACTTATGCAAATAAAAACATAAATTATCCCTGGAAAAATAACCTAATTCTAAAGAAAAAAAGCGAAGTATCATAATTCGGTTGATAAGATAGAAACTCATGTAAAAGTTTGTTAAAGTATTTTCATACCAAATAATAAAATTTAATGGTAACTATTGTTATAGTAACTACTCACTAGATCCAGACCCCATGTTATCATAATTAATTTAAATAATATAAAAATAAAAAGGGTTAAAGGAGTAAAAATACCCTAAAGTTTTCATTGACGAGCTATGAGCATCAAAGAGAATCCATCTCACCGGAAATTTCAAAAACAGGGTAACGTCACTCACCATTAACAAACCTTAACTGTCGAAGTTTGCTGATCAAATTATGTAAAGGTGACATGGTTATGTGATATCAACTTCAACTTTTTTTCCAATTTTTTAGTAGGAAAAGAATTCATATGCTTTGCCACATCATCATCCTCACTAAACCACCCCATCCCCAAATCCAGACGCTGAACTTCCTAAGAAGGGTGACTATTATTGATGCTGCTCTAGCACAAGATTGTTCTTTCACTACGCATCAAAAAGAAAAAAATCAGTCTCTCACTTTTTGTCCCCACAACACTATCAACCACCCTTCTCCACAAAAACGACAAATCCCTATCATATCTGCACCACTAATACTTGTTTGACATCGACACCATAAAATCATTTATTTATATAAATTGAGATAAAATTCTTTAAATATATTTACTTCATACACAATAAATCATAATTAAAAATATAGATATTTAATGGCTCCAATCCCCATTCTCTCGACCAGTTTTACATCTACAGACTACAGTATCAAATTTCAACCATTTTCTGTGTTCAGCAGTGGATTCACTTGATTGAACTTATTTTGGGTTTTTAACTTTCCCGTCTCATCCGATATCAAGTTTTTGTTTTTCCCTTCCTGAAAAGTATTAAAATTAGACAGCCAAGGTTTGTTAACCAAGTTCTGAGTACAGTACCCAGATCAAAAACTCTATCAAATAAATTGCCTCGTCACTTTTCCAAAAAAAAAAATAAATAAATAAATAACTAAAGCACAAAATTATATTTAAATCTAAAATTCTACCAAGGAATACACACACAAACATTTTCCACTACATAAGCAATAAGTTTGTACTCAATCAGAGACCAACTCTTAATGTTGTGAGAATGCGAACAAAACCATTAATTACACGAGACTTACTAACAACCAGGCCTTGAGTAAATACAAGCATTACCATGCAACAAAGTACTGAAATGCCACAACTTACAAAACTGCAGAACAGAAACCCAACCCACTCAAGTAGCTAGCTAGTGGCAACAAAATAAACATTTTTGTTTCATTATCTACATCTTTAGTTCGTGGATGCTGGAAGGAGACATCAGATTTTTAAGGGGTCATAAGCACATTTCTGAGTTCATGTCTCTTTTTTTCGACACATCCTGAGTTAACCAAAGAGGTTATCCAGATATCATCAGATTTTACCGGCTCATCATCATCATTCCTGTGCCAACTCCAGAAGGCGTGAGTGGAATTTACTATCTTAAGCTCACCGTGACCGAAACTGGCTTCCCGGAATTCTGACCACTCTGGTTGTGGGTTAATATACCTGTCAATGAACAATGATTACTGACTAAGCTTCACTGTGCAAGCTACTATGGGAACCGGCTTCGGTCCTTTTCTCTCAAAGAAAAGGACCATCCTTTTCTTCTTATAAGCCGTCCGATTGAGATTTCAACGGTTCAGATTTAATATATTATAAAAATATTATAATTATATTAATATATTAAAAATATTATTATAATAATATATTAAATCTGAACCGTTGCGATCTCAATCAGATTCTTTGAGAGAAAAGGACCGAAGCCAATTCCCAAGCTATGGTGCATTTTGACCACTCAGATGTCAAATGAGACAAAATAAAACAAGAGAAAAGGGGCTATGTGGGGTAACTAATTCAGAAAAACACAATCAGAATAATACAACTTATTTTAGGAGCCACAAGGTTCAGCATATATTTGCTATAGCTATTTGTTCCACCTATATCAATATAAAGGTTTATGGAAAAACAACAGAAGAATTCTCAGGTTCCTGTACCCAGTTAGCAGCCCTAAAACGTGTACTTGAGTTGGACAAATGAAAATTTTAAAAGCAGAATTCGAAGTTCAATAATATTGGAAATGGAATACAGTAGAAACCTCATTAGCCTCACTCAATAGACTGGGCGGCCTCCCAAATAAGCATATTTAAGGCAGAGATCATGTTGGTGATTAAGAAATGAAGACAGGCTGGCTTAACAAAAAATGATGACCTACCTAGAAGCTAAGCCTTCTCTGTTTCCTCCATCACCAATAGTTATATGAACAGCACCACATGGGTCTGATCTTCCATTGTGCACACGTTTCTGCCAGCAGGACAAAGAACTAATTAAAGTCCTGAATGACATGAAGTCACAAGAAAAAAGAAATGTTAACTATAAGCATACCGAGCGTTCATAAGCATGTACGTGACCAGCAAGAACTAAATCAACATTAGCAGCATAAAGCAATGGCTCCATAACTTCCATCATATCGTTCCCTTCACCCTGATGAGCTTTATTACTGTTATACCATGGCACATGAAATAACACAATCAACCAAGGCGTCCTTTTCCTGTCAACCTTTGATAGATCCATCTGCAGATAAATAACAAGATTATTAGGGGATTGAAGTTCAAACGGGATATGTCTTTTATTTATGAAGCATGGGATTGACGTTCAAATTCTCCTAATGCAACCAAAAAAAAACACAAAAGATTATGCATACAAATATATAATTCATGATCAATTGGTAAAATCAACCAACCTTCAGCCATCTGTATTGGTCAGAGTATTTATCATAATCTGCATAAGAGCCAAGCATGATAATATGGGCACCTGCCACTTCAAAAGAATAATAGAGATTTGAACTTGACCCACTTTCCTCAAATGGCATCTTCCATCTGGCATTATACGATTCAAACCCATCCTTTATCAATGGTATGCTCTCCTTTTCATGGTTCCCTTGTGTCACCATCCATGGTCTTGTGCTAGCAAGAGGCTCCACCAGCTTCCCAAATGTGTCCCATAGATGTTGCATATAATCAGCATATGAAAGGTCTCCTGGAAGCAGGTGGACATCATACTTGCATTGACCAATGTGATCTAATGTTGATTTAGTCCAACCAGATTGACCCAGATCCCCAGCCACGGCAAAAGTAATCGGTAACTGAGCTGGAGGTGTTTTAAGCTGGAACTCAGGACCTTCTCCACCACACCGATAAAAGTACACTGTATTATCCTCCAAGGGCCCGATAACTGTGTGGTGTATCTTCCCTGAGCTATACAAAAGATAACTATAAGAATTGCTCTCCCCTTCGGCTAAATTGTCATATCTCCCAGGTATTGTCCCATATTCTACTATTGAAGGTGATGAATCATCATCAGTTATCCAGGTAACTCTCATGTGCTCGTCTCCAGCCAATGAAATGTGCACCTGCACCAAACATTTCTACAACTTGAGTTTCATAATCAACAAGACTTAAGAAATTGTCTAATGTGCACCTGCATTATCTGTATTTTGCATGAAATTACAGAGTTCAAAGTGATGACTACAGAATATACAAAATAAAAGCATAGCAGCACGGCTAATAGAGTAACTGTCCAAGGATGGGCAAATTTACACAAATTGAATGTGGCAGGAAGACTTTAAAGCTAATACAGCTTCACAAAATAAAAAGAGTAGAAATTGTCTAATTAAATGCAATCTATTTGAAATTGGAGGATTATGTTAATATCATCAGTAGAGTTGATCACAAATGGATATAAACATAGATATGATTTAGATATCATTCTGACACCACTATTGGACAGCACTATAAGATTTCGCATACCATACTCTCAGAAAGAGTCAATGAAAATATCAAATAGAAAGATAGGATATCGCTCTTTATTTGGTAAATCTAAACTATTTTCTTTTTCAGCGATGTCCCATTTAATTTGAAAATGAAAAATCAATGCAGAAAAATATCTTGAAGCTAGTCAAAGACGAGGGAAGCATGAAAAGATCACAGAAAAAGTCTCTTTTCTCCAAACTGATTTGTAAAGTTCTAACATCAGAGATGCCTATGCATGCATAACAATAATACAGAGGATTTTCATCAGACTCAAAGTACAAGATGACAAAAAATAATATAAAATTGATATCTAGTATGAGAAATATGGGGACAGAAAGGGAGAAGACAACTTGCAATCCAACACAAGAAGAATTCCCAACAGAGCCCCGTCTATATTTATCCAAACAATGAAAAGCTGCTGGAAAATTGTTTCAAATCCAGAGATAAACCATATAAACTAAGCGGGAAAAAGAACATTTGCCCATCATCAACTTGCACACTCCTTTGACCAAAAAAAAAAAAATCGCACACTACCATGTAATAGAAAATGGAGCAGACACAGTCATAAACTCTCGAGCGAACTAGCGCATTTGCTACACTCCTCACTTCGCATAGCGTGCGTGTAAATATAAATCTGAGTAACCATTGCATTAAGTCAAGGGCAGATCCGCATATAGCCAGTGTCGCTAACTTTCGGGTAAAAAATCGAAGGATTACAGCATTCACATTTCGATTAAATCTTGTTTCCCGCACCAGTGCTTACGAAAAAAATACGTAACCCAGCTCACACCAAAAAAATAATAATATTAATAAGAGTTGGAAAATGCATTTGAAACTCAGTAATTCGAATATTTATGGTAAATTTGAGTACATCTGGTTGACTAATTTTAAAAATTATTCATAATTTTCCCTTTATTGGACATACGAATATTCATATTACTTTATGTATCTGGTATGCATCCATACCTAATCCATCAATAATCAATCATAAGCAATAATATAAAACAAAATGGAAAGCAAACGGCAATTTTCTCTCAAAAAGAAATACCTGAATCTTCATGGAGAAACCATTTCTGATTGGGGAGAGGGGGGAAGGAAGAAACAGACTCAGAACAACCAGAAGCAACTAAAAGCCGGACCAAAATAGATCGGAGATTCAAAAATCGATCAAATAGTTGAAAGACACGAAGTATGAGAGAACCAAAGAAAACCGACAAATCACCTGCTGAGGGTAGGAGGCGGGCTTCAAATCCCATGGGAACTGAAGGGCTTTTCGAGGCAGAGGGCGAACGTAATCGGCGGCGTCGGTTGCAGAAACGACGACGAAGATGACAGTTAGAATCAGTTGGAGCTCCATCGGTGATAGGTAAGTCCTCCGTAAGACGCCGGAAGAGCACGGCTAGAATGTCATCTTGCGTCTGAGTCGGCCATTATTGAGTAGGATCGTCTTTTTCAACTCTATCCTCTCGTCACTGTCACACTGTTCAGTGTTTTTGGCTTTTGCCTGCAAAAGACAATAAACAAAAACATTAACGAAGAAGAAATCGTTTTTTTTTTTTCTTTCCAATCGTCATAATTTAAAAATTGCTAAGATGAGACCTTACTCCTCAAGTTATTACGTTATTATTTGGAAAAAATTATTTTTAGATAATAAGTGTTTATAAATCATGATTTATGATATATGAAGTAAGTATATATGAGGAGTTTTATCTCGACTAACGTAATAAATATTTATTCTTAAAAAATAAGTGATATCAAACATACACTTCATGTTTTAATCGACAAATTTAGTTGGTAGTTTTCATTAAGGAGCAATATTATTTAAAAAATATTTTTAGATATGGAGCAATGCCCTTTTATGTTAAAAAGTTAACAATAAACGTCAAATTATTAACAGTTAACATTAATTTTTTAATAATATAGGTGGCATGTCTACATTTTGAAACTTTCAAAGTGATATTAAACCTAAAAAAATTTATAAAGCAGCATTGCTCCTCAACAAAAACTTCCAAAACAAATTTACACCTTAACCGTTTCTTTTTTTTTCCCCCACTAAGTTACAATGTTTAACTTTAACTACAGATGGCAATAAAAAAACATAAATTTTTTAACTACTACTAACTTCCATCTTTAATATAAGACATATTTACCTAATTTGATTAGATTAAGGAAGTTGGTTAAGTTAGTTAATATGACATGTAATTTTTAAAATACCCTAATCATCTTCCTTAAATCCCCCCTCCCCTCTCCTCCTTGATCATGATTGAATGAGTATCAATAGGGATAAATTAAGAAAATATTGACAGATATGAAAAATATATCTTATATTTAGAACCAAGATCAACTCTCAAAAAATATATTATATTAATGATAGGAAGAGTAGTAATTTTTGGGTTAGGCAATATAAAAACATGATCTTTTTAACTACTAGTAATTTTTAGGTTGGGGAAAAAAATACTTCAAGATACTCATAAAAAAACTAAAAGCAAGTTTTCAAATTAAGGTCCAGCAAATCTAACAAATAAGTTCTGGAAAATAAAAGGGAAAATATTTTAAAAAGAACTTGGAAATTGGAAAATGATAAATCAGATATTTCTCAAAAAAAAAGTTGAAAATTATTTATCAAGTTTCGACATTTTTTAATCAACTCTTGATAAAAAATTTGATTTTTCAATTTTCAAGTTCTTTTTCAAAGATTATCCCAAAATAAAAAGTGTGACAAAAAATTATAATAATAAATGAATGAATTTTAGGGAGAATTCTTTAAAAAAAATTTGAAAATTATAAAATGATAAATCAAGTATTTCTTAAAAATAAGTTAAAAATTAGGGAAAATCCCTATAAAATACGCTCAAAATTGCTAAATTCTGTTTCAGTGCAGCGAATTCCAAAAACTTGAATCAGTCATGTGTCAGTACGGAATGAAGAGTGCAGGGGTGACAAAAGACGATTTTACCCTTTAACCCTCATTATTGCCACTTTCCAAATAACAACATGAGCCTCTTAATTAATAACTTTGTCTTCTTGATTAATAACTCTAGTTTCATCTTTTTACTTTCACAATAACAATACTGGTCTTGTTATTAACAACATCATATTCTACATTAACAACTCTCATTTCTCATTTTACAACTTCGTAATTTAAGTTTCAGAGCCAATAACAACACTTCTTTCTCTATTAACAACATTATATTTTACATTAACAACTCTATATTTTGAAGATGCGAATATGTGAAAGAATAAAGTAGAGTTGTTAATCAAGAACCCAAGGTTGTTAATAAAGAGGCTCGTGTTGTTATTCTAAAAGTGGCGAAAATGAGGATTAAATGGCAAAATTGTCTTTTGGCACCCCTGCATTGTTCATTCCGTACTGACACATGACTGATTTGGGTTTTTGGAATTCGCTGCACTGAAACAGAATTTAGCGATATTGAGCGTATTTTATAGGGATTTTCCCTAAAAATTACTTATCAAGTTTCGATATTTTTTAATCAATATTTGATAATAAAACTAATTTATTATTTTATAAATTTCAAAAATTTTTAAGGATTTTCCTTTAAATTTTACCCCGTAAAATTTGTAAAAGAATTAAGATTCTAAAAAGAGTCAAAAGTTATCCGGCAAAAACGCAAAATTGTCGCCGGAAACTTGTTTCCTAAGTTTTGTTTGACTTTTTTTTACCTCAACTTTTTTTGTTTGACTTAGAACTTCATTATTATGCATTATTGGATCTCGTTTGAAGGAAGAAGAATCTTAATGTTATAATTCTTTTATATTAATCCAATTTCACGGGTAAGTTTTCACTTGTATTATATTATACGTATCGTAATCGTATATCCTATCCTTTATTTTTCTCATCGTATTCAATACTAATATTTTATGTACTAACGATTATCCAGATTGCTGGTCAAAAAACGATAATCCCAATTAATCCCTCGTTATTGTTTTTAAATCACTATTATTAGAAGACGACATAAAGTAAAGGGCAAACCGGTAAAGTAACACGCAATGAGGCCTTTAATAATTGAACAGAGAATTTGGGTCATCTTTATTATCATTTAGGTTAGTTACTCTTGCTTTTCTCGCTTTCACATTCATGCAGCGTTACAATCTAATCCCTTTGCGCAAAGTTGACGTCACATGCTAAAGTAAATATTAAAGGGGAATTATTATAAAATGTCAAGAAACACATTTAATCACTTAAAAATTCAATAACAACTAAAAAATAAAATTACAAGTTCTAATGTAAAATATGATAATAGATTTATACTATTTGTCTATTTGTATATCGTTATGAATTTTTTTATTATTAAATGATTTTGTTAAGATCTTATAATAATTCTCCTCAATATCAGTGCCCCACATCTAATAATGATTTTTTTTTTCATGGCTTGATCATGTATAATTTAAGGGGGGAAAGGGATCTTTACCAAATAAAAAATTATACTCTCTTCTATTTTAAATGTAATATTAATTAAATAATATTAAAAAATTAGTTAAATTTACTTTTATGTAAAAAAAATATGTTTTAGCATTTCTAAAATATTTCTTAAATGCGAGTTATGAATCACACAAAACAACTCACTTATTAGTAGTGGTGAGCATTCAATTTTCGGTAAAAACCGATAAAACTAAACTACCAAAATGAAGGAAATTTTGAAACCGAATTGAAACCAAATAATGGACGATAACATAACCGAAATAATCAAAATTATTCGGTTTGGTTTCGGTTTTTTAAGAAAAAAAGTGAAATTTTTTGGGCCTTTATAATTGACTTTAAATATATACCAACAAAAATTAGTACAATTATAAAATTGAACAGCCTCATCAAGATCCAAAGAAAGATGATATAAAACAAAGTATAAACAACATATTACATATATGATCAATGTAGTTTGGAGTACCCAATATTCCAATAATGGAACCAAAAATAGGAAGGTTTTTGAGAGATGTAGAATAATTGTATTCAATATTATTTAATCCAAAAAAAAATATGACAAAACTTTAAAAAAATGAATATCCAATGATATATCATATATCATTCTTTGCCTTGTATCCGGTTTTTTGGTAGTGGTGTACTATTTTAATATTTTTCAGTTTTTCGGTTTAAACAAAAAAATTTTTTAAAAAGCCGAACCGAACCAAAAAATAAAAAAAAAACCGAATATACACCGAAAAAACAGAACCGAAAAGACCGAAATTGATTCAATTTGATTTAGTCTTCAGTTTCGGTTTTATTTTGCTCACCTATACTTATTAGGGTTGTTGAAGATTTCTCCTTCCTGATCTTCCAATCTCGATCTCAAATAAAATGGAACGCGAAAATCCTATCCCAAAATTTTTGGGATGAGAAAATTCGGGTTCGGGAAAAATTATATTCGAGATTGGGAATGAGACTTTCTGATCCCAGATATATATAAATATGTATGTATTTTGAATTCCCTAATATCTTAAACTATCCCGAATATATATTATATTTTTTTTGGAATTTCGATGAATTTATAATTTTAATTTGCTCTAAATACTTGTATTGGACTAATTGGTACAATATGATATTTATATCTTAGCCACTGTAAAGGAAATATAGGAAATTGAGCCAAAGTCATTAAAAGGAAAAAAACAAAAAATTTTGGGAAATCCCAATCCCAATAAGGGTAGAAATTTTTTGTGATAGGGATTGATTTCCCTTCTCGAGCCTTTCTTCTGGATAGGATCGGGAATAGGGTTTTTCAATCATGTCCTATCCCAAGAACACCCCTAATACTTATGAATAAAAAGTTGGGAAAATCCCACTTACGCCCTAAGGACTAGAAAAAATATTAAAAAATTCTCAATGTAAAATTCTTTATCAAAAAAAATTCAAGGGACCTTAAGACAGAGATGGTCTTTTTGATAATCACTAGAAATGCATACATTTCAATACATTTTTCCATACTTTTATAGGTTTTTGAAATCAATTTGTGCATAAAATAGACATACATAAAGAAAAATGTGATTTGATGAAATAATGTTCAAACTTTAGAAAATAACGAGCTAAATGTGAATAGTTTTAACCATTTAAAAATTTTAAGTAGCTCATAAAATCCTCCTTTTTATAGGAGGATGATGACTAGATGTGAAAGCTTGAAAAGATCATACGAAGCTTAGGAAAGAGGGAAAAGGATGCAAGAATCAGATGAAAAAGGAAAAAGATGATGCATGCACTTGCCGCTGGTTCGTCACAGCAAAAGCAGTTAAACCACGGCGAAAATCAGTGACCTTTCTGCCTCAATTCAGGGCTTTTTTGCTACCCATTCACCACGGCGAAGCGATGGCAAACTGCCCAAAAATGAAGCTATGCGTTTTGAATTGTTGGTGTGAAAAACCTAGATAAAAGCTGATAGAGGGGGCCGAAATGAGGAATTCTGACTTGGAGAGGCCGAATTAACCTAAGGAGAGCTTGTGAAAGGAGAACCTTGAAGATTTGAAGCCTTGGGTTAGAGTTTCAAAGAGATTTGAGCCAACAATCTTGGGTTTTTCTTATTCTTCTCCCTTTTTCTCTTGTTTTGTTGATATGGATTATGTTTTTGTGCTAAGATTTTGGCATGTACAGATCATGAGTGGCTAAAAACTCTCATTTAGAATTACTTTTACCCATTATATGGATTTAAACTACTATGTTATCTTGCTTTTGTTGGTTAATGAGTATATATGTTGATTTTTCTTTGTGTTTAATGCTATCTTGTATTTGATCACCACATGATTAGAGTAGTTCAATCGGAAGATGCTTGAGAGAGCTATTTTTAGAACTTAAGAAAAATCATGTTAGACTTGAAGATCAGGGATTAAATAGATGGTTTATTGTTAGAATAGAGATATATCCAACAATCTAGCATAGTGTATTGAAGGATTGCTTTGGAAAAATGGTTTTCTTTAATTATAAACAAGAGATTGAATATTTTTAATAAAGATTAAAAATCAATCTTGACTTAAGAGAACTTGATTGATGATTTTAGAATATTTGACTAGCATATAGACTCATTTAACCAACATAAGTGGATATTTGCATAGTTTCATGAACTACAATAGGGAAGGAGTAATCCTAAGCTTATACCTCTTGAAGTTAGACCCAATTTCCATTGTTTTGCTTTGTTGTTTTCAGCAAAAAACTTTATTCAACTTGATCAAATTCAAATGATTCCATTCAACCTAACTAAAAACATGGTTACATTAGTTAGCTCGGTTTTGTCATAGTCCTTGTGGAATGATACTCTTTTCAACACTATACTCTTACTTGCGACCCATGCGCTTGCGGTAAGCTAAATGGCAAACACTTGTCAATGAACACTCTATAACTTGTCAATATAGTCATGTACACTTAGAGCTGGGGGATCAGGCCGAGCCCGTTAGGCCAACTCGTTTAAGCCCTATTAAGTCTCGGGCCGAGCTTATAAATTGGAGCCTCCAAAGGAAGTCAGGCTGAAAAAGGCCAGCCCTATAGGACCGAAGACCGGTAAAAAAAAATTTTTTTGCCCCTGCCCAGAGGGATTACTAAAGAGTAAAGGCTATCCCTAAGTCCCACAACCTACTCCGTGTCTCCGTCTCCCACATTCCCAAGTGCTTTTGACAATGCATTTGACGTATGTTTTAATTTTAGTGTTAATTGCATTTGTTGGGTATTCATCTAGTATTTACTTAAATGTTTTGTAATGATGTAGGATTATGAAGATATTTATGCGACGATGGATCATTCTTCCATGAACAAGTCTGAGTTGGAAACTTATTTGGAAGAATCAATACTGAAGCCTAATAATTGGAAAGAATTGGATGTCTTGAACTGGTGGAAGAACAATCAATAAAGATTTTCGATTCTTTCAAAGATGGCAGTTGATATTCTAAGCATTCCAATCACTACAGTAGCAAGTGAATCAGTTTTCAGTATTGGTTCACGTGTTCTAACAAAATATAGAAGTTCTATTCTTCCATCTAACGTGTAAGCTCTTATTTGTACTCGCAATTGGATGCATGGATTCACATATGATAGTAATTTACTAATTTATCCATTTAATTACACACGCATAACAACTATACTCTGAATTTATGATTTTGGTTTGTTATTTCCTACAGATAAAGATTATGGATGTAATCATGATATGGGAGAAGAAATTCTTGATATTTTTACTCCTTAAGTAGAGCCTGCTACACAAAGTGAAGCACAATCAAATGTCCTTAAAATTGATGATAGTGGCGAAGAAGATGAAAATGATAGTCGTTATACTACTGTTGTGTAGAGGTTAGAGTATTTAGTTTCTTGCCTTCTTATTCTTTGGTCTTTATGTGAGTTATTATGGACATGATTTTACTTTTGATTATGCATTAGTAACTGAGTTTGTTTCTTGTGTGAGACATGTTTAAACTTTAATGTTGACAATATTTATTTATTAAATTAGAACTTTGTATATCTCTCTAAAAGAAAATACTCAAAAAAAAATAGTTAAATATTGTGAAAAGGACTTCCCAGTCCTGCGGGCCGGCCCTAGCCCTGATGCTCTCAGGCTGGGCTTTGAAAAACTGCAATTTTTCTGACCCCAAGCCCTTTAGGCCCGACCCTTTTAGGCCCTGGCCTGTCAAGGGCCGGCCCTGATTCTCAGCTCTACGTTACACTTGTCAATGTAAATTGTTTAGTTAACATAGATGGGCTTATCAATAGTCACTAAATGACTTATCAATATAGTGATATACACTTGTCAATGGGGCCTAATTTAGTTAACATAGATAGACTTGTTAATGACCACTCTATGACTTATTAATATAGTCGCATTTACTTGTTAACGGGAACTTTTTTAGTTAACACATATGAGTTTGTTAATAGTGACTCTATGATTTGTTAATAACATAAATTCACATTTGAAATCTATCTCACTGAGGTCCCTAGGGACTTTATTGATAGAGGACTCTATATTGAGACTTTTTGGATAGTGAAATCTACAATAGGACTTTTTAGATATTTCTTCTGGTTCTTGGGACCTAAGTGAGATTTAAAAACGTGTTTGGTTTCACAAGGAAAGTGAGAAAATATCAAGGTTATCAAACTTAGTCCGCCTTTTGAACCGGTTGAGGCAATGGATCAAGGGTCAATGAGTCAGCTCAAAGTCAATACGGGGACAGACTGGTAAGGAATAAAAAATTTAAAAATTTAAATTCTCATCATAGTATCATACCATTCAAAATCAATTCAATACATTGAATCGCTAACAATATAATCATATACTTATCTAACGTTCTTTACAATTTCTTTAACATATTGATATCTAGTATTAATCAACCATCCAATGACACAATAATCAATAATCATAAATATTATTCCTAGAAAATTATCAAAATAAATAGATGATAACAAAATATTCATTCATGCCTACAATCCTTTAATCGTTAAACTAATAGTTATTAACAAAAAAATTATCATTAACTTTGACTAATATTGTCATTTATTTGTGTATTTGAGTAAGCCCCAAACTGCGGTTTCAAAAGCCCTTTTTCGCAAATCTAAACAAAAATCTTCTTACATACTCACCTTATAAATCGTAAAAGCTATTCTTTAAAAGTTAATCCAAACACACACTTACACCATAAAAATTTTAATTTTTTTAAAAAAATGCAACTTGGTCAACCAGTCAACCTGCTTGGGTCGAGACCAGGTCACCTTGGGTTACACAAAAAATCGGGTTAGGGACCAGGTCACCCTAGGCTACACAAAAAACCGAGTTATGGACCTACCTGGACTGGTTTCATGGTCGGGTTGACTCGGCCAGTCCGGTCCGGGTATATAACCCTGTAAAATATTACTTTACCATACAATTAAAGCAGTGTTTAGTCAATGATTATAATCTACTCTAGTGTCATAGAAACTCGCCAATAAGTTGATCCCCTTGTACACTCAAAATTAATTGATGCTCTTTTACTCCCTCTATCCATAATATAAATCACTTATAAAAGAATTATTTGATACATAATAGTATAAGTCACTTGAAAGTAATCAATTTTTTCCAGTCAATTTTATACCTATAATTAATGTTTTAATATGACTCATTGTATTTCTTTCTCTCATGCAAAACCTCACTTGATAATGGGTAAAGTTGGAATTTTAATTCCAATTTAGGACAAATTTAATGAATTAACTTCTATTTCTTAGCTAAAATGAATTATTTAAAGTAGTTTCATTTTGGATAGGAGAGAGCATGCTTATTTGGGAAACTTCCAAAAACATTTAAAATAGAATTTTCAAGAAGTTGAGATAAAACCCTTCTCAAATATTTATATCATAGAGTATACTGTAAAATCATGTGTTTAGGAGAGCTTATTTTAAGTTCTTTTGCACTTCATTGAGAGATAACTCTTCTTATGGTTATTAACTTACTCCTATATCCTATTTATAAGACAAAGAGAGAAAGTTTATTTATGTGAATGTACGAATTTACTCTTCATTTATTATAGTTTAGACTTTGCTTTCATGGGATATTGTATATATTAAGTAGGGATAAATTTGTAAAATTATTCAATTTTAAGGAAAAATTAATGCTTTTAAGGTTTTCATTGGTTTATATGAAATATACCGAAATTGACTTATAAATAAGATCATAATAAAACATATTTATCTCATGTGCAAAATCATTTACAATAAATCAATACTAACCAACGCTAAATAACTCAACAATGATTCTTAATCAACTGCATTGAAAGAAATATTTTATTTAAAACTAAAAAAGTATATTTATAACTTTTCTCTCAATAGATTATATCATTATTGTCAAACTCGCAATTCATTGAATTTATCGTTTTTACGTTTTCATCTTAAAAAAAAAAAAAAGCAAAACAAAGAAGGAAATTTAGAAGCAATAGCTAAAATTCCCATCAGCGACTCTGGCCCAAAGATTTGCAAGCCTAAGCCTTCATTTAGTACTCTTTTCGCAAAGAAATCAACCATGCATAAGATTATTTTCCCTGTCTATAACTTGGAACTTAACTCACCACTTCGACTGAATCATGTTCTTAATCTCTGAAAGCATTGTCCAATCATCATGTGTTTCAAGAACCGCATTCAGGCGATCGAGTCACTCCTCAAGATTATATTATTCGCACTCCAATCCCAAGCTCTCTTGAGTTCCATCAAGCATCCCCACAACTCAGCTGTGAGATGGTCTCCACCCTCCAAATGAAGAAGAAAACCTTCAGTCAAGGAGTTACCTCCTGTCTTCAGTACATCACCGCACCCTACTCTGCTGAAATAAGGAGAAAAGGCACCATCAACTTCAATTACTTGTCTCCCACTCATTTCTTCGGCATTCAGTCTATTCAAGTGGATGTGTTGTAAGTTAATCTAAACCCCACAGAGAGTGCTAGATGTGCGTGTCATACATTCTAGGGTTAAGGTGCAAATTTACCAACGAAGTTTTGTATGAGGAGCGTCTGGTATAAATATCTTTTAGAAGGGATAAAAATACCAATGAATAATTAAAAAAGGGTATCCACTACAAAAACCGTTAATCTGTACTAACGGCGTTAAATTATAAGAAAAGAAAACTCCTAACGGCGTTAGTACGGATTTAACGGTTTTTGTGGTGGATACTCCTTTTTAATTGTTCATTGGTATTTTTGCCCCTGTTTAATTGTTCATTAGTATTTTTACCCCTTTTAAAAGATATTTGTGCCAGACGCTTCTCAGATAAAATTTTATTGATAAATTTACACCTTAACCCGACATTCTAAAATAGCACTTACTCTAACAAAAACAAAATTTAGTTTTGTAGTAGATCCGGAATGGATATAATCATTTCAATCTCGCCAATAAGAGCCAACAAATAATAAAGAAAAGTCAGTAACACAAATAATAAAGAAAAGTCCTTTCCACTCATTTTCGGTAATAGCCACCATGTTCTTCATATTTAGTTTTAACCAATCTTGGAGGCCACTTTAAGCTCAATCCAATTGCAAATTCAGTTAAATTCATGAATTCACCCATCAGATTTAATAGTTTTATGTTTCTAGCTTATAAAATCGTATTGGCTCTCTCATAAATTTGTACTAACTTTTTGAATTTCATTATGTTTAATGACTTCATCTATAAATTTTATAAAAAATATTTTGTTGGGTATCACAAACTATGAAGGTTAATAGGTTTGATTTCAATTATTTGAATTTGAAATATATGTAAATTTTATCATTATTTTATATTTTAATTACATCATCATATACTTTCAATAGTATAAAAAATAAACTCTTACATATTTAGGATTTGAGTTCACTCCTTATCACAAAATTGTTTAAACTTGTGAGTTTCACAAGCTTGCATTCGATCACAATTTAATGATTAGTTGAGAGTTGAGACAAAATTTAATTAAGGGACCCAAAATAACATTATTTCAGCTTTATTTATTTATTTTTTGGGTTAAATTTCAGCTTTAGTATTGTTTAATTTTATTCGGATTACTTTGTATGGGTCGGGTCAACTCAAGTCGGCCAAGTCCACTCCAGCCTCCCGTGCTTCCTACCTTTTTTACGTCCAGCACTGAAAATCAGAGGAAATAACGCTGCCTTTTCATGAAGCTGCATTGTAAATCCTCCACCATTTCTTCGAATTTCACCCATTGATTCGATCACACACCTCAACTCTTTCTTTGCCTTCTCGCAATTCACCCAAATTAGTTCTCTATACTCTTCGCTCCTTCAATTTTTGAACGAAGATGAGATTGGGATCGCCACCATCCTTGAGCAGTTGAGCCTGCAAAACTTTTATTCAGTCATTTATTTGTTTATTTTGTAAGTATAACTATGCTTTGTACTTTGTGTTCTTGCCTTTTGATATCGACGATTCTAAAACTAGAGTAGTTTATGACTCTTGAATCTTGGTTACTTCTCTAGTTCAATTAGTCATCCTCGCACGGTTTACATGCTAGAATTTTGCTTCCTCTAGAAATGAATGGCTCTCGAGTAATAACCTCTTTTTAATTACTATACTCGGAGAAAAGCAAAAAGTTTATTGATTCAAAACTTTTGATGGTCCTATGTTATCACTTTGCGACTCTTGATTAGTTTTCTAATGGGTTTATGTGAAAATTTATCCCGAAAGTTTTCGCTGGAGAATAATGTTCAATATTATTCTGAAAATGTTAAAATAAAGTAATATTGTCCTTACTGTTAAAAAATTTAACGGTCAATATCAATTTTTTAACGGTCAACGTTAGTTTTTTAACAATATAAGATAACATTGCTATGTTTTAAAACTTTTGAGGCAAATTTGCACATTAACCCGTTTTCTATTGGTTTCTGTTACACTTGCTCAATATGCATGCTAAAAATGTAATCTGCCCCTTGACTTGTGTTCTAAGCTTTTAACCCTGGTTCACTACAGAAATAATTCTGGGAAATGTGCATGCCATGTTCATGGATTCTGGATATAACAGTTAGAATTGATACCTTTGTCAGGTTCACTGAGTTAAGATGACAGAGATCATTGTTTCCATTGCTTCTAAAGTCTCAGAACATCTGGTCAATTTGACTATACGTCAAGGACAGTATTTGTTTCGCATCAACAAAATCATGAAGAATCTTGAGAGTGAGAAGAAGGCACTGGCTTCAACTCATGAGCATATACAGAAAAGAGCCGAAGAAGCTACCCATAAAGCAGAAAAAGTCAATTATGCTGTTTCAGCGTGGCTGAATGAAGTGATGGAACTCATAAAAGAGGCGGAGAAGCTGGAACAAGAAATACTGGTCCACAGCAACGGTTGTTTCCGAGGGCAGTTTCCTACCATTAACAGATACATTCTGTGCAAACAAATGAAAAATAAAACAGAAGCTTTGTTGCAGCTGAACAAAAAATGTCAGTTTGAACCATTTTCCTTCCCTGCCCCAATTCCAGATATAGAGCATTTCTCTTCCGGAAACTTTGAGTATTTTAAGTCTACAAGATTGGCTGCAGATCAGCTTTTGGAGGCACTACAAGATGATAGTAGCTATATAATTGGTTTATATGGCATGGGAGGCTCTGGCAAAACAACACTGGTGAAAGAAGTGGGTAAGAAAGCGAAAGAATTAAAGCTATTTGATTATGTTTTATTTACCACCGTGTCCCAGTCTCCAAATGTCATGAAAATTCAAGATGAACTTGCTGATTTGTTGGGCCTGAAATTGGAGGAAAAAAGTGAAGCAGGGAAAGCAAGGCGGATATCTGTTAGATTACAAAGTGGGGAACGTATTCTCATAATTTTGGATGATGTTTGGGCAAAGCTCAACCTTGAGGATATAGGGATTCCCGTTGATGGAAATCTCAGGGGTTGTAAGGTTCTTCTAACAACTCGTCGTCAAGAAGTGTGCAATTTAATGGACTGTCTAAAGAGGATTCCACTAGATCTCTTATCTGAAGAGGAAGCTTGGAGTTTGTTCCAAAAGCATGCAGGCATAGATGCTGTGTTATCTTCCAACTTGCTGAACAATGTGCAACTGCAACGGGAGGTTTGTAAGGAATGTAAAGGACTTCCTATTGCAATTGCAACTGTGGGGTCCTCCCTAAAAGGAAAATCGAGTGTAGTTGATGAGTGGAAGGTAGCATTACAAAGTTTGAGAGATTCAAAGCCGGTGGATGTAGATGAAGGTGTTGGAGATGCTTTCAGTTGTCTTAAATTAAGTTATGATTACTTGAAAAGAGATGACATCAAGTTGCTTTTCTTGATATGTTCCATGTTTCCAGAAGATCATGAGATCCTTGTTGATGACTTGATCAAATATGGAGTGGGGCTAGGTATCTGCGAGGGATCATTTGATTCCGCAAGTGATCGATTGAGAATGTACGTTAATAGACTTGTAGATTCTTGTCTGTTGATGCGCTGTGAGATGAATAAATATAACCAGGTCCTTCACTATAAAAATGACCATGTAAAAATGCATGACATGGTTCGTGATGTAGCTTTGTGGATCGCATCAAAAGATCGAGCTATTATAGTAAATCCTGGCAGAAATCTGAACACATCAATAGAAAGTGGAGCTATAAAAGATTGTTATGCACTGTCTTCATGGTACAATAATGGAATAGATAAGCTTCTTCATCAATTGGATGCTCCAAAACTTCAGATCCTGCTAATAAATCTTTTTGTTCAGTCGATTCCCCTCAGATTAAAAGGTTCCTTGGCATTATCTGATGAATCATTTCAAGGTCTGAAAGAACTCAAGGTTCTGGCTTTGAACAATAAAAATTATTGTCAGAAAGCGGCCATATCATTCACTCAATCATTGCAGATGTTGACTAATCTTCAAACTCTGCGCTTGGTAGGATGGGATTTGGGTGATATCTCTTTTGTGGTAAGCCTAAAAAGACTTGAGATTCTTGACCTGCAATATAGTAAATTCAAAGAACTGCCCGATGGAATCACAATGCTGGACAAGTTGAAGTTGCTGGATTTGTCACAATGCAGAATTGAGCAGTCTTGTTTTGAAGTAATAAGAAGATGCTCACAACTAGAAGAGTTATACGGCTTCAACTATGGTGATTGCTCAAGTCCTAGAATTATGGAACCCTATCAATGCTTTGGGGATGATGATGTTACTTTCCCAAATTTGCAGAGGTTCAAATTATATTTAGGACCACTTATGAGCTGTCCATCATCTGAACTGATTTCATCAAGCAAGAGACTTCTGTATGTGAATGGATTTAATCCCTCTGCTGCAGATGCTTTTCTTAAGTATCTTCTACAAAGGACATTCGATATTCGCTTGTATGGCCTTCATGGAGGATGCAAAAATATCTTTCCAGCCACAGTTCAAGCTGTTGGGTGCATGAAAGAGATGACTCATCTCCTGCTTAATTTTTGTTCAGAGTTGGAATGCCTTGTAGATTCTACTTCCAATAGTGAAGATAAGATCCTGCTAGATGCTGCCCTCCCTAAGCTGGTTGAGTTGTGCCTGGAGCATATCGATAATTTAAAAGAATTGTGGCGCGGTCCATTTCTGCATCTGCATTGCTTCTTTGAAAAGTTACAAGTCCTTAGGCTGGTCTGTTGCAACCAGTTGCACAGAATCTTTCCACAGCCATGTAACATGCAGAGTCTTAAGAAGCTCTCAATAATCAAATGTCAAACTTTGACATCCGTCTTCCCAATGTCTGTTGCTAGGACTCTCGTGAAGCTAGAATATCTAATTATCAAAGAGTGCTCAGAATTGAGGTATATAATAAATAATGAACGAGAAGATAGCACAGATACCGTGGATGCAACAGTTCATATTCCTTATAATTCTCATGAGATATTCCCTGAACTGAGGGTGCTTAACATCAGTTCCTGTGACAACTTAGAATTTATACTCCCAAACTCTTGTGTTGAAGGCCTTTCGAAGCTGCGGAAGATACAGATTTCTCTTGCCTCTAAGCTGAAATGTATCTTCGGTCAATGCCACAATGAAGATCAATTATCTTATCTGAACAGTGCCCAGATGGCGCTTCCTCATCTTGAAGAAATAGAACTTGAAAGTCTCCCAAATCTTCTTGGGATTTTCTCGGAAAACTATCATTTAAGCTGGGAATGTCTTAAGAAGCTAACATGGAGAAATTGTCCCAGATTGAGCACAGATTCATCTCCCGACCATTTGAATTTTGCTTTGGAGAATCAACAGCTTTCTCCAAATAGGGTACTGATCTTCTCTCCAACGTATTTATTTTCAAGAATTTCTTTCAATCAAACCAGTGGCATGTAGTTAAAAAATTTCAAATCTGCATATGATGAAAATGTATCATGCTGCTCATGAAATGCCATTGAATTGATTTTGATATGAAAATTGAAAAAAAAAAGAAAAAAAAAGAAAGATGAATCTATAGACATTAATATGGAAAAATTTTTCCATTCAAAATAACTTTGAAATATGCAAAAACATGCATTCATCAATTTGGCTGCAGTCTGTGCCATACATACTTTGGGTGCATTTACTTTTAATTTGGTAATAACTGATAGGGTATATATCTGGTTCATATCATTCATTGACTCTGAAAAGAATAAAAAGTTTTATTGTAACTTATTTTCTCAACTATAAATTGAGTCAAATTTTCTCATCTGCTATCTCCACAGGAAACCCACCTTGGCAAGGAATGCTTCTTGAACTCAAAATTGGAAAAGCTGTCTTTCCTAAATGTACATGAATTAAGGTTCATATGGACAGCTTCCACTGTAACACAAACTCTGAGGCTTCAACATCTTCAGTATTTGACCGTGAGTAGGTGCAGAAAGTTAAAATCCATCTTTCCTTCAGTTATCCAAAGATGCATGCCAGAGTTACTAGAACTATATATAGGAAACTGTGAAGAGTTGGAAGAAACTGTTGCAGAGAATGAAAAATATGATAATTTATCCATCGCTCAAGAATGCTTTCCAAAACTTACAAGGGTCGAGGTTAGGCGATGCAGCAAGTTGAGAAGCCTTTTCTCTACTGCCATAGCTAGAAATCTTCCCCAACTAAGCAGTCTAATCATAGTTGATGCTCCTCAGTTAAAGGAGATTTTTAGACATGGTAATGAGGCAGATCCTGTAGATGGTGAGTCATTCTTCTTTCAAAACTTGAAAGAATTAAGACTTGAGGAATTGAAGAGTCTTGTTGATGTTGGAATCATGTTACCCTCAAAAGAGCTTTGCAAAGTCCGCATACATGAATGCCCAAATATTGGGAGCAGCATATTTGATTCTGCTTCATCAGTGAACAGAGGTATGATCTAGATTTGTTTTGATCTTGGTTTTGTCTTCATATGTTCAACATTGTTCCATATGATGTAAAATATGTTGCAACCGGGTCAAGTTCTTTAAATTTGCACCATGATTTCTCAAGCTTTATATCGTAGGCAGTTGATTTCCTCAAATTAGTCACTATTTTTTGTAGAGTTTACATTAATTTTCACTCTAAAATGGCGTTTGAAATTTAGAGGAATAATGGTTCTTACTTGTTTTCCCCATTTATCCATCCATCTATTTCACTGACAGGGACCACAAATGAGAGCAACGAATGTGGCTAAGTGCTGAGATCTCCACACTGCTCCAGACATTTCCTTATTGATGAGACCTTTTCGCAAGGGAAAAAAAATGTAGCAATTGCTGGTAGAACTTATTCATAATGTTTAGCAGGTCCCCTGAATGATGAATCAATCCCATGACACAGGACAGATGAGGGTACATCTTTTAAAGTAATTTATTACTTTAGGGTACATCTCTTCCTTTTTATTTAATACACAAAAATGTAAAGGATATGAAAAGATATGCATGCATTATTATTAATTGTTAATTATTAGTAAAATAAGATGAGCTAAACATGTAAAGGGAAAAAAAATCACCAAATCATTCCCCAAATCTGCCTTTCCATGGCATTCGGAGCTGTGTGATACTATTTTAAAGAAATTTCTAAATAAGAGTGGGTGATGATTGAGAAGATTAGCATGTTGAGGATTCTTTTTAAGACGCCACATGAATCTCTTTCGGTATCAAGCATATATTCCTAAATTGATGAATCCAGATCAATATGATTAATAGATTATGTAATCCCAAATGATTTAAGAATAAGAATAACAGTTCAACGCCAGAAAGGTACTATTCGTACAATTGGTTTCAATACACCTTAGAATTTTACATATCAAAGGCCGTGTAAGGAAAAAAGTTCACCATCAAGTTTTCTCCACAGCCCTGACAAGGCATGCAGGCTAAATCCGAGCCATTATCCTCAAGATTTGAGCACGGATTCTTCAATCCCTAAATATTTAAATATATGCTGGATTGCCTACTTTTACCATCAATAAATATGCCGTGGCAATAGTGATAATGTCAACATTATCAACCAGCCCATTGAAAATTTAAAACCATGGGAGTTATGCTGCTTGACCAGTTTTTTCATCGGGTTCGCCTTTAAAATTGCTATCCGACTTGTTTCCAGAAACTGTTTCTTCTGCTTGGAGCGGCTGGTTCTCAATTCTGTTATCCTGCAAAACCTTGTTACGTCATAGTACATTAGTCATAATTACATATGCCTTGTTCAAGGCACTGAACAGATCATTATTCAAGGCGAAATTAACAACATTATTCAATGTTTATTTTACCTGTGAGTGGTCAATCTTTTTGCCTGCTTCACTATTTCCAGAAGGTCTAGAAGCAGATGCAGAATGCTCCTGAGAAACAGTTTGTACTGCTTGTAAAGGCTTAATCAAAAGTGGCTGACTCACATCATTAACTTTCTCTTCCTGCACACTGCTGGAATCCTTTATAGACATTTTTTCTACTGGCTTGCTGTTGTTAGTATCAGTAGTATCTATGGTTTCAGATGGAGCTTCAACTCTCCTAACAACCTCGGAAACCAGATTCTCAAAAGGCAAGCCAGGCTGTCTCGTTGATTTGGCCTCCACTTTGCTTTGAACCTTAGCTGAAGATAGATTCAGCGAACCATCTTCATTTTGCATTCCTCTCGGGAACAAATTTTGGGTAGTCAGAGTTTGAGAAAACGGCATTTGGTTTTTATCGGTGAGAATTTCTTTGGCAACACTTGGTGTGCTTCCAAGAGAAGGTTGGGTCATGACTTGAGATGATGATTGACTAGAAACTATAACCCCATTTTGTAAATTAACAGGTTGGAGCGTAACAGGGACCACATTACCTCTAGATAGTAGAGAACTGGTTTGTTTTTCCATTGACTGCTGATTATTTCCTCGAGAAGCAACCAAATTACTTGAGCTGACTGCTCCTCTAGATGACTGATTGACAGGGGGTGATCCCTTCATCGTATGATCCACATTTCTATGAACATTGACGTAAAGTTTATTTCTCTCTCTTCGGTGAGGGTTCTTAACATGAGTTACTGTAGGGAAGGGAACCTCATTTCTTTGGATCATTGGAACACCTGGGGCCACATCATTTTCATCCGAAATAGGGGCATAATGTCCAGGCTTTAGGACAAGACCCCTTAAAGTAGTATTGGAATTACCCACTTTAGCACTTAGCAGATATCCAGCATCAAATACGGCCTCAATTACACAAGAAACCACCTGACCAACCATGGGATCATTCAAATCACTTCCTAGGTCCCTTCGATGGGGCTGACTTCCATTAACCCCGTCAAATCCTGGGGGAACACCGGCATATCCTCCACTGACTGGATTCCGGTTTAGATTCTGAATATTTGGGATATGGGCTTTCTCTTCCGCATATGGTTTCGGGTATTTCCTTGGACGACCACGTTTACGCTTCAAAGGGATGTCCCCGGAGCTATCAAAGTTGTTATTCGGGTTTGGCTGGTCCATCTTCGTCTATATACTTCTCCAATGTCTCCTTCCTCCCTCTAAAGGAACAAAAAACTGTCTGTAGGTATATTGATGTACACTAGGATCAAAATTTCTCAACTGCTTAATATAGGTCAAATAAAGGGCAATGAACTATGATCCATTAATAACTATCCTCCCAGGAACATTGAGCATATCCATAGATTTCATGCAGGCATCATAGAGATGGTAGCAGTATAGCACTAACTGCCAACTGTAGTCAAAATAATCTAATGCAATATAATCTTTTTCTTGTGCCAATATGAAGTTGTCCTCACTTTGAATTCCATCACTGATAAACTTATAGCAGTTAAAGCAGCCATGAAGCAGAGCAAACATTCCAGGTTATTTTAATGATTAATCCAGTAATTAGAGACATCAGAAGAATTTCAAAAAGCAATAAGACAAGTATGCTTGAACTTTTTATATCAGCCCCAAAAACTTGGAGGGAATAATGCAACGCAAAAAAGACAACTGTCATTCATAAAGCTAAATCACTGACTATAGTTAGTCTGTACCAAATTACCAGTGATGCATATAAATTGAATAAATCGTCGCAATTAAGTTACACGGTACACAGTTGCGTATATCAACAAAACAACGCGAATAATAAAGAAAGATGAATAGGTTGTAGACTTGGAAAAAAAAATGATAAAGCATCAAAACACATTGAACAAATTCTAGCCACCAGACCTCTCAACACATTGAACATAAAGCATCAAAACTGTTCGCATGCAATATGAACATACGCAACAATAAATAAAGTCCAGACCTTAAAATCTTAAATTTCAGTAAAGCATGAAAGAGGTTGTCCCATCGGTACCAACTTACCCCCGTAAGGGCTACCCGGTTGGGATCCGGATTAGTTGGAGGGCGGGCAATACCCCCAGATACCGGATGGTTTATACCAAAAAAAAACTAGTACAAATACTCCTCTCAAAGCATGCGAACAGTTTGATTTTTGCAAAAATAAAATCCCACAAATACGGCTAAAGAACTAAAATCCAGTAAGTATTCGTACACCAAGGGTCGAGGGTTTAACATTTCTGTACGAAAAGTTAAAAATTTCTCCCCAATTTGCAACCAAGCCTACGCTTTCCTTCCCAAAAAAAATAGAAGAAAAATTTCCCAAAATAGAAAATAAAGGTCACATAAATCCCGAATTTGAGTTTGATTAAACAAAAAGGGCATGCAAAAACCAAATAAGCGAATCTGAGAGAGAGAGGTTACAAGAAAGCATACCGTTTTGGGACTCAGAGTTGAAAAACCGAGGATTAATCACAAACTTAAACTAATAAATAGCTTGCAATTGAGAAATTCATAGAGAATAAGACGACGACGACGACGAAGAAAGTGTTTATTGTGTTGGGCTCAGGCGAGGCAAGCGAGGAGGTGGTGGTGCCGTGTGACTGAGAAGTGAGAAGCGAACACAGTGAGTGTTAGCGTAAGGGCTAGACGTGCTGTGAGCGAAAGCTATGACAGCACAATAGAATTGTGCCACGTGTGACCTAGTGTGGGCCCCACATTGGGAACTGGAAATCTGAACGTGGCCTTGGATTGATTCGGGAGCACGATCTGGAACGAGAACTACTTGGAGGTTGGAGCAAAAGCATTTGTTAAAAATTGTTATATTCTTGATATGCGTTTTTATTAAGAAAAATAAATAAATTTTTGAAGGGTTCTAATAAAACTAGAGATATCTTTTTATGCAAGTTGCAATTAAAATTGGCGGAGGAAATTTTTTTGTTGTTAGAAAAATCGAATTGATTGTTACCGGGTCGGAAAAAATCTCAACTAACCTCGGTTTAAAAATCAAAGGTGGAAGAACAATTTATGAATCCGAATTCAAGTATAGACCTCTTGAAACATTATTGAAGTAATTTCGTGAAATAAAGAATGCTAATAATTTGTAAATAATCATGGCTGTCTTGAAATATTGTATTAAAATTTTTTATTTTTTTTAAATAGATTTTATTAAGGCTTTGATTTATTTTAATAGATTTTGTTATCCCTTTTAGTTTATCAGATTTTTTTTTCCAACTGTAGTTTATCAAACTTTACTAGTTATTCATTTAATATAATGTAACCTAAAGGCCTTATTGGGCAAAGATAAGTTGATTATGTATTCCAAAAGTCACCTTGGATATGGAAAGCCAAAAGACAAATGGTATCAAATTTAAATTCGGGTGATGGTACGTTATAAATGATATTAGAGATATATGTTACAAATAGTATAAAATCCAAGTCGAGTGATTGTATGTTATAAATGGTATCAGAGATGGATGTTATAAATTATATTAGAGCCAGGCTTAGGCGATGGTATGTTATAAATGGTACAAGATGTAACATCCCAAATTTTTTATTCACCAAAGATATATTATAATATAATTAATTGAGAAATTCAATAAAATGGTGAATATTCATGAATTTGGATCTTGTGAATTTTGAAATATTCATATTCATAATAAATGAGTAAATTAATTCAAGAAAAGAATTAAACTACAAAGGTGATAGCAAAATCAAAATTTTGCTAATTTAGTCTAAGATTAATTATTTTCCAATTAATTGGAGTTAATTTCAATTAATCAAGGAAAATAAAGGAAAATGGATAATGGGATTATTCTTAGTGGGGTAAATCAAGAATTGTGAAAATTAAGGGGGGATTATACATAATTTAATTATGTGAATTATGGAATGAGTGAAAAACAATTTTCCTTCCCTTCCTCTCATTATTTTCGTCCAACCATGAAAATAAAGGAGAAGAAATGGGCTTGGTTAGAGTAAAGAAAAGGGGGATGGTTTGTGTAACTAGAAGGAAATCTAGTCCAAATCTAATTGAAGACACATGATGAGAAGGCATGGCATAAAGTTAAGAGGGTATGACATAAAGTAGAGAGTATGATTAGAGGTATGGGAGGAGGGATGGTGTGCATGATAGATGTTGAAATGTCAACCTTTGATTGGATCTATGGCTAGGAAGAATGGAGACCAAATTAATAACACACATTTTCTCCTTCCTCTTAGCCATATTTTGTCCAACCACAAGGAAAAGAGGAAGAGAGAGAGCTTGAGAAATAAGGAGAGAGTGAACTTGGAGAGCTTTTGAAGTTTAGAGAGAAGGAAGAGGAAATCGAAGCTAAAAAAGTTAATTTCTTATGGTTTTATTGTGTTCTTGTCATGAAATCCTTCTCTAAACTCTTGTTCTCATGAATCTATGGTGGTGAAGTCACATTTTGAAATCAAGAAGAGAGGGAGGAGGAGCCTAGAGTAAGAGGAAACCATGAAGTCAAATAGGGTAACTTTATAAACTTGCCTTCTTGTGGTATTGGTGTTGTTGTTGTTTCTTGATTTTTTTTCAAGTTTCTTGGTTGAGTTGTAAAATTGGAAAAGTCATAACCTTAAGGGTTAATATTGCCCAAAATCCTTTAAATCATGATTAAGAAGTGTTTAAATGAGTTAACTAAGGATTTGAAGTAGAAAAGTTCAAGTTTTGGAAGCTAAAACACAACTATATTTTTCCATTTTTCTTCATATTTTTGGCCAGAGCCAGAACTAATAGTAGGAGTTGGATTTTCATGAAATAAATTATTTCATTGAATTCAGTGGGCAAAAATAGGTGGGGTTACAGTTGGACACTTTTTCGGTAGAGGCCGAAAAAACATGATTACGAAAACGCCACTGAAATCCCTAAATAGGGGCTGTCAAGGGTATTTTCATAATTTGACAGTGAATTTGGTAATTTCGAACACAGAAATGGATTCCTTGGGCGAAAATAAGTCAAGATAGCCCTAGTCAAAATTTTGAGAAAACGTGCCATCGGGCCGGTTACGGCCTGGCCGAGCCGAGATCCCGTGCCCCGTGGGCATTTTGGTAAATTTTTACCATAGACTAATATAACCACAAGAAACACTATGAAAAATTCTCAAATGATACTTGGATAGGTTATGACCTATTTCTAGTACATTCAATATTTTAGGACCAATTCGAAAGCTAAAACGACATGCGTTACAAGACACACCGGAAAAAGGGATTATAAAGCTTTGAGGTAGGGAACTTACCTCTCCTGCATATATTTGATATTTGTGCTAGTGTATTGATGCATGTTATTGCTTTGCTTGATTCTGTAAAACATATATGAATAATTAAATATCTGTTTCTGTTTATGCTATGGCCATATGTATGTTGTTTGAAACATTGAGCACACAGATATGTCATTGTATGAACATGAGTTATGTAATGCAAACACGTCATACATTAAGCACTTATCTTGCATGCATATTGGTATTGCTTTCCTACTGAGATTCCCCAGAATCTCACCCTCCCCTACCAACAATTTAGAAATGAGAAGACAGAACGTATGCTGAGAACAAAGAAGAGAATCGTACGAGGGGATTGCAGTGATGGAACGAAGACGGGAAGATGTCTCCGTTTCACTGGGATAGACTTAGACACCCACGTAGCACTATGAGGCTGCGTTAATTGTAATTATCAAGTACGAACCTCTATGAGAAATTTCTGTAATCATGCTCATAATATCAGTATATCTATGTTATTCATGTGTTGCCCATTGAACTACATATCGATTTCCGCAAATACTTTAAAATAGGTGAAAATAAAATGAGGGTGTGACACAAGAGATAGATATTACAAATGATACCAGAGTTTTACAAATAGTTTCAGATGATGAATGAAAATTATGCCAAACGTTTGTGTATGTGAAAGTGATGAAAACTTAATTGCATAATCAATAAATTTCAATATTAAATTAAAGTTCACTGAACATACACATACATTTCTGAAAATTCAGTCATTCGTTACTGTAAATTATATGGCAGAGCATGCTGTGAGGTATTTCTTGCAATCTTATGTAGTAATTTGATCCATAGTCTAACTTGAATTTAAGTTTGAATAATTAAGAACATATATAACTTGAAAAAAAATTTACATAAGAGTAGAACACAATAAGGATGTGTAAGGTAGCTAGAAGTCTTAAGGTTGCTTACTACGATCCTGCACAATATGAAGACATCCATTATTGTAGCAATGACTATGTAATGATGGCTTCTAAACAAAGAATGACTTTAAGTTGTATCAAGCGGAGACAATTCAACAGCGTATTTCGTATTAAAGATGACTCAGGGCAATGGCTTACTGAGAAAGTGGATGTTGCATCTAATATCACTCTATTTTTCCAAAAGCTATTCCTTTCTAGTGGGGAGAGATCTATGGAAACTGCCCTAAGCTATGTGGATGCAGAAATTAATAAACAAATGAAGAGAGATTTGATGATGCCTATTACAAGGGAGGATATATAATATAAAAAATTTAATGTACTATTTTTCAAGAATTAAAAATAATATTTTTTTAAATTTCACGTAATATTCAAAATCCAACAGTAGTTTATAAATAAGAGAAAATTGGGGGGAAAAGACCTAATAAAAAAATTACTATAATTAAGAAAAAAGATTGAGATTGCAAAATAAGGAAGACAAAAGTGCAGAATCATGAAAGATAATATGCATAGCTGCAGACTATGAAAGATAAATCGTAGATTCTGGATTAGATCTTTTTTTTTCCAATTAATTTGCTAATTATGTCCTTTTCCCCTCTTTTTTTTATTAAAATAAGACATGAACACATCATTGTGGTAAGTATTGGCCTCCTCAAAAAATTTTTTGATGAGGGTGTCTCCTCAATTACTTTATTTTATTAAGGTTTAATATAATCTTTAATTCTTCAATATTACCATCATATTGATTTAATTCCTCAAATTTCATACGATAGGTTTTAATCTTTCAAGTTTTATTATGTTTAAAACATTAATCCTTATACTTTAAAATAAGATCTATATCATTTTGCCTTTAAAAGGACCAAAAGCAATGCTTTTAAACTTAAGGGACCAAAATCCAAAAAAGGGCAAATTTGGGGGGCAAAATATCAAAATAACCCTTTTATTAATGACCAAAAGACACATTTTCACTGACAATGTGAAACTAAAAATACTCGTCATCATAGAACGCATATTCAGAGTTTCTCCAAAGAAGCACATTGAATTGGTAACCTGAAACAAACTACAGACTATAGAATTGTCATTAAGTACTCAGAAACTCTGAAATGGAATTCCAAAGCATTAACACTAAAAATCAAATGCCATTAATTTACAAGAAAAAGGGAAACTATAAGACAAAAAAACTAGAATCAACCGTAGCTAGCCAAGCTTATCGCAAAATTTACAAATCTTTCAAGAACTCACCAGCCACCACTGTTCTTATTGTCTGTTGCAGCAATTGAGGAGGAAGACTTTGATCAGAGAGGGAACTTTCACTTTCAGGGTCACTTCAGTCATAGTTGACAAAAAAGAGGCATCTCAGTTCAGTTGGGAATCTGAACCTATTTCCGAAATCCTTCAAGGCAAAGGTCTCTGATTCTCTGGAAGGTGTTCAGCATACAAGTTATGTACCATTTTGACATGGTCATCAATCTTATCAACCGTCCAATTTTCGGTACTTATTGGAGGAAGATACTTGACAGCAAGAGGCGCTGGGCGAACATGTAAGCTGCCTTTCCTCCATGCTCGATGTGTGCCAGTTAGGATCATCGGCACAATAGGAAGGCGTGATTGTATTGCCAAATGAATGAAACCCTGCATATTGAAAGTTGAGGTGTAATGACATATAGAACATAGACAAAACGGTAGAAGCAAGTGTTCCAGAATCCAGATAGTAAACTTCTGTTGGTCACAAGGCCAGTATCATCAAGAAAAGAACACCAGAGGGATTAACTTAGTAAGACCAATAAAGTACCCCCTCCAATCCTTAATATTAGAGTTAGATAACTAATTTACATAGATTAAAAAATTAGTCAAGTTAGTTATTTGTAAAATATAAGTATTGATTTTCCTAAAATACCCTATTTAATCTCATTTGCATTGGAACTATCCCTTAAGAGAAACTCACTCACTATGTGCAATCAATAGGGATAGTTTGGGGAAAAGATATAAATTTGGGAGACAGGGGATTGAGGTCGTACATTTAGGACAAAAAAGTAAACCCCCTAAACTAGCTCCAATATTTAGGACAAAAAGGAGTAACTCTTTTTGTCAACCTAGGTTTGATTCTTCTGGGGAGCAATTCTGGGAGTAATATCCCATGACTCATTTATGGATAGATTAGTTCCAAGAGATCCAGCAACAAATAGCAACAACAATAATAAAGTCTTATCCCACTAAGTGGGGTCAGCTACATGCTACATGGATCGCACAAAGTTATTATGCTCCATCAAAAACACCTTAGTTCCAAGAGATCCAGTAAGAAGGGAAAAAATTGACAGATTGATATCTTCAGACCACATGGGTAAATATCAATCATCCTACAGAAGTCCAATGGCTAAAGTGATCATGATCCAGAATACTTTATAGTGAAGAATGAGAAATTGATGGAAGAAATTCATCATCTGCTCTTCTTATGTCATGGACGACAACTAGGGAATTATATCTAGAGACAGAAGGTTCTTCAAACATTTATAAGCAAAGAAACAAAGGTTCAAGTCCTCAATCAAAAGGATGCTGCCAGCTAGATTTATAATCATCCTTTGTATCCAAAAAAGGAAAAAAAATTATTATCATCCTAATTCTGCAACATAATTTCGTTTAAGTTATAGCCGTAAAGAAAGTAATGCATCCAACATAGTAGGAAAAATCACTTTTTTGAAAGGAAGTAGCCGCCCATTTTTGGACCTTGTGCCCTCTGGAAAAATAATCAGGGACAGGTTGTTTTTCAAGATTGCGCGAGCTGCCTGAGAATAAAAAGGACATATCTTAGAACCTCATTCAACTCAATATAATGGTACACAACAATATAGCGGGAGAAATGTTATATACCTCTTTCAGGGACTCAATAGCTACGGTTGGGTTAGATCGGTCTATACGAAGGTGGTTCGCCAAAACATAAAGTTGACCAAATAAAGGATACCATATTATCTGCCCAGAACCAACTTTCAGTAAGTTTCTGAAGCAGTTACACTTTTGAACACATTGCTGTTAGCAAACTATGTTATCACACATAATTCTTGTGCTTTTTTTAATGCATATAGACTCCTGAATTAATGCATAATGTTGATTCATAATGCAAGAGAGCAAGCAAATAAAAAGAACAAGACTTTAAAGATATAGTATCATGTTCTCCACGAAAATTAAAAATATATAGCCATCTTTACAACTCAACATCACATCATTGACTCCCTCAAAAAGATTCTTTCCACATAGAGAATTCTTTTAGAGAACTTGACAGTTTCAAATGAAAATCCATTTCCATCGGTTTAGCCAGAACAAATGCAGCCAAACGCGGGCTGTCAAAGGACCTTAATCACAAAGAGAAACTAATCTTTGGTGAGGGGATTTCTTGAGGCCTTCTTCTGAGGTTACTTATTAAGTACTGTCAAAATAAAAGCATTACTTAGAATTTTCAATATGCATTCAAATCTCAAAGTAGGGAAAGAAACAAATCTTGAAGAATTACAACATACTTCCTTCTTAGCAATTCCTACAGTACCGGTTGGAGTCAGCCACATTATAAGAAATATGTCTATTGGAGAGGCATGATTACTGATATAAATGGCCCTATTGTCAGCATACTCAGAACCTTCAATCTTTATTGGATTGCCAAGAATCCACATCTGCAATCAATGTGAATATCAATAATAAGTTCATTACTTGTGAAGCAGCCATAAAAGTTGGAATATAAATAAATAAGCAAAAAATGATGAAAGCTAAAAATCAGATTTTTGAGACACGTCCTGTTTCATATGGTGACAATGTTCAGAAAACTATTGAGCATACCGAGTACAAAGCAAACATAGATTTGTTCACTACGCTTTCATTTTTCTGAAATAGTATAACTGAGAATTACTGATAAATTTATAAGCGATATAACAATATAATCAATAAATCACTGATTGAACCCACAAACCAGGAAGAACTACGGCCATTTAGCAATGAACTTTGGTGGAACTAATGAACATGCTAGATCAATCAAGATATACTTAGTAGCCTCACAAAACTGAAAAGTAATGCCAAAATCTAAAATCTAACTTTATTATTCTATTTCTTGAGTAATCTCTATGATTAAAAGTGTTAAGCTTGTCACCTCTTGGGAATAACGTGGTCATTACTTAACATATTGAGTTTAATGCCTTGTTGGAATGATGATAATATTTCAAAATGTGGGTCACTTTCCATATGATCAGTTGGAGAAAAAGAAAACTGATGGATATCTACCTGCTTATTAGTTGAATAATAAAGTTGACAGACACCATTAACCTAAATTTTCTTCAAATAACAACAACCAATAAATGAACAGAAAACCAGACAAAAACATGTGTGAAGTCAATTCTCTTCCAAAGTAAGCTTAAGAAGCAGCTTACCAGCATTCTACCAGTCACATGCCCATAAATGTTTCCCTGCCTAATCCTCTCATAAGGCCATGGAATAAGAACAAGCATAATCAATGCCCATATGAATGTAGTGACCATCATAGACACAAAACATATGACAATTCTGATCCATGATATGATATCCAACAACCACCCTTCATCATCGTAATTTGAAAATACGTCAGTCTTTAGTCTGCTTTCTGATTCTTCTTTCACTGAAACTTTAGGAGTCTCTTGTACCCTTTGACGAGAGCTTGTGTTCAGAAAGCTCTCCAACCTTCTATTCCTTAAAAAGGCACTGCTTCCAGTATTCTCCATAAACTTGAATTGAATCACCAAAGTCAGTTATGTGTTAATAATAACAGAACCCAACCTGACACAGAACAAAAGCATAACAGATCAGATATATATAGATTTACTTGAAAGAGAACATTCCCTTTTGGTTGCTGAGAAATCTTGGTAAATAATAATGCAGAAAAACTCAAAGTATCAATCAATTCAAGAAGATGAACCGCGTACGTTTTCTATAACATTCTATCAATGTATTAAAATAAGTAAGTTTGACCATAAGGTTCTATTCCTTCAGTTGTCGGTAAATGAACTCAAATTCCAATCAAAATGAAATTGAAAAAGAGAAAACAAGGCAAGATACTTCAAAACGAATTTAATTCAACAACGTTTCATTTTCCGAGAAACCGAACGAGTAAAACCGCGACCCATAAATTACCCAGAAAACAACCATGAACAAACGTCAAAAAAGCTTCTAACTATGGAATGAACACCCACGAGACACTCTAACAATTCTTTCGCAGTTTTCTGATTTTCTCAGCAACCAAACAAGCATAGTAAACATTCCTACCAGTTATGGTTTTGCTTCCGCTACTCTCAAAACTGTGTGCAGAAAATTCTATAAGGCAATCCCAGATAAAGTGAAGCAAAAAGCGTAGAAGTCAGTCTCTAAGTGTGTATTTTGGTAACATTATACATCATGGTTTCAAATCGTGTTAACACCTGATATCAAATTTTTCTTACGTATTTATCTCATAAATCATAAAAGTTATTAAAAAAATCTAATCAAAATATATACTAGTATTTGGCAACATCTCAAATTATAATTTTATGGTTTACGTAACTCGAGATAAAATTTCTCTCACATATTTATTTTATAAGTCATAAAATTTATTAAAAAAAATAATTCAAACAATCCACTCGAAGAAGAAGAAAAAGCAGAGTCTTGACAAAGAAATGAAATATGTGGTCGCGAATAGAGTAAAATATGAGCACCTCGGTTCTTCGTAGCCTCTACTACTTGTAGGGGGTCCTAGTCCATGAGAGTCCTAAAATGTTCGGATATATACTACTGGATTCCCATCTTTGTTCAATTTTTCATTCTTCTTTCGGGGACAAAATGTGGTATTTTGTTACTTTTGTGAAGAGATCTTGGATTACGATGCTGGCTGTTAAATAAATTATACTACGCTCCTAAATATAAAATCCTCAGTTAATTTTTTTTATGAGATTAATTAAATTAATTTAAAATATTTATATTTATCATTTTTTTTAAATTAATTTATCTCACTTATAAATTGATATATAATTTAATTATACAGAGCATATGATATGATTAAATAAATTATTTAACTTTTTTAATCTTATATTTAGGATTGGTAGTACCTAAATTTTTTATTTTTTTTAATTAGGATTTATTTATTTATGTTTTAATATTTGTAATATCTCAATAAAATAGGAAATCTAGCTAAGTTGTTTTATAGAATTTATATTTGAATTTGAATTTAAAACATTATGGGAGAAAAGTCATTGCCCAAAATTAAATTGCTAACCATAAAAGCTCAGTTGTGGCCATTTGTAGCTAATTTGTTATTTTGCTAATATTAAATTGCCCACCTCTTCATCAAATCTTTACTGCAAGATATGGACTAGAAAGGCCTAGCCTGCCACCACCTAGCTAGTGGCGTTGTCCCATCCAACTGGATGTGGATGGTTCTGATTGGCCACAACGTTGAGTTACATGTGGGCCCCATTATTAGCATGTTATTAGTTTAGATGATAAGTAACCTCGTCTCATAAAAAAGAGAACACAATCTCAAAAAGCACACTTACAAAAAAACCCTTTGAACTCCTTCGAAGGAGAAAAAAGAGGGGGCTCCACATAAATGAACAAAACGATTGTCACCATAATAGGTTATATGGGAGAGGGGTTTCTTCATTTCTTTTACCGTCCACTTCCTTCTATTTTTTTATTCTCATCGTTGGATTAACTCTAAATAATTGATATCCAATATTCTATAAAAATATTATTATAATATTAAATAATTAAAATTTGATATAACTAATTCATATCTTTATACTTTTATTAACGTATTTTATATATTTTTTTATTTTTTATAGGATATTGAATCTCTATTATTTAGGATTAATCTAACGGTGAAGAGAAGTGAACGGTAAGAAAAATGGAGAGACCCTCTCCCGAATTATATACTGATTCATTAGAGGTGTTTAATTCTCTTGAATGAGGAATTGTGATCTTAATCATCTATTGTGATTTGCTATCATGGAGATCAGAGATATGCTATATGCCAATTAGACTCTGAAACTACACCGCACATGTAGAGATTTCATCCAAAGTGCTTATTTTTTTAGCATGTGAGGGGCATTATGCTTCGATTGAGATGGTGAAAATACCGTTATGCCAAATAAATGCTTAAGAATGTTCTTTGAAAATAAGTAGTTAATCTGCCAGTGTTGGTTTAACTACTACGAGTTAGCAATAGCCTTTTTTTCTTCAAGCGTTGACATGCATGCATATGTTTCTTTTTTTAAAAAAAGAAAAAGGCATTTCCGACTTGTGTACTTTGTTTTTCTAACTTTTTTTTTTGGGTCAGTTTTTAAAAATTGAAGTGTGAAAATGAAAAATTGCCTAATTAAAAAATACTCTAAGCTTCCAAAATTTCCAATTTTAGCTTTCCAGAATTTTTATAACACACATATGAATGGGATAAGAGCCATTTTTAAAAAAAAAAGGCTGTTTTTAGGGTTATAAAATGCTACTATATTATCATTCTTACGTGGCCACAAAACGTCATTTTCCCTTATTTTGATGAGAGAGAGATGTGTTTCAGTGTAGTTGAACAACCAGATCACGTTTGGAATGTGACACAATGCGTTGTCCAAATTTGATTAATGATGGGGATTGGTTATTATTATTAGTATTTTTTTTTTTTTTTGCCTTCAAATTATTATTAGTATTGAGGACGGTGATGCTATGTCTTTTTTCTTTGTTTTGCCATATTATTTTTTTTTCACATCTTTCCTCAAATAATTACTCCGTCCTATCTTTTTTTTTAAACGATTTTTATTTTTATTGTGTAAAATGAATTGATGATTAATATTAGTTAAAAATAATAAATGTGTCAAAAATATCGTATTTCTTCTAAACATACTTTTATTTATAAAAAGAGTATAGGAGAAAGAATAAGTAATAAATAACAGAAAATATAAGTATAAAATATGAGAGAAAATGTGTAATAAATGAGTAAATGAAAGAGAATTAGTGATGAGTGAGGGTAATTAATATAAAGATATGTATTTAATAGGGATATAAAAGATAGAAATAATTTAAATTTTGAGACACAAGGAAAAAATTGTTTATAAAAATAGCTCACCTAAAGAAAAAATTGTTTATAAATAAAACTGAACGGATCTTGAAGGTTAGTAAGATTCTACCTCTAAGTCATGATCACTTTCTTCATAAATAAAAACTGTACCAAAAGTTACTTCAGAATTCTCAAATTTTTTTTAGAAGGGATTGATAAGTAAAATATTTACATATTTATTTTCTCTTATATGATAATTTTGTAGACAATATCTAAGATTAATGTAATAAGTTTAGGTGTAATTGATAAATACAGGATGATTTTGGCATAAATATTTTTATTACTATTATAATATTTATTTATTTTCTCTTTTAATAGCTACACGACAAGAGTAGAAAGGAGACAAAAAATTGGACCAATGAAATTAAAAAAGGCTAATTACTATAGCATTGGTACTATTCAATAGGGTCACTATTCATGATGGCACTATTCATGACGGAAGTCACTATTCATGACAGAAGTGATTGTAGCAACAGAAGCACTGTAACAGCACGTGCTTTTCATTGTTCTAGACACGTTTCACTATAGCAATGCATTTTTGGGAACTGTAGCAACGCGCTTTTGACATTGTATCAACTCGATTTTTTTCCTTATAAATAGAGATCAAGGCCAAACATAAATGCAAGAGAGGGAAGAGAGGTAAAGGCTTCATTCTTTGATAGGGAGATATCTTTTCTCTGACGGTTCTGTATAAATTGTGTTATTTTCTAAATTTAATTTCATGTATTGTATTACTTTTTGCATGCCTCCTAAATGGAAGGCTTAGTATTGTATTTCTTTTTGCATACCTCTTACATGGAAGGTTTTACCTTCTTAATTGATGGTTAGATTTCTCCATTTTTCATGCATCTCTTAATTGTATATTTATGTTTAAGGATTTAATATTCAAGTTTTATACAGTATTTATAAGGATTTCATTTTAGTTTTATGTAATGTTAATTTATTTTTAATTTCATCATGATTTAAACTTCTATTTTCCTAGGGTGATGACGTAGCTTACTAATGACGGATTGAATCTTAACTTATTAAATCTAGTTTTAATTTCTCTTTCATGATTGAGTTTTAATTATTGTTCTTAATGCTTTCATTTGATTGGTTATCTTTTGAATGATTTCAATATACATGTTGAGATCGGAAGGAGATATATGTGTATAGATCATATAATTAAAACCATGATTTGCATATAAAATAGGAATATATCCATATGAGTTGTGTAGTCTTACTGAGTTTCATAAACCTTAATGCATAATCAATTGCTTAAATTCATATAGAAATATATTAGATTAGCAATTAATTATATAATTGCTTGACTTTGGAATAGGCTAATAATTAAATTAGGGAAACTCGACTATCAATCATATGGAGTAAATTGGACTAGAATAGATAAGCAATTCAATCTAGAATTTGTTAAGTGAAATTTGACCCCTAGGGCTTTTCTCATATTTGCTTTCATATTATTTGCACTCATATTTAATCATTTTGTTCTTTTAATCACCAACTAATCAATTGAATAAATAAAATTAAAATTACTCATTTTAGTACTTAGTGATCAATCCTCGTGAGAACGATACTCTACTTACTTCTATATTACTTGAATATGACAGTGTACACTTGTATTATTTTAATTGATCATCTGCACATGTAACAGAGATATTCATATTTAGCACACAAACCTATCTAGAATAGGATTGTTTTCGATAAAAGGATGCTTATAAGCAATAAAAAAAATTGCACCACAGATTGCCTCCAATATATTATGGAGTCTAAGAAAATTTACATTACTGGTAATCCATAAATTATGTGTCTTTTGTAAATTTATATTATGTGCGTATTAAACTAAAAGAAGCTTGCAAAAAATTATGCAAATTTTCAAAATAAATGACAATTTTTTTCAAGTTATTTTATTGAAGACCAAATTACCTAAAAATTCAGTATTCTTTTTTTCCTTAAGGTGAAAACTCATAATTTTGATTATATTCTCTGTACTTTTAATGGATTTTGATTTTGATCATAATTTTGATTTTTTGTATTTAACCTCTTGAACTAATTAAGTAATTAACGCCGTTAAATTCATACCAAATCCTTATAAAACTATAAGAACTAAAAGCCATCATTTGAAATTATAAGCACCAAAATTAACCCTATTTAAATTAATTCATGTTAAATTTTAAGAACAGCAAAATTATTCTAAAAACAAAAACACGTGTAGGAGGAAATGAAATGTCCTTGTCTTTTTTTTTGCCCGCGAAATGTCCCTGTCATGGAGTTTAAAATTTTCTAATATAAAATTATTACATATTTTCGTGAAATTCAATTGCAACAATTACAAAAAAAAAAAAAAAACTAGTACGTAGCATTTGGGTCAATATATATTTTTACTGGAGTATATTACAGCACAAATTTATCCAAAAATCGTGAACATAAAAAAATAAATAAATAAGGTATATAAATATTATGACAACAATTTATGAATATGCATGATGTGATGTTGTGAATATAGTATAGTTAGGAATATTCTAAGAATTTATTTAGAACAATAACTTATTTATCCCAAATACTAATGAAAGAACTCGTAATCCAGTAATCTACCCACTCAACTTCTTTAATCAGTGTAAGTTAAGACTGTCAAACTTGGCAATTTAAGCAAACTTGTATCATAAACTCCAATCATAAACTAGTAAGAGTTTACTTTTGTCATTAAATAGATATTAATAGTGTATAATTAAATAATTAAAATATAAAAAATGACAAAAAATTTAATTTAAATATATTTTAAATTCAAATAATTGAAATTAAATCATCAACATTTATAATATATTATACTTAACAAATAAAATTTTATAAAATTTATATATAAAATCACTGAATATTATAAAATTAAAAAAGTCAATACGAATTTAAGAGTAAACTAACATAGTTTTGTAAGTTAAAAATGTAAAAACGATAAACTCAGTGTATAAACATGAAAGTTTAACCGAGTTTACAACTGATATGAGTTTACCTGTAATTCGACTTGATATTATAAGATATAAAAATAAAAACAGTAAACTCAAAAAACCAACTCGGTATTTGAAAACAATAATGTAAATTACTTTTCCTTAAAAACTTGAAAAACAGCTCATGAGGTCATAGGGAAAAGCATTAATTAATGTTAATGTTAATAAATTAATTAAAGAAATAATTTATTTGAAGACTGGGTCAGCTGTCACAATTATGAATTATGTGTCGGTACTTAGATGCTGCTTTTTGAGATAATCAACGATTAACACGAATATCACGTTTGTCTATCCTACTCCCTCTTTGATATTATTTATAAGTAACTTTTCTTTTGATTGCATAAAATAAATTGGTAATTAAAAGTAATAAGTGTGTCAAAAACACCATGTTTTTGATATATATGCCCCTATTTATGAAAAGAGTATATGAGAGAAAATAGATAAAAAGTATGAGAGATCATGAGTATAAAATATAAGAAAAAATGAGCATTTAATAAGGGTAAATGAAGCTTACATTTTCAGACAAAAAATGAAAGTTGCTTATAAAATGGATCAATCCTATAAGAGAGAAAGTTGCTTATAAATAAGAACGAAGTGAGTATTTTACAAAAAGAATAGTAACTTACTTTTATCCTACTCTATTGTGTGTGTGTGTGTGTGTGTGTGTGTGTAGAAATTTTTATATATCTTTTCTTAACACAGCATTAAAATCAAACCCAACATAATATATAAAAACTTAACCAGAACCCAATTCTATGGTTTTGAAGCATAATTTCAGCTTCAGGATAATGAAAGGCCGTTGTTTTTTTTTGGCCAATTATTGTTATTTGGTTGGTTATGCCATCACAAGAGAGAGACTAATTCCTAACCTTATGATAATGATTGAGTAAAGAGAAGATGATAGTTCCAAAAGAGTAATAAATTGAGGAACGAAAAATACGAAATTAGTTACACCTAATTCCCAAAAAAGATTTTAAAAGATGAATTGTAACCGCCTAAGTTGATATTTTGTAAGTTGTTTTTTAGAAAGTTTTTTTAAAACCTAACTATTATTAAATCAAACTTTTTAAAACATGATTATCATTTTTCTATCAGTAAAACTCTACATTATATGAAAATTAGAATTTCATTTCTTTGTTCAACCAAAAAGCTCCACAAATGCTTATCATATCAATACTTATTTGAAATAACGATTAGAGCCTTCAAAAACAGATTTTTACGTAAATAAGCATTTTTTATAATCCTAAATGTAATCCCAAACAAACACTTAATTTGTTTTCGTAGTCCTACCATGGTCCTCGTCTCAGGTTTGTGCTTCTATATACTCTCTTGTTTATTCCGTTTTTGTTTTTTTTTTAATAATATTTGTTCATTTAGTTGGAAGAGATTAAATCTTTTTTTTACTTTTATATCTAACTCATAATTTTAGGAAAAAAATTTCAAAACATGTTATGCCCATTCTCAATCAGTCCACGGCCTTTTCAATGCAACGTTGTCTCTTTTCTCTCCTGGTCGTTGTAAGGTCTTCGGACTTAGGACCACTAATGATATTTCTCTCTACACCAATCTTTGTCTGCCACGTGCTATGATCTGGTGGCCCACGATGTTATATATTATCCCCGTCCTTATCATGTACTATATTTCTGTTTATCACGCACAACATTGAGCCATTTTCTTTCATATTTACAAACACGTGGCATTATGTTTTGACGTTGACTGTTAGTAAGTTAGGTTAAATATGCTGATGCATATAAACACGTGCCATTTTCTCCCTTAACCCATAGTGCATATTTAGTAAGTTAGGTTAAATATATACTCTTAACATGACAATACTGCTAGTTGACAATTAATTAAGTTGATAGAACGTCTCTATCTGTGTTTTTTTTTTTTTACTGATGAATATCTAGTTGACAAGTTATGTGAAATCTCAAACATAATGTGACATGCTCTGATTAAAAAAAGAAAAAAAAGATATGCTTGTTGCTCAATATTATAAAATTTTTGCACGAATTGTTTAGATTAAAAAAAAAAAAGCTCTTTGACCAGAAGAAAAAGCTTTTTCATCTAGGCATGCCACATGTTGATCAAGCTTATTTCTCTCTTTGTAGTTATCAATTAACGTTATTGTTTGTTAGTTCACGGGGCAACATTGCAATGATCTAATATTTAGAGCATATTTAAGCTGGCGTTTGAGAAGCACGTTTATACAAGTTAAAATAAAATTATTTTCACTTATTTACCTCGTACACCATAAATACGTTATAAAAACAACTTCTATCGTTAACTCAAATGACTTCTATCGTTATAAAAACAACTTCTATCGTTAACTCAAACGAGCACTTAAAGTGTAATATTGATCCAATCAATAATTTAGAATAATTGATTTAGGAACAAAAATACTACCGTATTTCAATCATAATTTCTTATATACTTTGAATAGGAAATAAAATGTCAGATTGTTAAGAAAGTTGCTTCTAACAAGGAATGAATTCAAATTTAGAGCCAATGTTATTTGTTTAAAATTTTAATTAAAGGTATTCCCATTCAAAACTTAAAACACAAATGATTTTTACATCTCTCAATAAATATATTTTTCGAGACTCAAGCATGTGTTACTTAGGCACATAAATTCTAAACATATGCCCCATTGTTTACAACTTGTGAGGAATACTACTCTCTCCACATTTTAATTTTATACTCTATATTAATATTCTACACTTTTTTTGTTGGTACAAATACCCTCTATTAATATTGATAATGTTTATTGGCTGATTAATTTTTCTAGTTACAGGCCAAGCGGGCCCAAGTCCACTTCAAGCCAGTTTTCGTACGTGGATTTTTGTGGGCATGTCAGGTGGGCCCATAAAAACTTACTTTCTAAAAGACACGAGAAGCCCATTAATCAAATGGGCCCAAAAAGTTGAACATAAAGCCCGAGGTTCCATAATGCTTTGACCCATGAAAAATATTTTCATCTTCTAAACAAATTTTGCTTTTGTCTCCATTTTTTTATTCCATTTTTATAATAAATTAAAGCGACTTGCTTCTTTTTAAAAAAAAAAAAAAAATCGGTCCTAAAACAGTGTGGAAGACTAATATCAATATGACTCAAAAGGAATAATCATTGTTAAACGTAAAAAAAAAGTTAAGGAAGGTTAGTTTAATTGAGATTGAGCAGTGTTGGTAATTATGTACTTTATATCTTTACACTTGTGAGAGAATAATATTTACTTTTAACAAGGTTACTTTCAACAAATTAATTAACATAATGATCTCCAACACTTGTTCATTAATTTTTGTTAATAAAAAATTATAATTTCATTATAAGTGTTCATAAATTATTTTTATGAAAAATAATAGCAAGAATAATTTTTGGACCAGCCATCACAAGAAGTTTAATTGTAATTCCACGAAGATGTTTATTATTATGATTATTATTATTTTTTCGACCAGAACAACGATTATTACTATTTTATGCTGCGAAAGTACAAAAAGTTAAAAGTAGTAAATGAAATTTGAGAGATATATATATATATATATATTCAGTACAAATTTGATAGCTTTTGTAACAATGTCTGAGCTTTGAAGGACGGTATCTTTGTTGGTCTGGAGTGGACTTGGCCGTGCGAAGCGACGAATTTTCATTTATCATCATCGCCTGCATAATGTGAAGTGCGAATTCTGAATATTTCTGGATTCGAATATTCTTCATTCTCATCCAAGCAAACCTAACTTCAAGCAGGTGTTTTACGTCATTCCTTAATATTCTAGTCTGGGTTAAATTTTTCTTGTGTTTCTTGTTACATTGAAAGTGAGAAGAGTTTTATTTGATGGGGAGTGAGGGAGAATTATCGATGACGCATTTTGAATTCTGAGTTTGGTTTAGATTATTAGTTTTTAACCCCTTTTCCGTTCACTCTTTAATTCTATGTTTGCCCCCATTTTCTCTCTATTTTCTTCCCTGTGGTCGTGGGCAATCAGATGAAGTATGAGCACAAGTGCATTCGGTTCATTCTATGTTTCTTTAAATGACCTTTTACTTGCAATTCACAGATACTCGGGTTAATGAATTGTTCTGCCTACTTTTTGTAGGAGGCGAAGGTTAGGTTTCTGGTTCAACTTTCGTGTGATTCGGTGGCGTTAAGAGAGTTCTGGATTGTTGGAAAAGTAGAGTAGGGGAACTGGATTGAGGTTGTTGTTTGTAATTTAATACGACATACGTTTGGTTACAATGAGTGTGGTTGGGTTTGACATTGGAAATGAGAACTGTGTCATTGCTGTAGTGAAGCAGCGTGGGATTGATGTTTTACTGAATGATGAATCGAAACGCGAAACCCCTTCGGTGGTCTGCTTTGGAGAGAAGCAAAGGTTTTTGGGTTCAGCTGGTGCTGCATCTGCTACGATGAACATCAAATCCACAATATCTCAAGTGAAGAGGCTGATAGGGAGAAAATATGCAGACTCTGATGTGCAAAATGAGTTGAATATGCTCCCCATTGAAACTTCTGAAGGCCAAGATGGTGGCATTTTGGTTCACTTGAAATATCTCAAGGAGACTCATACATTTACACCAGTTCAAATTTTAGCAATGCTCCTTGCTCATTTGAAAACTTTAACAGAAAGGGATTTGGAAATGTCAATTTCGGACTGTGTTATTGGGGTGCCACCATACTTTTCAGACTTGCAGAGACGGGCTTATCTTGATGCTGCAAGAATTTCTGGGTTGAAGCCTCTGAGATTGATTCATGATTGTACTGCAACTGCTCTTGGTTATGGAATTTACAAAACAGATTTTCTTGGAACAGGTCCAACCTATGTAGCATTTGTGGACATTGGTCACTGTGATACACAAATCTCCATTGCTGCATTTGAGGCTGGGAAAATGAAGATACTTTCCCATGCTTTTGATAGGAATTTAGGGGGAAAAGACTTTGATGAGGTTCTCTTTAGTCATTTTGCAGCACAGTTTAAGGAACAGTACAGCATTGACGTGTACTCTAATGTCAAGGCATGTATCAGGTTGCGCACTGCATGTGAGAAGTTGAAGAAAGTTTTGAGTGCAAATCATGAGGCAACTTTAAACATTGAGTGCTTGATGGATGAGAAAGATGTCAAAGGCTTCATCAAGAGGGAGGAATTCGAGAAATTGGCATCAGGGTTGCTGGAGAAGATTTGTGTTCCCTGCCATAAAGCATTAGTTGATGCAAGATTAACTGCAGACAGGATCCATTCTGTGGAGCTAGTTGGCTCGGGTTCTAGACTTCCTGCTATAGTTAGAGTATTAACTTCTCAATTCAGGAGAGAACCCAGCCGAACATTGAATGCAAGTGAATGTGTTGCTCGTGGCTGTGCTCTTCAATGTGCAATGCTCAGCCCTGTTTTCCGTGTTAGAGAATATGAGGTTTGTATTACAGGACAAAACATTGATTCTTTTACTATCTCCATGTTAATTCTTTTTGCAGCCATCCAATGTCTACTTTTCCAGCACGAATAAAAAGTTCTCACACTTCATGTTCTCAAAGATTTCCCGTATTATAGACTTGCATCTTTGTTTATGGTATAGATTCTTAAAGGTTAGTAACTATTTTTTTTTTTTTTCAGGTCCTGGATTTAAATCCATTCTCCATTGGACTTTCGACAGATGATGGTCCAATTAGTGCAGTATCAAATGGCATACTTTTCCCAAAGGGCCAATCCATTCCATGTGTTAAAATTCTAACATTTCACCGAAGTAGTTTGTTCCATTTGGAAGCGTTCTATGCTAATCCAAATGAACTACCACCTGGGACATCTCCTAAAATTAGTAGCTTCACGGTATGCATTTGCACTACCCTTACTCTAAACATCTTACCAACGTGAAGGAGTTCAGATCTTTTTTGTGTGCATTTTAAGTGACTTTCTTTGGCCAATCTGGGCCTCTTTCTCTCTGTCCTCTCTATTTATCTATTTTAGGTGGCAAAAGGTGTGCCATATAGAATATAGCCTCCATGAGCTTGACGATTTTTGAAGAACATTCTAATTTCTCAAGGAAAAAAAATTACATTTGGGTGTTGATAGATTTGTTACCATGGTCGCCTCTATAGTTTCCACTTTTGAGCAGTAAAATTATTAATATCAATAATCTACTTCAAAAGAAGTTGTACATTTTAGTGTACAAGCATCACCAAGATTTTGGTCTAATCTAGTTTCGTGGATGCATAAACACCATCACATTATGTGCATCTTGAGCTCCTGTAAACCAACAAGATCCCCTTTATTATTATTCCTCAACAAGTGATCAATTTCATTAGCAACTGCCCTACTAAACTATCCCATGTTCTCATTTAAAGGTACAACAGGGGCTTCGTTACAGAAATATCGTAGTCTCAATGAACCTTCTTTACAGGTGCATGTGTACATTTGTTGTAATCATGATGTATTTTGGGGGATGAGGAAGAAAATGCAATAGATGTAACGTCATCTCAAATAATTATCCAAAATTGATCGTGCAATAAAATAACAAGCTCTAATTTTTTTGTGTCATGTCTAATAATATTCATTAAGAGAAAACATCTTTGATATTACAGGACCTTGATACTGCCATCTCTTGTCCTACTCACCCTAGATATAGCATGCGTTAGGTGTTATGCTACTTCTGCATGCTTGCATCTTTTTTATTTTTTCAGGACTACAGAGTAACAATTCTGATTGGTCACTAGGCCTTCCATTTTTTGTGCCACATTCTAGATGTAACATACATTGGTTTTTCTGCATGCCTTCTCCTTGTTATGTGCTTATGCATTCAATGGCCATTTCTATTCAGATTGGTCCTTTCCATGGATCCCATGGCGGTAAGACAAGGGTTAAAGTTAGAGTTCAACTAAATCTGCATGGCATTGTCAGTGTTGAATCAGCCACAGTAAGTAAGAGGCCTCATTTTTTTTAATCTCTGTCCATTTTATGTTACTCTTGGAGCCATTGTGATGTGCATAAACTTTTTCATGGTTTCAGTTGATTGAAGATCAGGTAGATGATATAAAGGGTAATGATCATCCAAGTATTGAATCTATGGATGTTGACCCTGGCACTGATCAGACAGTAGCAAACGGTGTTGATGATAGCAACAATAGAAAGGATGACCCACATAAATCGGTGAGTATTATCATCATCTCTCTCTGTCTCTAAGAGTTTATTTTTATTGTATGAGAATTATACAATTAAGTATTTTTGTTTTTCATTCATATATGGTTCTGGTGCTAAATTCTGTCATCTCTGTTGGGGACTGATTTCCTCAACTTCTGTGGATAGCATGTCTATTTTTTTCACTATTTAGAGATGGATCGGGTCACTGATATCATTCATAACTTTGGAGTGAGTGAAATTTTTACTACTGTGCCTTTTCAGGCGGATTCTGCGAGAAAAGATAAAACTACCAAAAGACCTGTGCCAGTGAGTGAGAACATCTATGGTGGAATGACCAAAGCTGAGATCTTGGAAGCTCATGAAAAAGAGCTCCTGTTGACTCAACAGGACAGAGCTGTGGAGCGAACCAAAGAAAAGAAGAATAGCTTGGAGTCCTATATTTACGAGATGAGGAGTAAGGTACCTACTTGTATTCATGAGATGTAAAAGCATGACTGGTTTGTTCTTCAGGGTTATTTATGCAGTCATCCAATTCATCTCCTGTGATATATAGTTCTTCTTGTCATGTGATCATTTTTACTTAATACTGACAGTCTGAGACGTCTCTCTTTCATTTTTCTGAAACGGTAAGACTATTAAGTTTATCCAGAAGATACTCTGTTGTGTGGTTAGTGAAGAACTGGTTTTTGAGACTGTGTGGAGTGCCAAGCTGTGGATGCCATGAGTTGTACCCCTGTACCTTTCAATCATTTTTCCATCTTTCTCCATGCTGCTTGTCATGTCCAAGCATTTAAAATTCATGCTGATTTATTTTCTTTACGGGTTTTCATTTAAATATAATTAAATAACTGAATATATGTATAGCTCTTTGACACCTACCGGAGCTTTGCAAGTGAACAAGAGAGGGAGGGCATATCAAAGAGCCTGCAAGAGACTGAAGAGTGGCTTTATGAGGATGGTGATGATGAAACTGAGGGGGCATACTCAGAAAAACTAGAAGATATAAAGAAGGTTTCATTTTACTTCTCCAATGCTGCTGCTTGTCATTTTATACCCATGCATTTTTTTTTATCATTTTCATAATATATATTTTTAATTCCTGTAGCTGGTGGATCCAATTGAGAATCGGTATAAAGATGAAGAAGCAAGAGCACAAGCTACAAGAGATCTGTTGAAGTGCCTTTTGGATCATCGCAAGTCTGCGGATTCCCTCCTTCCCCAGGATAAAGAATTGGTAAGCTAATACACAAGCCAGTAGATATCATAGCGAGTCTTCTCATAAATCCTTGTTTCAAGTTACATGACTTTGTTGTTTCAGATCATTAATGAGTGCAACAAGGCAGAGCAGTGGCTGAGAGAGAAATTACAGCAACAAGACTCCATGCCTAGGAACAATGACCCAATTATATGGTCAAGTGATATTAAAAGCAAGGCAGAGGATTTAAAATCGTATGATTCTTGATCTCTCTGTTTCCCTGTTTAATACTCGCAAATTTGTGTCAGGGGTAGAATAACCTATAAATCTTAGGTGGCTGAAATTGTTAAAATTCAATATGGAGGTTGCTAGTCTCCAAGCAATCGCCACATATATAACATGTAGGATAGCATTATATATGTGCTCCTCTGCTCCTTATAGGGCAGAGAGAGAAGGTCTATTTTGGTTCTGTTTACAAGTTACATCATTAAACTTTTCATATGCATATGCAATTTTACCCGTTATTTATTATTATGTTGACTTTGTTTTTATATGGTATATTGCATATAAAATAGGGTTAAAGTTGGAATTTTGTTAAATTTTAAGGCAAAGTTGATGAAATTTAAAGTTTTTCTTAGTCTGTGTGAAACATATTGGAAGTGATTTATAAACAGGACTAGAACAATGAAATTATGATCAATGTTTTTATTTTTGTGGCTGTCAGGTTGTGCCAACAGGTGCTGGGATCCCAGGGTTCCTCAACAAATCCAGAGAACAAGGACAAAGACAAGCCACATACTTCCAGTCACCTTTGATGAATCTCTTGACATTGATAGGCAAAGACATAAAATTTCATTATACTCCGCTGACGAAATTAATTTTCTCTCTTTTCTGGTTCTTTTCTTTTGTGTTTCAATTCTGCAAAGTGAATAGGTTCAAGTAGGTGAAGTGATTAGATTATATGGGTTAAATATTTGTGTGTGTTCTACAGCTTGCAACTCATATTTTTGTATTCTCATTTCTGTTGTCCGCCTGTTAGAATTGCAAACCAGTTGTTGAGCAAATTCTTAGTGAGAAAGTTATCAATAAAAATTGTGCCTATACTATTAAGGATTATATGTATTGTGAGTACCTGAGGCAAATATTATATTTTCTATGTTTACCATGCAACTCTAGTTAATTGTTGATGAATTAACACTATCAATAATGATAGAATCAGAGATTTAAAGAAAAGAGTGGATTAAGTGTTGAACCACTGGTTCAACTGTCCTGGAATGCTTATTCAAAGTTCAGTTTATTTTTGGAAATCTGTTTCAAAATTTGTATTTATCAAACAAAATTCTATATATTTAGAAAATAAAAATTCAATTATAGAAATATTAAATTGTTAACTCTGCTTTAAAATTTAACAAACTTCCTACTTTAATTAAATTCCATATTACTCAATCTACCTTCATAACCAACACAACAACTAAAACTCCAATTAAATTGTTAACTAAAATTCTTCTTAATAACTTCATTAAGCATTTAATTCGATCTTTCTCGATCTTTTTTTAAATGACTCTATGTTGCTTGATCTACCTTCATAACCAATGTATCCAATTGCCATTTTATACCATCCCAACCATCTCAAAAATGATTTTTAACTATTTTCTCTTCAATAAATTGTTGCCACCGAAACAAGTATATATGTCTCTAACTGTCTCTACAGTAAAATAACGCTAGGCATCATTGGCAATGAATTGACGAGAAATTATTGTCAATGATTTTATTTGTAGAAGACTAAATTAAATGCTCTTTTGATTAATTAAATGCTAATAATGAGACCCCAACGCATAAAAAAGAGAGTAACTCTTAGTGAATTAATAATTTTCTTCAAGGTCGAAACATTACATGCATTCATATGCATATGGAAAAGAATGTCATCAAAACTCTACAATATACAAGTAACATCAATGTTATTAAGATCGGGCTAGAAACCGGCCAACTAGTGGTCCAACTAATCCGATCCAACAAGTTGGATCAGTTCACCCTTTTTAAAATTAAATTAATTTTTTTTATTCAGAATTTCATATAAATAACTCTGAAATTTTTACTTCCTTACCGGTCTAGTCCCAAGTTAACTCTAATTTAACTCCAATCTGACTTACTAACCCTTGACCCAATAACTCTACCAGTTCAATCACCTCTACAGGTTTAATAACCTTGGGTAACATAGCTTAACATAGTAAAAGCAACAGACTAAGCATTATGCTAAAATTAATTAAAATGGTTAGTACCAGGCTCTACCTAAGTTATTTATATAAATAAAAAATATCAGTAGCAAAAATTCGAAAGCAAAGTACAAAGTTCTAAGTGGCCAAAAAAGAAAACCGTTTTCATTATGATGCATGTCGCGTGTTAACAATTCTAAAGAATGTTCTACCAAAAAAAAAACACACAATTCTGAGCAATATAGGACCCTATAGTCTTAGCAAGATGCACTTCTGAAGAGAATACACACATTTCATTTTTACAGTTTGATTCTTACTTCCTACAATGGCCTAGCTGACTTTATCTACCTTGGAATATCAAGTCCATTGCTGACATGCCTGTACTTGAGTCTTGAGCTCATACTTCACATTCTCATATGAATCACAAATCAAATCATAACCACTGGTTTTCCTGGGACTTTGAAGACAAATCTTCACTGCATACATTCTTACCAGTTTCTTTTAAGCTTTAGTGCCCCTGGATTAAGACATCAATGATGAATTGCTATTTAGACAAAACTCAAAAGCCTATTTATTGATAATCAGCTTTCCGGCTTAATGTCAACTTAGTCTGCCATGTTCTTGAGCTTCTAAAGAGCATTGATACTGCAAAAACCATTCATTGTTATTAGGAAAATTCAACATCCCAAACGTTCACATCTGGAAATATACATGCATGAGAAGAAATTTCAGACAATCAAGGGCCGTGGTCCATCTTTGTTGACCACTGGTGACCGGCATGACCAGATAACTCCAGAGTTTACAGAGCCACTTGGGTAGCTCTAGAAGAACTTGGCATAGGGAATTCAGTCAACATCAAACAGATGGCCTAGATGACAAGGAATTGCTTGTGAGAATTTTATCTTAGTAACTTCATGCAACAAGAGCCCTGAATCAGTTTCCTCACGTGATGTTGATTAACTAGCTCTGTTTGCCAATTTCCTCAACACATGACATAAGAATCTGGTGGTATTTGAACCAAATCTTGCCATAAGTTCTGAGTAATGTACAAAATGTGGGAAAGCCACGCAGGAACCAACGCCTTTACACCAAGATTCAGTTCGTTTTCTTCTTGGTACTGGCTTTCTTTTTTGATTTTTTGAATCTTGATCCACTTTCCTGCAAAATTCAAAGTCATTCAGAGACAGATTCATCCGACAAATACAGCAATCACTAGAGGATGCGATTCATATTTACCCTCCGGTAATGCCTATAAGCAGCTTGGCCTGTCAACTCCTGCCCATCTTTGGTGACATATACCTGTAATGCATAGAGGATCAAGATCCCAAGTAATATGCCAAACAATAACAACATAATGATGGCAAAAAAAAACAACATAATGATGGCAAAAAAACAACTACAACAAAAGCCTTATCCCACTAGATAGAGTTGGCTATAAGGATCACATGATGCCATTGTGCTTTGTCGAAAACCAAATCCTATGTTAATATGCCAAACTATGCTTTGAAATAATAATCCTATACTTAAGCAATTCACTTCAAAAACTTCAATTAACGATAATACAAAAACAAAAATAACCACAAGATAAATGCAAGTCAGCAGCATTCGCATTATTGCTTTATGTTCATTCAGTGATGACAGTCAAATATATTGCTGTACAAGCTATCCAAGTCTAACATTTTAACTTTAATCACAAATAACAACATTTGGAAATCAAGAAGCTTGCTGGAAGTTATAAAAGCAACACCGTGCAGTGAGCATGGTTCAGTATTGAGAAAGATGAAAGGCAATAACCAAATTATCCATCACTCATAGATTATAAAAACTAGAATAGCAAGCCCAGTGCTGTCGCAGCGAAGTATATTGTCACTAAAGTAATGGTATCTTTCAAAATGCAACAAAAGCATCGGAATGAGAGTAACAAACCTAGATGCTCGAAATGACAGAAACAGAAACATAACTAATTCGTTATTGTATAGGTGTTGACATATAAAAAGGTAAGGGTATTGTGTTATATTAGAAAGGAATTCCAAAGATCAAATCATACAGCAATATTTCTCCCCAAGAAAAGGAATCATGATATGCGATAATCCTACATTGCATTATATTCTTAAGTATTCTTAACAGCACAGAAGGCTTTTATTCACATGAAAATTATAAAGGTACCATTTTTTAATCAATCAGTAGACATCATATCTATGGCCTGCACGTGCCATCAGTCAAGCAAATAATTTCAACAAGTTGAACACGTTAAAAACATTGAGCAAAATATGAAAGTAAGAGTCTGGACCAACCTTTCTTCCATCTGATGCTGTAAACCAATGACCAACAGATTGACCCTTTGCTTGAACACGTCTTCTGCCTGCATCCTTTGGCATATTGGCACAGTTCTTTGGTTCCACCCAATTTGCAGAAGTATGCAAGATTTCTGCAGAATCAGGCTTGTTTGCTTTACTTTTTCTTTTTGACATAGTTTTTGTGTTACTTTTTTTGGTTGCTTTCCTCTTAGAAGATTCCCCACCACCTAAAGAAGAATTAAATTTTGGAGTCACCCAGCTCCCAGAAGCATGAAAAGGTTCTTCAACAGTCAATTCTTTTCGTTTGGTTCTTCCCTTACTTGAACTTTTCTCAGTGTAACCATTCCGAACTTCCTTCTTTTTGGAAGCTTCTCCATTGCTAAATTGTCCCCTGAAATCAAAATAAACTCATAATGCATCATTACCTGCAGAATTATTCTCTCATTTCTAAAGGTAATACCAAAAGATGTTAATGGTCAGATAAAAAGCTGTCAGAATTTACATGTAATCAATATGTGATGCATTCAGTTGGTGATTCACTTTGTCAACACCTAGAGGATGAAAATTGCACAGGCGACTCCGAACTAGTTGCCTAATTCTTGGATCCTTGTGGAAAAAATATTGATGAGCTGGAGGAGGTGGATAAGCTGAATTCCAAATTTGTTCATCCCTTTGACAGCTAGTGGACTCGAGCAAGCTCTCATAGTGACTTGCAGATACTGAAGTTTCCACTTCTTTGTCCTTTGCAGAACGAAAGTATTCTTCACAAACCTCATTCAGTGCAGGTGTTGGAATTGAAAAACTCTTCACTGGGGAAAAATCTTTCCATAGATCCTGATTTTGGTCCCTACTAAATGATGCTTTTCTACTTTGGTCAGAAGAAGTTACAAATTCGCTTGGCTTACATGATGGTTCCTTGAAGGATGGATCAATCTTGGGGGCACCATTAACATCTTCACTCACAGGGTCATCAGAATCCGAGTCAGAATCAAGTAACTGAAACCTACGAAGAGGACTAGTTGTCAACTTTGGAAACATCAACCCACTCTGGCCCATCTCCAAAGTAGCAGAAGCTAGGATACCTGAAGCTTCTTTTATTTTTCTTTGTTTGCAGTTCCCGGATGCATGAGTAGTTAAAACTCCAGACCCGTTCAGTGAAACTTTGGAGCCACTACACAAAGGCTTATTCCATTTTGATGGGCATGCTTTGACCCGATATGGAAGAAACACAATAAATTTAGTGACAAATAAAGATATGAAATTTGTATACAGAGAAGAGTAATATAATGCAAGGACTGAAATATGGGATTTATTAAAACATATCCATTAGCAAAAGTTTCATTCGATAGGGTTTGGTATTAGATTACATTAAAAGGTGACGATAATTCATATGGTTGCATCACTTAATAACCTAAATCTATAAATAAACATCTAAGGAAACCCAATTACTTGAACTAATGAAGTAGTTCTTAAAACCATCCATTCTAATGAACCACTGAATAGTGATACAAAACTAGAAAGACTTGAATCACCCATTCTTGTACAAGTGAGTATGCCGCTGTTACAGGACACACAAAAGAGGGCAAGCTCATTCTGGGACCTCAAAGCTATTAACACCCTTTCACCATCTGGCATTTGCCTTTTCCAAAAGGCTTAATCAGATTTTTTCAATATCCATTTTATAGTCAGAAATTATGGCGCTGACCCTAAATCCTATATTATTTTCAAAATCTAACCCGAACCAAAATAATTAAATCCCAAATCAAAGGAAAGAAAATTTCGAAACCCCCACCTTCTTCCCTTTCTGGAACGCTAGTAAGTTCAGTTCGAAAAAGTTATCAGTTCAATGAGATTTCTTTCAATATTTTCTCTACCTCGTCCTGACTATCTAAAAAGATCGATAAATGCACAAGAAGGTAAAAACCCAGTCCAATCAAGGGAACCTCCTCTTCAGAAAAACATTATCACGAAATCCAAAATAAGAAAATTAGATATAAAAGAGATGCAAAAAGGTACAAGCTGTTACCATGAAAGTCTTCCCCGTCCGAGAACTCCTCGATATCATCGTCACCGTCACAACCCAGCTGTAGCCCCTCCTGCCTCTGGACGGACGACGACGACCCATCAGAATGTCCTCGGCGTAGCCGCTTCAGAATCCGAGGCGGTGGGTCAGGAGCCAGTTCCGGGTCGGACTCAGCCACATCAGGTCCGAATCCTTCCTCATCCTCCACGCGCGCAGAAGCACGGGGAGGACTGCGCGGAGAACGAGAGGCTGGTTCATCAAGAGTGTGATCCAAATCAAGACCGAGAGAGAAAGAGGGAGCTTCACAATCTGCCATCGCAGCAGAATTACACGGAATGGGAAGTGAAAGATGAAATGTAAACGAAGAATTTGAAGAGTTGGGTTTTGAATTTGAGACGAAAATGGAGGGAATTGCTGAAAATATAATAATTTGGCGGGTCGGTGAACGAGGGTTTGGGTGAAATTGTGAAAGTAAAAACTCGCGTTAGCCGGTTGGATCCGGTTCGACCGAATCGGTGGGGATATTTTTTCAATAAAAAAAGAAAAAAGTTTGGGAAAATCCCAAAAAAGACCTCCAAAATTGTAAAATCTCAAATAAATGATTTCCTATCAAAATTAAAATGAAGTATAATATCTCTTATCATTTGTAGGAAATAAACTTAATTTGGGATTTTAAAATTTTAGAGATCTTTTTTCTAGGATTTTCTCAAAATTTTTTCTTCATCAATGAACCAATATGAATAATATATAGATAAAATATCAACCCGTCGTTATATAATTAAAAACTTAATAAAAAAGTGTATTTTTTTTCCAATGTTAAAATTAGCTAAATTTCTTATGTTACAATTAGACATGAGAATACCACTCCATATGAACAAGAATTATAGCTCCATGGATGAATCATTTGCATTTATAGCCAATTATAACCTTATCAATTGAATGATAAATTATTTTTAAAAATATACTCCCTCCAGTCCTAATTATAAGACAAAGTTGACTTTTTTGGAGAAATTAAGGAAGCCAATTAAATCATTTTAGAGTATTTATATTTTTAGTATCTTTAGATTATATATTAGTTTATTAATCAAATTACTTAGTTTGAAGAAAAAAATATAAATATAAATATTCTAAAGTGATTTAATTGGCTTCCTTAATTTCTCCAAAAAAGTTAACTTTGTCTTATAATTAGGACCGAAGGGAGTAATATTGTCTCTATATTTTTTTTTATCATGTTTAACACATGTTCATAAAAAAGTGTACTTGACATTCTATTGAGATAAGGTTTTATTGTTGTTGTTGTTGTTAATAACACAAATACAAACTTTTCATTAAAATATTTGTCATTTTTGAGTTTTTAAAATAATTTTCATTTTTAATTTTTAATGACTATCGTTTACATTTGCATATTCATGTTCAGTTTGTATGAAGCAAGTTATTTCTACTTCAATAGTTATTATTGCACCTATAGGAATTTAATTGTTGTCAACAAACTATAACAAATGCAGTATCAGCAAGATATATAAATATTGTTATAAATATATGGCACTTTTAGTCCGTTAAACTTAATATATTTTTTCATAATAAATAATCACAGCAAAAATTCAATAATTTTAAAAGCATTTAACCAGAGAAACCATAGTGCACAAAAGGAAATAATACCGATGCCATCTATGCTTGCATGATAATCTAATTTCTCATTGATATATTTGTCCCGAGACATAAATTATACACTAATTAGCAACATGCTTCCTTCCCCTAAGATTTTGCTAAGATCCTGCACAAAATGAAGACAAGATTACAAAACAGGCCATTTCCCAAGACAGATTATTCCATTGCATTGAGGCAATTAGGCACAAATGGGTTTGGAAAAAGATTTATCAGCTCAGTGCCCAAGTATGAGACATATTGAAGAACCAAAGGCATGATATGGCCACGGTCTGAGATGGGAAATGTGAGTTTATTCATGGTCCTTCAGCACTTGGAGCAGCTTCCAAAAGATGCCTGTACTTTTTCCTTAGTGCCTGCTAAATTAAATGAACTACTTCCTCCTTTCTGCTTCCTGTCAATCGTTCTTCGGTTACAACGGCGAGCAAATTTTGCCCCTGCTTAAATCTTATATCTTCTGCTTGAGAACATGGCGCAATTGGAGTTTCTGGCTTTCCATCCGAGCCTCCAGAAGCCGGGCTTTCAGACTATTCTTCTGCGTGCTGCGAGGAATGCATCCCTTCATACCTCTGTGTGCGTGCGGATTTCCTGACTCGGGGGAACTCAACTGGCACAAAAGATCTCTGGGGCTCAACCCGCCTTTGCCGGATCCCCGATCAGGAGACATGAGGCCCCCACAAGATAACCTTCCATTTGAAAGCCTACCGTTCATGCCATCCACAGAGACTATCTTGTAATTTTCCCCATTGTTTGGGCATGACTTCCAAATCCTTGGTATGGATGAGATCTTTTTTGTTTGCTTAGTTGGTGGAACTGAGCAGACTTCACTGATTTCAGTAATTGGCGTCTCGTCACCACCATTTTCTTCCCATTCCAGCACACTTCCTGACATATTACTCTCTCGACAATTCTTGTTCACAGAACAGGCACTACCTTCGGGTGAATAACTTGAGCCCTGATCCTCAATATGGCTCACAGTTTCCCATCCACTTTCATCCTCTATCTCTCCGTTATCATCCACATAAAAATCTGAACGTCTCTGAATGGCGTCCTTAGTTATCATGTTGGCTTCAGGGCTCACTGTGTGAATCTTAGAAGCATGACTAGCTGGAGAATAAGCAACACAAGGTTCGATCTCCCTTTCGACAGGTTCACCGCCGTTTACTTCTTCAAAAATGGCAAACATGTCATCTGGATTAGGAGGTTCATATGAAAATCCCTTGATATCCTGTATCTTCACTGCAGCTGCGGCCTGTCGAAGTGACTGTGCCTCTCTCACCTCCTTTGAATTGAAGTCTGCACCTCTTAACTTCAAAAAATTTTCCAAATCTGCTACAAGTTTATTCATCTGTGAGTATTTCTCTTCAAGAGCAACTTTTGCATCTATTAACTTCATTTGAACACGTTCTTCTCGCCATACTTCAGCCATCTGTAACATCTTCCGCTCATCTTCCACTTCTTCCCTAAGTTTCATAGATTCCCTTTTCAATGCTTCAACTTCAGCCTTGTCTTCCCCAATTTCTTTAGCAAGCTCATCACATACTTCCTCGATCAAAACTCTGGCCTTCCTTTCCTTCTCATAATCTTGCATATAACGCTTAATTGATAATTTGGCATCTGCCAATTCATTCACTAACCTTGAATTGACAATTTCAGTCCTCTGGCGACTTTTCCTTTCTCGGTTTAATTCTGTTTTAATGTCATCAATGTATACACGAATTTTCTCATGTTCTCTGCTTCTCCATGATGCCCTTTCCTCACTTACTTTCCTCAAGAAATGCTCAAGTTTCTTTTTTGAGGTGTGTTGCTCCGTCTCAAGCTCCTGAATGCGTGCCCGAGCCTGGTCAAGTTCAGCTTCAAGAGCAGAAACGACAGATACAGCGCTCACCTTTTGATCAACAAGTTTCATTTGGTTGTAGATATGTTGCGCCTCATCAGGGGTTTTCAGGCAGACGGGATCCCACTTCGTTACCCCCTCCATTGCAGAGTTGGAAAGATGGAAAGATGGCTCAAGCTGAAAAATTGAGGGATTAAGATTAGCATTTCAAGCTTCTTATTATACGAACAAATAAAAAAATCCTCTTATGGTTGATATTCTAAATGCTACTTTCAACATGAGATCTTACTTTTAAAAAAAAAAAGTGTGATAAGAATCCATGCCCTTCTACCAAAATCTAAATGAGCTTTTACACATCATGAATCTAAGCAACACTCAAAATCTCATTAAAAAGCTCCAAGGCATGTCGTTCCACCAAAGGCGCTTCTAAATCATTTCTATCAGTCAACTTAAAGCTTCAATTTAGGGATTATTGCCATGTCAAACTGTACTTGCACTTAATGTACAACTGCAATTGCTATGTTATAATCGGACGCATATCTCTAGCCTAATCTGATAAGATCACACCTTTGCCCAAAGCGTAAACAAATCATTAAAACTGGTCCTCACATGCCAGGTCAGGCAAGGAGAACCCAATACAGTATAGAAGAAAATTGTGACTACAGTCTCAACACCTATACGGCCTTCACTCAATAATCTTCAAGAACAAGGAACTATTAACACTCAGGAGTTCAATTGAGAAATTAAAAATGCCATACCTCACAGAAGTGTCCACTCTTTGCACCAGCAATGAGACGAGGGCTTTGTGATAGATTGTTCAGATCAGAACAATTGGTAGCACCATTTTGATGGTTGAGAAACCGGTGGCCTCCATGCCGGCCAATTCCATGCTGTTGATGAGTAAAACCACATTGATTATGCAAATGATGCTAACCACATTGACCATTATGGCACAAGAATAACAAGCAGCAACAAAAAGAAATTCTCTAATATTAATAGAAAAACTTTGATATCTAATAACAGGTCCTAGTGCAAAAAGGATGCTGAAAAAGGGATCCAAATGAAGTCATACTTCAATTATAAAGTGCATCTAAATGAATTACTAGGAAGGACAACAACTGTAGATAATAAACATCCCATCCAGTAACGGGGAAAAAGATATCTTATAAAATTGCACATGTGCACAGGTATACGCTAATTGCATTTTACAAAACATTAAAGAACAGTGACGTCGAAACTCTTAAAAAGTTTTTCAGTAGAACAGAAAATCAATGAACTGGATATAACTTTTTAAGCTCGAAAAGATAACTGAATATCTTCCTCTGGAAGTCTAATATATGGCAAACACAACAAGGAGCTTGAAGAGTGATGATAAAGATCCAATCTCAAAAGTCAACCTTAAACTTCAAAATTAAGCAACAATCAAATCAAACAAAAGAAGTCTTGAATAAATTTACTCCCAATGATTAGGCTATAATGCGGATAAATTAGCTCAATGCTGCAAAATAGAACTTCAATCACAAGCAGCTAATGCAAGAAACATAGGCATGTGAATGAATACTACGGATCTACAGTAAACAAAAACACAAATCCAAGAGCAATACTGAAGCTACCTGAAGTCCCGACCTTGCCGGCGCCATCTCCGGCTGCTGCAACCGCCACAGCCCAGCGGCGAGCTTCCTCACTGACACGCTCGCTTCCCTTTGTTTCTTCCCTTTGGCTCTCCTGCCGCATCCAGCATCCGACTTCTCATCCTCTTCAAGTGGATCGTCGTTCTTCCCTTTATCATCGGTCTTCCACTTCAGTAAAGGGGTTTCGGGTCGGCTCCGTCGACCCAAGGGAGCACCATTTTTCCTGAACCGGGCCAATGGGGTTCTGGGTTTTCGTCGGTGAGATGCCTTGGGAGGCTGAAGATCTGAGTCCGGCGAGGGATTTCGAGTCCTCAAAAGAATATTCTCCGAACATTTTGACGGCTGTTGAGACTTTGCCGAAACTTTCATCTTCTCCGGCGAGTGTGGGCCACTCAGATATCCAGACAGACAATTGCTTCCTGCATAAATATCCCCAAAGAGAAAGCAAGAAAGATAGATACAGAGGCACAGAGAGGAAGAGAAAGAGAGCGAAATAGAGCGAGAATCTGTGTGTGTTTGTGGTGGAGCTTGTGAAGTGTGTGCAAGTGTGAGTCTGAGAACACGAGAAAGTACAGAGAGAAAGGGAGAGCGAAAGGGACGATATGCCTCTGCAAGAGAGAGTGAGAGAGATGGCGTTTTTCAGGGATTAGCTGAGAAAACGACGCAAGCGGGTACAAAATACGTAAGTCATTCCGTATGTTTCTACGGTCAACATACCTCTTCCAAGGCATTCTTCTTCTTCTCCTCCTCCTCCTCCTCCTCCGGGCTGAACAAATTAGTAAATTACTACGGGACAATTTGGTTCACGTTTGGGCAACACAACGACGTCGTGTGACAGCGCCTTCTGGGAAGAAACATAGTGATACATATTCGAGGAAAGAAACGACGTCGTATGCCAGAAGGAAGTGGTGACTTTTTTTGCTTTTCGCCAGAAGAGACGTTATGATTTGAATCTTATCATCCCCACGTAAGGGAATCTACTGCCTAGTTTCAATGATAAAATAATTTCGTAAACTTTTCTCGATGATACGATTATCTTTTTTTTTTTCCCTTTCTGTTTTTAAGTTTTTATTGATAAATAATTTCATTATTTATTTCCGAGTTCCAATGAGAAACAACAATGTCCTCGTATTCCTTTCGGTAGAAATATCAAAATCGTTTACTTAGAAATAAATAAAAAAATTATAAACATGTTCATGCGGTCAACAATTTAAAAATGCAGAAAATAAAGTTAAAATAGTGCATATAAACAATGCAATTCAGATCCATCTAATTAATTATAAATGATAAAATTAAAATTTGTCAAGTATGTAGATTTTAAGGAACCTTTTGGCTTTTGGTACGTTTACTAGTAAGGAAAGTCTTAACTTTTCAAGGATAAAGATGATGTGATCAAACAATCAATCTTTCAACGCTGAAATTAGGTGATAGAAGTTACATAGTGACCATTTTGAAATATATTGCACGGGAAATCCCCATTGCATGTTTTTTTTTTTTGCATAACTGATAACTTTCCAATTTAAAAATAAAATATTTTATCTATAATAAAAACATTTACAAATTAAAAACTTAAGTTAATTATAGTTTTTAAATTAAGTAATTAATTATTAGCTTATTAAAATATCAATAAATTTTTCTTTGTTTTGAAATGACGGAGGCTTATTGAATCTTGGAGCAAGATTTAGAAACACTTTGTCCCTGAATCCAAAAAATGTAAATAAAAAAAGGCATGCATGAAAATTACACATTATGATGAAAAAAATAATGACAATAATCATGACCCAAATATTGTCCAACAAAAATATCAAAGACCTAAATTATGTGAGATAAATTTTTTAAACCCCTTCATTTAAAATTGATAATACTCCCTCTTGTGATTGATATAAGATTTATTTAGGGAGAATTGTAAATAAATATCTTATTAGAAACATATTTGTTAAATGAGACCAAAGATCTTTTACACATAAAGGAAGATTGTATGAACACAAGGGAATGTCACATAGGGAAGATATATTAAACATGGAAGAAGATTGTTTGAACACAAGGGAAGGTCTTTTGTACATAGTAAAAATTGTTTGCACCCCAAGGTCCCATTTGATAAATAAGTTTCCAATGAGGTATTTATAGACAATTTTTTCATTTATTTACCTAATTTGATTAGATGAAATAAGTTAGTTAAAGTAGTTAATATGACTTTTTTTTTAAACACCACGATCATCTTTCTTAATTTCATTCATCCCCCCTTTATCTGATTAAAGTTTTCTCAAGGCAATTTAGTTGTGTTGTTTAAAGTTTAAACTAGTAACCCATGAATGAAGAAAAAATAAAACTTCTTGGTAAAAAATGTTTAATTTTAACAATTAAACCGCTTTTTAAGAATGGAAAATTGCCAAAAAGAAATCCTCATTATAAAATTTTTCGGGCAAAAGGGCACAAACGCTTGAACAAGTGCAACTATTGTCTGCAATCTATTTTCAACTATACACAAATACATTCCATTCATATATAGTTGAAAGGAAAATATTTAGATCAAGTTTTTTATATACATTTTTTCAAGTTCTTCAATCGTATGTTATCATGTGTTATGTTTTTAAATTATTATAATTTAAATATAAACCCGAAAGAGAAAATAAAACACATGGTTTTATGTGATTGATAAATTTGATGTAATGGATATAAAAAAAACTTGATGTGAGTATGGTCCATTTAGATACTTTTAGACAATAAATTTTATAATGTAAGATAAAAATATATCATTTGACCTTAAAAATCCCAAATCAATATGATTGTTTATAAGAGTATTGATATTAACTATTATTGTATAGTAATTGACGACTCATTTTAATATAAAATCAATGATTAAGATTTTAAAATTTAAGTAATATTTTTTTGTCTTTTTTTTAAATATATATGTATATATAAAATAAATTTTTATTGAAAAATAAAATCATGACGATTAGTGCACGCGGGACAGGGGAGCGTGGAGAAGAGGCGTGGGACTGTGGTGGATATGGTAGAAAACAATTGGTGTAGGAAGGGATTGAATGAATGAATGAATAATAATAATAAAGTGTACTGGCAAGGCCCTCTTCTATTTGTTCCGTTCCATAATTTTGGTATCCTCCCTCAAAAGCATCCGAGGGACTCTCCACGTGTCCCTCCATCCACTCGCCACGTGTCGCACGTCTACGTCCCCTCCATCCACGTACGACAAACCCACAGGCCACACACCCACATGGGCCTCTATATTAAATGCCTCCCTCACACAGACACACACCTCAATTATTTTAACCAATTAAACATTCACCCTTTTTTTTCCAATTTTGTTATCGTTAAAAAATGAGTTAGAACTTGGATCTAGTCTTTTTTTAATTTAGTATAATCTAAAAGAGGCGGTTAACGGCTATTTAATCCCAACTTAGCTCCCTACAAAAGTAAATTAATGTATTGATTATTATGTGTTTGGTGGTGTGGTTTTTTTTTGGACAAATGTGTTTGGTGATGTGGTTGCATGAAAAGTGATGGTGAGAATCAGGGTTGATGGGCCAGGGCCTAAAAAGGCCGACCCTTTTAAACCCAGATTAAGAAGGATTGTTGTTTTTCAAAGTCCAGTTCAAAAGTATCGGGGTTAGGGTTGGCCCATAAGACTTGAAACCCCTCTCACAAAATTTTACAATTTTTATTTTTTTGCAGTTTTTTTTTAAAATTGTAACAATGAAATTCCTAATTTAAAACATAAATATTGTTAAAATTATGATGTAAACGGTATGCATCATGCAACAAACAAACACAGTCATTAAGTCATAATCAAAGGTAAATTATTGTCTACATACCACAATTACAGATAATTAATGAAAAGACTTAACAAAATTAAAAATACTTCTTATAAATATGTCTCGAAAAGCGTAAGTAGTCAATAAAATAAAACAACGCAAGATATAAATAAAATAATCACCAGAAAATAAGTTAAAAAATACAAAATTGGTAAGAATCTTTATGAAATAAGAAATATCTTTTATAAGTTTTTAATTTTTAGGATTATTAATACATAATATTCTTATGAAACTTAATTCTAAAAAAGATGATAACAACTAAATATTTACAATATCATTAAAAAAATATAAAAAATAATATTATTATTATCATATAAATAATTTTAAATTATAAAAAAATATATACAGCCTAAAAGGGTCAATCCTTTTAGACCCGTTTTCACTTATGAGATAAAAATCTAAAACCCAACCTTTATAAATTTAGAGTCTACACATACCCTTATAAAAATCTTAAATTCTTCCCTGCTTTAATATTGAAAAGGCAAATAGGGGTTGTGATGAAATCCACAAAATCTCCCTAGGAATTGTGGGGCATGCCTTATCATGGGGTCCCATACTTCACTTTCTAGCACAGGCATGAGGGTTTTTCGTAAATAATCATTAGGCTGCAAAAATAAACGGAATGGAAAAAGAAAGGGAAAATACCAGTTAGGTCCCAAGCTACAGAATTAATCTCAAAAAACTCCCTTTGCAAATTTCAAGGTCAGAAAAGTCCCTAAGGACTTTTCTGACAACAATTCCCTTTGAGCAATTACTAAAATAACCCCACTTAAATTTAAAAAAAGGAGCTTCATTTTAAAAAGAAAACACAGAGGGTTCGAATTGCTAGATGCACGCTCTGCTTCTCGTTCCTCCGTCGTGCCCTGGTTCTCCGTCTAGCGTCGGTGGCCTTCGACGCCGCGTCGCTGCCGTTCGACTCGGCATGGGTGAGTCCTCTGTTCCCCAAACATGCATCGCAGTCCGCCGGCGAAGCAGCCGCTGTTCCTGGGCAGCGCCAGCGTCGGCCGGTGTTGCAGCGGAAAAGAATCTGACGTCCGTCCAACAACGTCAGCCGCATCACTCCTTCCAACACCCAGCGTCCCTCCATTGCTCCTTCGACGGTCAGTCGTCCGCGCGTTTGATGTGTGGTTTTTTTTTTTTGTGAAATGGCACCATTAATCTATTGGGTTGCCACTAGTTTGGGATTGGGGGAAAGTATTGATTCTTGGAATTTTCTTAATATCCGCAAATGTTTCTTAATATCTTATCCCAATTCCAGATAAAGAGAGCTATGTCAAATAGGTTTTAAGAACCTATATTTGATGTTGGTTATATCTCTTCTGAACCAGTTGAAGTAAGTCCCCATTCTCATATAACCTTATTCTTTTTTCTTTGATGTTGCAGACATTGATTTTATTTTTTCGAATGTATAATTTTCTGAAATCAAAAGATGTTTCATCTCTCAATTCACAATCAAATTGGTCGTATACTTCAGCATGTGCAGAGCACAATTATGAGCTTTTCCTCTGAATTATGTCATATAGGTTTTAAGAACAAGACAAACAGCCACTATACATGGATCTAGCATTCGCAAAGGTCTATATGATGTCACCCTCATGCTAAATAACTCAAAGTGAGGAATTGATGCCTTAATTTAATGAAACTACTTTTTGTTTTTATTAAGATGACAAGAACTGCATGTGTTGATATACTTAATTAATTTGTGATAGATGCTGCATATTTTAATAGTCATAACGTCTAAACTTGTAACTACATATGGTTCTATTGGTAAAATGTTCTCACCATTTTTCTTGTTTTCATGTCAAATTTTTTTAGTAAGTCTATCATAACAACATAAGGGATGGTATGTGTTTGTTTGACTGATGATTGATGTTGTTTTCCTGTATCTTAGTTTGATATATATTTTTTTGCATAATTATCATAGAATAGTTAGGAAGCGTTCTACGATGCTTCGTACTTAGTTATCTCTCATTTTAGTGAATATGCTTCAACAAAAAAACATAGTTTGCTTGAAATATTTCATTGAGAGTTTTTACGTTTCTTTGAGAAACATGAGCTTTTGTTTTCCCTAAATCCTAATCCTTTCATGACTTAACGAGTTATTATATAAGAAAGCCTCAAGGCCTTTCCTTCCAATTTGGGATGTTAATAAGCTATTTGTACTGATTTATGAACCCCTCCTCGTGGGACAAGAGAGAGACTGATTGTATGTTCTTAAAAGATCTTGTTTTATATTTTCCCTAGACCATTGACCAATTGTTTTTCCAAGTCAGGAATATTGATAGTAGCAACACCTATCAATTATAGTTCTGACACTGCAGTTATAAGCTTTGTTGGTTATTTTCACCAGGATACTTGCTTCTGATACCCATGGTGGAATCAATGTATGGGATAGAAGAGTGAAAACTCTCCCGTGTCTTGAGCTTGCTTCTAGCTCCTCTGGTATGCTTAACAACATCCAACTAAATGCAGAAAATCAGGTTGAGTGTTGTGTCTTCATTCTATAATGTCATTGAGTTTTTTGTGCTTTTCTCAACTTTGGATGTTAATATTTGATGTCTCTAAAACTTTCCCGACATAGATTGAGTTGAAATAGTTCCAGAAGTAGGCACGTGTATCTAAAGGTTCAAAATTTGTATCACTTATGAAGTCTTGAGAAACTGGTTATTTTGAACTATACACACCCTTTATATAGCCCAACAAAACTAATGCTTAACCATGGCCTTACAAAAATCCAGTTGGTAGCATAGATAATATTGCAGTTATGTATGCTTGATTTTCCCAGGTTCTGATGTCTTGTTCAATTTTTCTCTATATATAATACTTTGAGAAATCATTAACAAGGAGTGTTACCTTGATTCCAGATCATTTTTGGTGCTGGGAAGCATGGTATGGTGTATGTGTGGGATATTCGGGGTGGAAGAGCATCTGCTACTTTCCAAAGTCACAAAGAGGTTGTAGCTGAGATTGTGTTACTGCATATAGTTAATTGATATTTATCATATTTAAGACGGGAGAATTAGAAATAAGTGAAGAGCCAAGGACTTTTCAGTGGATGAAGCAAAATAACATACAAGTTTTTCTTAGGTCTATAATTTGTGATGTAATCCACGGTATTGCTCGAAATTAAGTATGTCTTAGCTTCCACTATTTTTATCATTTTAAATTTAACTTTGAGATGAAGACTTGTATGAAACACAGAAATGAGTTCTTATAGGGTAATCAAATCGGTCCATCGAAAGGCTTATAAGGTTCTGAATCTCACTGGATATATTGCATCTATTGTGTATTTTGGATGTTAATAAATTATTAGATATAAGCTTGTGACAACTTAATTGCTGTAGAATATACATTTATGCCTTTTTGGTATCAACAACATTATCCCTGTTCTGTGATTTGCAGCACAAGGTGCTTGCCCGATATACTTTTGTTCCTGGGGTCAATTAAGCATTGATTTGTTTGTTAAGACAATTGCGAGATGTATTTTATGATATATAGCTTTCTAATTTTTATTTACAACTTGTAAGAAAGAAAGTTTTAAAGATATGTTTACAACACATGTTGCTACGTTGACAACACCTTAAGTTCTTTTTACAAGTGTTTAAGCTATGTTTACAACTACTTCCACCAGGGACACCAGGGCAGTAGCTTGTGCAACAAGCCACAACATAGACACCACTTTCTTCTATCATCGTTTACAATATGTTATGCTATATTTACAACATCGTCAGTGATATTAACATGTACATATCAGTTATTTTGCTCAGGTTGTTGGACATGTCATTTGAACAAGTGTTTGTTGTTTTTATGTTTACAACACATATTGCTACATTTACAACACCTTAAGCTCTTTTTACAAGTTTGTGCAACGTTTACAACTACTCCCACCAGGGACACCAGGGCAGTAGCTTGTGCAACAATCCACAACTTAGGCACCACTTTCTTCTGCCATCGTTTACAATATGTTCTGCAATATTTACAACATCTTCAGTTATATTAACAACTTAATAAGTGTTATTCCCAGGTGGGGACGCTATAGCGAAACAAAAGTGAAAACACATAAAAAATAGGCCCTTCTGACCGCGTACGCTGTGGGGACGCTATAGCGAAGCTAAAGCAAAAATACATCAAAAATAGGCCCTTCTGACCGCGTACGCTGTGGGTTCGCTATAGCGAAGCGAAAGCAACACATGTTTACAATACATGTTGCTACATTTACAACACCTTTAGCTCTTTTTACAAGTTTTAAAGCTACGTTTACAACCACTTCCCCCAGGGACACCAGGGCAGTAGCTTGTGCAACAAGCCACAACTTAGCCTCTACTTTCTTCTATCACCGTTTACAATATGGTCTGCTATATTTACAACGTCTTCAGTTATATTAACAACGTCATAAGCGGCGTTTACAACTTGGGAGAAAGAAAGTGTAAATGGTTTATGTTACAACACTTGTTGCTACGTTTACAACACCTTAAGCTCGTTTTACAAGTTCTTAAGCTACGTTTACAACCACTCCCCCCAAGGACACCAGGGCAGTAGCTTGTGCCACAACTTAGCCTCTACTTTCTTCTATCACCGTTTACGATATGGTCTGCTATATTTACAACATCTTCAGTTATATTAACAACGTCATAAGCGGCGTTTACAACTTGGGAGAAAGAAAGTGTAAATGGTTTATGTTACAACACTTGTTGCTACGTTTACAACACCTTAAGCTCGTTTTACAAGTTCTTAAGCTACGTTTACAACCACTCCCCCAAGGACACCAGGGCAGTAGCTTGTGCAACAAGCCAACACTTAGGCTCCACTTTCTTCTATCACCGTTTACAATATGGTCTGCTATATTTACAACATCTTCAGTTATATTAACAACATCATAAGCGGCGTTTACAACTTGGGAGCAAGAAAGTGTAAATGGTTTATGTTACAACACTTGTTGCTATGTTTACAACACCTTAAGCTCGGTTTACAAGTTCTCAAGCTACGTTTGCACATATTCACGTTGGAAGAAATTACTTTTCTTAGAACAAATAAACTTACACTTCTTGCTCTTCCATTTGACCGTTCATTGCTGGTTCTGTACTGTCATTATCACTATCCTCTTCAATATACACATGACCATATTGTTCATTATATTTGATTAGATGATACACCCCTTCGTCATCTACAAGATCCACAAATGTTGACGTATCAAGGGCAACTTTGAACTTCATTTGCATTTCATTCCTTTCTTTTCCCGTTATGGATGATATGATTCTTCGCAACACCTCATATGTTGTGCCTTCCTTTACGCATCTTGTTCTTACTAAACCACCAACATATTGCATTTCATCTTCTCCACCATTTAAAAACTTCCCCCCACATGAAAGAAAAAAAATAAATTCTTCCCGAACAACTTCCCATCTTTCATGTCAATCTGCAACACAAACTTCGTATTATCAACTTCCAAAGCAATATTTACAACTTCATACGCACATATTAACAACACATTAACTACATGTTTAATTCCTGCACATATGCTTTTTTTAATAACAACAAACACACTAAACACAAGGCCAAACCTCTATTCTCTTCCCCAAAAATAAACCACAGCTACGGTACGTATTAACAACTTCCACAGTAATATTTATAACTTCATATGCACATATTAATAACAAGTTAACTACACGTTTTATTCCTTCACATATGCTTTTTCTAATAACACCAAACACATTAAAAATAAGGCAAAACCCTTGTTATCTTCCCAAAAAACAGAGCACAGCTACGGTACGTATTTACAACTTCCACAGCAATATTTACAACTTCATATGCACATATTAACAACAAGTTAACTACACGTTTTATTCCTTCACATATGTTTTTTCTAATAACACCAAACACACTAAAAATAAGGCAAAACCCCTGTTCTCTTCCCAAAAAACAGAGCACAGCTACGGTATGTATTTACAACTTCCACAGCAATATTTACAACTTCATATGCACACATTAACAACATGTTAACTACACTTTTTTTTCCAACACATGTGCTTTTTCTAACAACACCAAACACACTAAAAACATGGTCAAACCTCTGTTTGCTTCACTAAAAACAGAGCACACCTATGGTACATATTAACAATTTCCACAACAATATTTACAACTTCATATGCACAAATTTACAACAATTTTTTTTGTTCATTTCAGCATTTTTCCAGCAAAGAATACCAATTACATTCATCATTCGCACTTTAAACATCAGCTCCTCTGTTACCATGCCACAAAAATAGAGCACTCTAACATAAACCCAACCCACCCAAGGTGAAATCCCAACTTCAATGATCAAGCTCATTTGTCTACCAAATTCTTAGCTTATCTTGTCTACCACCTACCACTTACTCCATTTTTTAGCTCAAGATCCAACCTTTCACCAAACCCTCGCTCTCAATCTAACCAACTTTCACACAGAAAGAAACAAAATTTTCCAGAGTTCGTTTCTCTACGTTGCTGCACGTACCTGGACGATGAAGAAGACGAGATTCCCAAGAACATTAACGCCACTTTGTATCCCTTCAATGTTGCACCTCCTAAGCCTTTCGTCCGTGTGCGTTTTTCTGTTTTTCCTTAATGCCTTGATCACAAATACATGCTTCCCTCCTCTTCTCTATGCGTTTTCTTTTCTTATTTGAGTGGGGGCTATTTTAGTCATTTCTCAAAGGGAATTGCTGTCAGACATTGAAATTTGCAAAGGGACTTTTTTGGGATTAATTCTATACCTTGGGACCTAGCTGATATTTTCCCAAAAAGAAATGGGGGAGTTAATCTTAAGATTCTTAGAAGTTTACCCTGCTTAGTTCTTAAATTTTAAGTGGTTACAATTTATAGTTAGTTCGGTTGAATTTCATAAAAGAGGATTACATATAATTTTGATGCAACAATCTAATTACAATGATTGATTGGGTTTATATAATATAAAGAAGATTACATTTTCTAATCAAGATTATATCATTTGATAATGTAATTAAGATTACACTGTTAAGACTAATGAGTGAGGATGCAAACCTCATATAATCAAATGAAAAAATTATTATTACTATTATAATTTTTTAAATTGACTAAAATATCTACCCATAAACATTATTAATTACTCGCCCTCCATTCTCTTTGCCGCTATTGTCTTCCTTGCTGTTAGTATTGTTTCCTTCCTTCACCTTTTTAATTCTAAATTTCTTTTCAATTCAAGTTTCTCTCTCTCAAAATAAGCATCACAATTTTTGCGCAAGGGAGATTATCCCAGCATATGTCCAATTTTGGCGCTCGGATATACTTTTTCTGTCGCGACAACAAAAATCCTTTTCTTTTTCTCAGATGATGTAGATATATGAACATGATGGCCAACTAATAAAAATGTTATCTTCCACCGTCCTGATCTTTTCTCTCTTTTATGGGCTTTTTTTTTTAATGGTGATAGGAAGTGAAGAAGTATACATAATCTGAATATCCGTGTTGTGTTTGTTTGTTTGTTTGTTTTTTTTTTTTAATGAATAAGCATGAAAGCATGTTTAGAATGCAAATTAGTACAACAATAGCCCTGATATGGAGCAATTTTGAAGTGCATAATTTTAATCTTTAGGTCATTATACATTAGGGTTGTTATAATATATAGGTAGTTTTAATTAATAATTTTTTTTTGCAAACTAATAAATTATCTGTTATACACGTGGCTAAGTTGTAATTTTGTCATTTAATTTATTATTACGTGTGTGAATAGGCTTATATATATATATATATGGTGAAAAAATAGACAGTTTTAATCAATTATGCTTATACACGCAAACAAGGCAATCCTGTCTTTTGATATATTGTTCTCACTTATTCTCATATCTATTGTAATCTAACTAACGGTTTCATGTTTATGCATAATCTTTTCTTCATCATGGACTAAACAAATTCATATAATCATCATTATATTACATTAAACTTCATTACATTCCCTCTACTTCTGTCAACTGAACAGACCATTAGTCTTTTTAATTTTTACCCACATATAGTTTAACTCATAAATTTTGACTCAATACAGTTCAATCTCTATAATATTTACTATTTAAAACGCTAGTCCATGAGATTGATAAAATATATAAGTTTATATTTTAAAAGATAGAGACTATTATATTAAATAGTCAAATTATATGATTTGAATTGTATCGAGTTAAAGTTAGTTCTTTTTAATACATGAGTTAAAATTTATATACATACATTATAACTATTTATATTCATACATATTAGACCTAAGTTAAAATTTTCAGTTTTTTTCTTTCATTTCTAGAAACAATTTCAAACCTTTATTCACAATGATAATCAAATTAACCCCATTTAATATTTAATGTTGACGCCCATGTTTATTACCCTCTCAACATAGTTTCGTTAATCATGCTTCCCGACATATATATCTCTCTGCAATCCCCTCACACCTCCTATTAAATTTTGTTTTTACATGTCCAAATTAAATAGGTAGCTACCATCTATTAATTTCACAATTAACACCTTCACTCTTTCAGGCTACCAGATAAAGCTTATTATTTAAAACTTCAAATATTCAAATTGAAATGAAATTCAAATATAGTTCTTACTATTACCTCTAGTTTTTAATATAAGATTCAGCTGACTTTTTTTTTTTTTTTTTTAAAGATAAATGAATCTAAATGAACTACTTTAAAATATTTATATTTATGGTTTTTCTTTCAACACAATTTACTTGACTTATAAGTTAATATATAACACAATTATATATAACATAAGTTATGATTAAATAGTTTATTTAGCTTTCTTAATATCTCTAAAAAAATCAACTCAGTTTTATGCTAAAGGCTTCTTTTTTTTAGCCAAATTAAGGGCCTCTTGTTTGACTTAGCCTCATTTTTTAAGGGAGAATTACACTTAGGCCCCAAGGAAGAAAATAAATGAAAAAATGGTCCCTGGAGATTGCAAAATGAAAAAATGGTCCCATTAATAACTCTAGAAGCTTGAATTGACAACTTGTTAACAACTCCAGGAGCCTGCATTGACAATTCTTTGGGACCATTTTTTCATTTTACAATTTTCAGGGACTATTTTTTCATTTATCTTCTTTTTGGGGACTTGAGTGTAATTCTCCATTTTTCTAATATTTGGGATTTTTTTTTTTTTGGAAAAAAGTTGCCGGGTTTTAGGGAGCCATGCACCAATAATGATGCGCAACCTACTATAAATTCAATTTATTGCTTTGTTCCTTTTAGGGAATTTCCTTCTCAAAGTAGCCAAGTAAATTACCTGAAAAAAGTCAGCCCAAAAATGAACAAACGAAAATGAGACAACAACGCACTTGCATTCACACCTCATGCATCTAGATTTCCATTGTTTTCAACAAGAAACAACTTGCACCACGCGTTGTAGGGGAGCATTATCTACAATATTTGAAGTATAAATTGGCCTTGTATGTATTTACTTTTATAGTATTCATAGATTATGTATATGCTTCAAATTAATACAAAACAATTTTGCTCTGTCTTAAGTTTTTTACATTTGATAGTCCAACTAAGACTTTTTCGAATACATGACATTTCAAATACGAACTCCTCCGCAGATTATACAGACCACATTCGCTACATTTTACATTCAACCAATGCACTTACCTTCCACTCATCCATTAAAAGTTTTCAATGATAATATCAACATTAATTAAAGAAGTCAAGAACTTCAACAACATCAGATATATTTCACTTCTCCAACTGAAATGTTTTCTCATACATGACATATTATAGGAACCTCAAATAGCTTAGATACCTCCCTCCATTTTTTTAAAAAACTTTCTCACTTACACACACACACACACACACGCATACCTGTGTGTGTGTGTGTATTTTATCCTGTGGATGAAATTACAATAAAATGTATGCCTCAGTCAATCAACTAAGAAAAAGTGACATTCATAGAGATATGGTAGAAAGTGACTTCAGTTTGCAACTTAATGGGACAACTTGAAAAATGACGTTTAGTGATGCGTAAGTATAATTTAAATAATCACATTAAATATACAATAATTGAATTAATTTAAATAAAAAATCAACGGTTAGCTCCTAAATAAAAATGCCAAGAAGAAAAATCTTCCACAAAAAAAAAATAGAGGATAAAAATAAGGGAACATGCGATTAATATACAATAATCAAATTAAATCAAATAATCCCCCCGTATCTACTCCCATATCTACACCTAATCCTTATAATTTAGGATCTTGATTTTTTTCAAAACACTTGTAATCTAAAAAGAAGGAAAGATTCTAAGAGGCAATTCAGAATGCGTTTTTTTTTTTTGGTTGTCCACCCGATTCACCGGAGTTTTGCCCTGACTACGTCTGAATTCGACCCGTGTCGCGCACCTGACTATGGTGGGAGAGTCTCCTAATGGAAATTTTTTGCATACACAAAACTCGAATCTGAGATCTTACTTAAGCGGAACCAAACCGCTTACCATTTGGACCAACTCCCATTGATAATTCAGAATGCTATTGTTCTCACTTATATCCCCCTTCAGCAGTTCAGCCCATGTCCTCATTTTTTTTTTCTTGAAATAATTGAAAGTAATATACCCGAATGCTCTACCAAACACCACATTGCTCACAAACATATTACAAAACCATAATTAAAAAATATTTAATAATTAATGTTTCAAATTCTTATAATATGATTTATTTTAAAAAACAATCATCATATGAGAATATAAATTTTTTAGATAAAATGTGACGTTAAAATGATCCATTAAAATCCAAAAACTGATTTCCCTTATATTTTTCAAAAATATTTTAAAAAAGAAAATAGATTTTGCAAATAAGCACAGTGTATAATTAAAATTTTTTATAATAATTAATAGTAATTTCTTGTACCTATTTAATAGGCAACAGTCTCGTAAAAGAGGACCAAGCGAGTGAAAAAATCGATAAATTTTTTAAACTTATAATTTTTTTAATATCTGTTGGTTTATCTTATGTGCTTTTTGTTCTCTCTCATAATTGTTCTCTTTCTTCTATTCTCAACTTCGTTCCTTTTCTTTATCAAAGCAGGAAGCATTTTCTCCGTTTCTTTTGGTACCAGATATGATTCCTGAGTGTGAGTTTAAAAATTTATAGATGCATCTTTTCAATGTTTTCATCGTTTTGTTCAATGCTTCAGATCATCTTGGTAAGTATTTTAAATCTGCATTTTTTCCCCGTTCATCTCTATCGCTCATATCTATTTCTGTATTCCTTCTTAATTTCTGGCTACCAGCTCAAAAGGTGGCTTGAGACGGTCCAAAAATGCTGAACGGTGAAGACGGCTGAACTCATTGAAACGGCCCGGCATGACCTCCGGCTGACGTTTAGAATGGCCGGACTGGACGAGTCTTTAAACATTGCTAAACTAATATAATAGAAAAGAAAACAAACTACATACAGATTTAGATGCAGAAAAAAAATGAGAACAAAGATGATGCAGGAAATTGGTTATCGTTAGATAAATTGAATTTCAAATTTTGAAATTTAAAATGATGGAGGAAAAAAATTAAACCTTTTTTTTATGGACACAGAGCAAGATGTATGAAAACAGCTAAGCAACCTTAGCCGTTATTGTTCTTCAAAACAGCAACCTTATTCTTCTATTCCTTTTATGGATATATTGATTCTAAGATTTTTTCCCCCACCTCATATGCGTTTCTATCACACAGGCCATTACCAAAATACTCTTCCCTCTCTTTAATGTAAAGTATATTTATCTAATTTGGTTAGATTAAAAAAGTTAGTTAAATTAATTAATATGTTATATATTTTTCAAAATACCCTAATCATCTTTTCCAATCTTTTCATTTCCTTTCTTCTTTAATTATTGTAGAGAAAACATCGATAGAGATAAATTAAAAAAATATTAATAAATATAAAAAATATGTTTTATGTGTAAGACTAATATCAATTCTCTAAATAAGTCCTATATTAAAGACCGAAAGAAATAAAATAGGGTTCTCAAATAATACAGCACCCCCATACACACGGCAAAAGGGAACTTCAACTACTGCAAACCAATAATAGTTTGTGACACAAGATCATCTTAACAAATTGGTTTTATGACCCACCTCAAAACTTAAACCTTGTTAGGTGTACGCTTGTCAGAATTTAAACTTGTATTTTTATTTTTAACTTACCTATTACCTCAACCAGCAGGTTGTTAAATTGTCATTATAATTTTTTAAATGACCAAAATATCCACCCATAAAAATTATTAATGGCTCACCCTCCACTCTCTTTGCCGCTATTGTCTTCATTGTTGTTAGTATTGTTTCCTTGCTTCACTTTTTTAATTCTAAATTTCTTTTCAATTCAAGGTTTCTTTCTCTCAGAATAAGCATCACAATTTTTGCGTAGGGTAGATTATCCGAGCATATGTCCAATTTTGGCACTTGGATGTACGTTTTCTGTCGCAACAACAAAAATCATTTTCTTTTTCTCGGATGATGTTGATATATCAACATGATGGCTAGCTAATAAAAATCGTTCTCCTCCACCGTCTTGATCTTTTCCCGGTTTTATGGGGTTTTTTTTTTTTTTTTGAACGGTGATAGGAAGTGAGGAAATATAGATAAGCTGAATATCCATTTTGCGTTTGTTTGTTTTTGAATGAACAAGTATGAAAGCATGTGTACAATGCAAATTAGTTCAATAATAGCCCTGATGTGGAGCAATTTTGAAGTGCATATTGGGAAAATTACTCAAAAATACCTTTGGGGTAAATTAATTACTGAATGCTATCATGGAAGATTGGTTGCATTTTAACAAAAAATATGTTACACACAACGGAAGATGGTTTACACGTTTATATGGAAGATTTGTGCACACATAAAAAAGTATTTATGCACACAAAAAACGACCTACACACTTAGTAGCATTCAATAATTAATTTGTTAAAAAGGTTTTTACTCCCAATTCTTCCTAATTTCAATCTTTAGGTCACCCGTGCTTTATACATTGGGGTTGTTATAATATATAGGTAGTTTTAATTAATAACTTTTTTTTTGCAAACTAATAAATTATCTACTATAATATGGCTAAATGTGGGTAGGATTATATATATAGATATATAGATATTTGCTGAAAAAACAGACAATTTTAATCAATCATACGTATATATATATGCAGACAAGGCAATCTTGTCTCTTGATATATTGTTCTTATATTTGTTGTGATCTAACTAATGGTTTCATGTTTATGGATCATCTTTCTTTTATGATTACACTAAATGAATTTATATAATCATTATTACATTATATTACATTTAAGTGCATTCTCCTCGATTCCGTCAACCAAATGGGTCATTAATCTTTTTAGTTTTAACTCACTTATACTTTAACTTATAAATTTTGACTCAATATGATTCAATCTTTAGAATTTTTACTATTTAAAATGCTAGTCCCTAAAATTCATAAAATATATAAGTTTATTTATTAAAACATAGAGACTATTATTTAAAATAGTCACATTATAGATGTTGAATTGTATCAGGTCAAAGTTAAAGTTCTTTTTATATATGAGCTAAAGTTTAGATACATACATTGTAATTTTCAGTTTTTTCTTTCATTTCTTGAAACAATTTCAAACTTTTCTTCATAATGATAATCAAATTAACCCCATTTAATATTTAACGTCAATGCCCCATGTTTATTACCCTCTCGATATAGTTTTGTTAATCATGCTTCCCAACATATATATGTCTCTGCAATCTCCTCACACCTCCTGTTAAATTTTGTTTTATAGGTAGCGCCGTCATCCATTAACTAGATGCTTCTCCCGGTGTGATGCACAGGTTGTATATTATATGATGTAAATTTTAAAATATGATCAAAAGAAATATTTCTATTGCTTCAAAATGTGTGATTGGTTGCACTTGTAAATGGTTTTTTTTTGTTAGTTCATTTTATCAAAGTGGTGTAAGTTATCAAGCAAAGACCAAGTATTTGTTTTGGGAGAATTGTTAAAAAAGATCTCATTGGTAACTTAATTGTCAAATAGGATATGTGAAGATGTTTGCACACGGAGGGAAGATTTTTACACATGTAGGGAAGATTTTTGCACACGTATAGGGAAGAATATTGCACACAGGGAAGATATTTTGCACACAGAAGAAAATATTCTACACACCCGAAAGATATTTTGCATGCGAAGGTCCCATTTGACAAATAAGTTTACAATGAGGTATTTTTCACAATTTTCCCATTTGTTTGTTTTTTCATTAATCCCCCTCCAAAAAAATTCATTTATTGCTTGTATTAAATTTGACATACACTATAATATTAATAAAATTGAACTTGATTGGGCTTAATGTTAAATTTTATTGTAGGACCTAACATTTGGAAAACATGGAACTGTCACAAAAATTAAAAAAAATGATAATTTTGGAAACCTTTTTAAAAATGAAAACTAGTTTACAAAAATCAGTTAGGGTTTGGGAGTCGATTGTACATGGGAAAGATGTTAGGCACTACACAACACCTATTCATAAGAATTGTTACCTTGAGTTAATTATTTAAAAATAAACACGGCCTTTTAAAATTTCATCATAATTACCCAAAAATAAAATATTTACGAAATGAAAAAAACAAGATTAATTATTTACATTGTTGGATTTGACCTGGGATGAAAACCCAGAACCTACGTATCCTTTAAAAGAATCAAAACCCATATAGTTCGTTAGGGGTAGAAAAGTGTGGCGCTTGGTTAGTGTCTTTTAGAAAAAAGATTTACTTAATTAATTTTGAGAAAAATATTTTTTGATTGGTTTGTGTTTTTTATTTTTTTAAAAAGCATTTTCTTTATTTTCTCATATGAAACCAAATTCATTATTTTAAGAAAAGAACCTCTTTTCCTTTTATTTTGAAACTATTTATTTGCAACATAAATTAAAACAAAAGTTTATCAAGCTAACAAGAAATTGCATTCTTAATGTGTCATTCATTGTAGAAAGTCTAAGATGGTAAGAAAATCAATAAAGACATAGTGAGAGCATGTACCTTTAGGATTTTAAGTCTTGCTATGAAAGAGACAAAGTGAAGGGATCATATAATAAAATTATGACACTTACAAAATCACCACAAGTTTACAATATTCATGCATGATAGTTCGCTACTTTGTGACTTAGAAATGAAACAATTAGTAGCAAGCCAATAGGTAAGTTAATACATAATTTGTGACATTGTATAAAGTCAAGTTTATAAATACATCCACTTTAATCAATCACACAATAAACAATAGAAGAAAATCAAATGAATATATGGGAATATCTAAGAGGAGAGATACTATCAAAAGGAACAAGAAGCACCACTTACAATGAACCCGCTACAAGAAGATATGTTTAGCAATTAGCTTTCTACCTTGCCTCCTTGCTCTCCCAAAGTTCTTGTATGTCCTGCTTTAACCCTTGCTCCCATATTTATAGTTTTAAGGTAATGTTTTCTTCATAAATACTAATTCTTTTTTAAATTTTAAATTTTTATTTTTATTTTTATATTTTATGTTAATAAAACTTATTTACTTGAACCAATCGATATCAATGGAGTTTTTTTTTTAATTTTTAATTTTTAATTTTTTTTTATATTTTCTATTAATAAAACTTTCTAACTTGACATAATTATTATCAATGAGAGATTTTTTTTAACTTCGTTTTTTTTTATTTTTTTACATTTTCCCCGCATGTAAATTCCTAATTAAATCTATCAAAATGAGAGATATTTTTTTGCATTTTTGTTTTTATATTTTTTTTATTTCTTGTGAATGACAATACCAATTTAGATCACAATCATCATCAGTAAGAGGATTTTGTTTATTTTTTGTTTATTTTCCCCTTTAATGATTATTGTCAATTTGGACAACAATTATTATCAATGAGTGAATTTTCTTATTTTCTCTTTTTTTATTTTTTCCTTTAATGATGATTGCTAATTTCAACATAAATTATCATCAATGAGAGGATTTTCTTGTATTTATTTTTTTTTTAAATTTTTGATTGAGGCCCGGACAAAATAGGGTGTTCACATTGATTTTAGCTTTCCTCCCTCAAATCTTGATATTTTGTTTCAATCCCATCTTCCTATGCCAAAATAATTACTCCCTCCGATCCTAAATACATGATATAGTTTGTAGTGCAATTTGCACTACAAACTATGTCTTGTATTTAGGACCGAAGGTATTATTAAGTAATCACTATAAAAAAAGGTCCTTTAGCAGCGACTTTTTTTTGTTACTATTAAAAAGAGGTGGTGATGAGTTTGGTTTTTGAAGAAGAGACATTAGAGTTGATAACCTTTGATGGTGACATGGCGTGTAGTGGTGACATGGCACACATGGAGCAGCTAATTGAAACTTTTCTTTGGCAATAGTTTTTAACACCACTGCCAAAAGTAACTTACAACTAAAAACTTTAGAGACAATTTTTATAATAACAACTAAAAGTCAATTTATTTATAGTGAATATTTTCAATAACACCAAAAGAAAATAAAACAATCACCAAAGGGAATGGCAATTGAACCAACTACGATATTATTTTAGTTTTCCAGGAAAACTAAAATAATTATGTTTCAATTAATTAATAATTTAAAATAATTATGTGTGTTCTAAAAATTAAAATTGACATTTTTTGTAACACCTAAGGAAATTGTTTTCATAATAATATTCTAATAGCTGGCGCTTACAATCCCAAATAATTTAATATTGAGTTATGATGCATGCAAGCCTATGAGATATATTTAGGGGCATCTAACATGTTCAAATATTTTGTGGGGGCAATTTTACCCCTAATATATTAAAAGTAGATCAATCTCTCTCCTCCCATTAATAATTCTTTGGAAATGATTTTTGAAATATTGACCATAAAATCTATTATATCTATAACCTGTTTTTGTCTCGCAAACAATATTTCTCATAATTCACAATTACTTTTCAAGTAGCTTTTTTTTTTTTTTCCGGACAAACAATCTTTCCCATGGTTTTCTAAAAATATTTATATTTTTAATTTTTTGGAATATTAAAGATAATTTCAGGTCGCTCCTAAAATTTTAATATTTTATTTTTAATATTATAATTTTTTTTATTTTTAATCCCATGGCCCAACCATAAATAGATATATGAAAACTTGAATGAAATTTTGGTTTCACTAATCAAGGTTAATAAATTATAATGCCGTTACCATACATCATTGCTACAAGTTAGGTTAAAAGGTTAACGCCGTTAATATACATGATTATTACAAGCTTTCTATATATGTGCAACACTAATGAGATAAAACTAATTATTTCAAAATTCAAAAATTCAAATTGAAATGAAATTCAAATACAATTCTTACTATTACCTTATATCCTTAATATAAGACTTAATTGACTTCTTTTTAAAGATAAAAGAACCTAAATAAACTACTTTAAAATATTTATATTTATGGTTTTCCTTCAAAATGATGTAGGGAGAATTGCTAAAAAAAACCTCATTGGCAACTTAATTGTCAAATGGGACCTAGGAAGATATTTGCACACAGAGGGAAGATTTTTACATATGTAGGGAAGATTTTTGCACACGTAGAGGGAAGAATATTGCACACAAGGAAGATATTCTGCACACAGGGGAAAATATTCTACACACCTGGAAGATATTCTGCATATGAAGGTTCCAATTGACAAATAAGTTTTCAATGAGGTATTTTTTCACAATTTTTCCAATAATTTACTTGACTTATAAGTTAATATATAATATAACTATACACAATATATCTTATGATTAAGTAGTTTATTTAACTTCTTTAATCTTCCAAAACAAACTAATTGGGTTATATATTAAGTAGCTCTTATCTGACTCATAGAGTGTTTGGTTGGGCTTAAAATCCCCAAATAAGCCCGTTTTGACTAGATAAGCCCAAAAAAAAAAACGTGTTCCAATTTTCTGTGTTTAGCTGGGCTTTTTCAATTTGGGTTTGAGGTAAAAAAAAACGCATTTCAGAAAAGCTACTGGACCAAGCTTTTTACAAACCCGTTTCACGTTTTATTACCGTTAGATTTATTTATCTCACCTACTCTTTATTTTTCACTCCTCTCCCTGCAAAGCTATTCGACACCTGCTGCAAGGGAATCTTTTTTCACATGCTCTGCTTCAGTTTCCTGTTGCGGTCGCTCTTGCTGGTCTTCGTCTCCCTCTCGTGCGGTGCCGGAAGGTCACGTGCCGGTCTACGTAGGCGATGAGATGGAGAGATTCGTGGTCAGCGCCGAGCTCTTGAACCACCCGATCTTCGTGAAGCTTCTCAACAAGTTGGCGCAGGAGTACGGCTACGAGCAGCAAGGCGTCCTTCGAATTCCCTGTCACGTCTTCGTCTTCGAGCGCGTCCTCGAAGCTCTCCATCTCGGTCTCGACAACGAAGACGTGGCGTGTGACATCCACGACCTCCTCCGTTCTCCTTCCTCCGAAGACTTTTGCTAGGTCATGGCTGAAAGGGGGGGAAAAAACAGAGAGATAGGAAAGAAAGAAAGATAGTGAGATCTTTTTCATTTTCATCTTTCTTCAATGTAGTTTGTTTTTCTTACTTTTGCTGTGTATATATGCCTCATCTTCATCTAAAGGAGGACAGAAATTTTCATTTCTAATCTTTCTTCTGGCGGCTGCGATTCTTCTTCCTTCTTCCGATTTTCTTGGGAAAGAAACAGAGAAAATGAAGAGAAAGAAACAAAGAAATTGATGGTAGATTTTGAGATCTTTCAACTTGCCCGGCAGTTTAATTCAATTCCCAGTTTTGGAATTGTTTTCCTTTTCTGTTTCAATTAGTAAAATGTGTAGCTGGATGAGGATCAGTGATGTCGCAGAGCAAAGTCATGAACAATTAATGAATAACAAAACTCAGGTGCCGTTGAAAATTGCGATTTCAGAAATGAAAATGTTGCTCTGCTTGCTGCTATCTTCAAGAGTGGTGACTCATGACGATACTAGACTGAAACACAATGTTTATGCTGTTATAATTTCTGAAATTCTATTCTTAGTTTGGGCTTCATCTCGGGAGTTACAAGTTTGCATTTTCGGATATCTTCCTGGGCCAAATGATATGTTACTGTTGGATATCGCATATATGATCTATCTAAAATTTGAAGAATATACAAATACCCTTCAAGTTTTTACTTTTAAAAACGCACTTATTTAATCGCTAATCCAAACACATTTTCACTTATGAAAAATCACTTATTCAACCGCTCATCCAAACATAAATCACATTATAAATATTGACTTATTTATTAAGTCATTTTTAATAAGCCCAAATCATATAAGTCATTTTTCCTACCGCTATTCCAAACACACCCTCAACCTCATTTTCTTAATATCTGGGAAATATTGGTTTTTGGAAGAAAGTTGCTGGGTTTTAGGGAGCTATACACCAATAATGATGCGCTACCTACTATAAATTCAATTTATTGCTTTGTTTCTTTTAGGGACTATTCCCTTCTCAAACTAGCCCAGTAAAAATTATCTGAAAAAATTCAGCCCAAAAATGAACAAACGAAAGTGACACAACAACTCACTTGCATTCACACCTCATGCGTCTAGAATTCCATTGTTTCCAATTCCAAGACTCGTTTTTTTTGGGAACATTGCGTCCATAGAAAATACGGTAAAATAGTTTTTTAAAATCTTAAAATTATATTTAAATCCCATAAATTTTTTTGTAATAAATTTCAGTTATTATATACCTATGAATTTGTCAATAAATATCTATAGACTTGCCAGTGTAAGCGCCTATAGATTTGTCAGTGAACGTCTATAGACTTGTCAGTAGAATTGAAATTTATTGCAAAAAAGTCCTACAGACTTAAATGCAATTTTAAGATTTTAAGGAACTATTTTATCGTATTTTCTCTTATCTAAGATCTAAATGCAATTTTATCCCCTTTTTTCTGACCTCATATGCATTTCTATCATATGGGCCATTACCAAATTACTCTCTCCACTCTTTTATTGTAAATCATATTTATCTATTCTACTCAGATTAAGAAAGTTAATTAAATTAATTAATATGACATGTATTTTATAAAATACCTTAATTATCTTCCTTAATCTCCTCATTCCCTCTCTTTATTAATTATTATAGAGGGAGCATCAATAAAGATAATTTAAGAAAAGATTAGCAAATAAGAAAAATATGTTATATATATAAGATTAATATAAACCCTCTAAATATATCTTATATTAAAGACAGGAGAAAATAAAATAGAGTGCTCAAATACGTATTCGGATTCTCTCCCATACTTTCCCATCCCTTGCCACTCCATTGCCCAAAAACAACGCCGTTTTGCGTCTTGAAATCATATCCAAACTAAACAAAATTAAACATTGTGTTTCCTTCTCGTTTTCTCCGTTCCCATTTTCTCGTCTCCGTCGATATGCTTTCAGAAGTTCTGTCTTTATCTTATCTCCATATCACGATCGATCTTCCTCTTTTCTCCGATTTTTACCAAGTTCATCCTTCCGTGTTCGGTCTGTTTATTGTTTTTCAGGTTTCGTGCGATTTCTTTTGCTCTGTTTCTTCTTCTTCTTCTTCACCTATATTTTGCAGTTTGATTTTTCAAGATTTTGGGGGATTTTGACGCACCATCGTGTTGGGAATTTGCAAAGATCAATCGCTGTGCAAATTTCATCAAGGTGAAAAGCTCCTTCAAACTTGGTCATCCATTGGGTAAGTGCTGATTCATCTCTTTCTTTTTAATTTGGTTGCCCTTTCATTGCCGAAACTATTGGTGAAAGACCAATTGAGTATCATATGGTCTATCTGTTAAGCCACTATTCTTGCTTGCACAAGGGAAAGCTTTCTTCCGCTTTTTTGGTATAGAAGTTTTGAACAACATAACTATTACAATCATTCTTTCCTCCTGAGGCTGAATCACTATAAGCTAACTGAATGAATCACTCTGGCATTCAGGCAGCATGTATGTTTATTTTATTAACCTTAATTCACCCTTGTGTAGTTGTGCTTGTATAGATGTGCTCCCCTAATAATCTGATATACATGCAAATCACATGTTCATGACTAACCAATGTCCAAAATTTTTTGAATTATGAATGGTAAGTTAATCATAGAATAAGCATAACCACAAAAGATATTCGAAGAATCAATGAATTACTATTTGCATGTACTGTGCTTGTTTTGTGGATCAGGGCAATCTTCTCCCATTATATATATTCTTGGTTTAGTTTTCTTTAGCAATTCTTTGGAGGTACATTGTGCATTTGGAGAGTAATTTTGTCTTTTTAGGCCGATGAAATTACTCTCTTTTATGTGAAAGTTGTGATCTTTCTGCATATATGCTTCCTGGGCTGGCAGATCACACTAGTTTCTTGTATTGGAGACAGTTTAGAATTTGGGAACTTGGTATGGAATTAGATCCCATGGTTTCATGCCTAAATCACCCACATTCTGTTTTCTTTTAAATATTAATTTAATGGCCCATGCAAAATATTCGTTCTGTTGAAATCTTTTTGATGGTAGAATCAGATTTTAAAGTAGTTTTTCTCCCTGCAAAAATATCTTCTTTAGTAGAATCATTCACTTTCGGTTTTGACATTACTGTAGGTTTTACTTGAGGAAAAAATACTTTTATTTTCTTTCTCTAGAGGATGAATTTTTTCAAAGTGAAATTGAGAATAACTCAAAAAGTAGATAGACAGAAGAAGTGTATATCAGAGGAGCCTTTTCCAGAACATGGGGAACCAAAGCCTGAGAATGGTGGTGGTGATGATCTATTGAGAATTTCGTGTTCTACTACCCTTTCTATCTATTGAGAATTTCCTGTTTTTTCTATACGACATATTAGTGAGATCCTATTAATATGACCCTTACAGAGTAAATTTGGAGAAGCTCAAGCAAAAGAGCATAAAGCAAAGCAAGCACAATTAGTCAAGGCTAAAAGCGGCATCTGATATAAATCCTAACTTAATTGAAATAACAGAAAGAGTAGTAATCAAAGAAAAACCCAAGGAGCAAATTCCAGAAATTAAGTGGTAGTAAGTGGATGGAAACAGAAGTTACTCCCTGTTAACACAAATAGATGAGCTAATTACTTACAACTTGCTTGACCACTTGTTACATGACTATTTCTTGACTAAGTTTAATTGCAAATTACTTGACAAAAACAGAGTCAACTCATATTACATCAATTGAAAAGACATGAATGTGGTTGAAGAACAAAATGATGAGCTTGCTTGACCAAAAAGAGAGCAGCCCAAAAAGAAGTCATAAGCTGTACAAAATAAGCTGAGCTGGAGACTTCATGTTGGAGGATTTGAGTCAATCATTGAACCTGTATTTGTAGCATAATGTTAATCAATGTATAGTGAGAGTCTTGTAATTATCAAAAATATTGAGATTAGACAATGCAATGTAAAAAAATTCAGATTTTAATGAAAGTGACTGAATTGTTTTCTTCCATTATCATTATTCTTTATCGTTATCAGTATTATATATTTGGCTAAAATCCAGTGCTTCAAGCGATGTGATATCACAGTCAAGTGATGCCTACAATTAAGAAGTAAAAACAATGTCTTAATATAAGTCACCAATATATGTCCTAGGTAAACAAAGTTGTTGATTATGCTATTTAACAAAATGACGTACCATCAATAAATTTGTAAAAGTCATTTGACTTGGTAGAGCTTGAGTCATCTAACACAATGTTATCATGATGTACTTCTAATGATAAGCTAGCTTTTTGAACTTGATTATGTTGTCCCTAAAACATTGAAAATGAAAAAAAAACCAACAACTAATATGCATCTTAAAAAAAAAACTAAATTGATCATAAGTATACCTGTGTAGATGTAACTAACTGTGAAGTTTGAGAATGTTTTGTATAGGGCTTAGCTCTCCGCCTTCTTATACTTATTTCAATACCATTCTTTATCCGTTTACTTATCTTTCTCCCATATCTCTTTTTAAACCTAACAACTTTGCCAACACCATTACCTTTGTTACTGTTCGTCATACCATCCTCAACACTATTATTGTCATCTGGTAAGTGTTTTATATGAAGCTCAATTACTTTCTTACTAAGTTCCAACACAGCATGATGGACAAAAGAGAATGCTTCTGGACTTTTTGATGCATCACTTGCTAATTTAACAAGCAAGGGGCATAATTGTCGATACCGATTTGATCTTTGTAGTTTAGGATCAACTTCCATATGCTTTTCCTCGATATCATACACTACACCACATCGTGCGTCTCTTATCCACCTCTTCACAATATATTTTTGGGGCAATAATTTGACATCACGTTCATTCAAGACTCTCAAGGCATAACAACATAATATGCCCACTCGCTTAAAATTTTTGCAACTACAAGCAATTGTCTCTGTTGAAGGATCAAATGTCAACTTATACTCCCTTTTCTTATTATTCATGGTGATAATATAATCATACACATAGGCATTATCCTCCTCATCTTCATTTTTCTTTTTCTCTTTTCTTTCTTTGATACATGTAGCATCACGTAGATCATATTCATATTGGAACAAGTCAAAAATAGGTCGAGTATAAACATCAGAAAGTTGATGAAGCATACATGAACTCTGCAATATCAACCTTGGCAACTTGTCGCGCGCCTCAAAATCACTTTTCAATTCGTTATAGTGCTTGTCCTCCAGAACTTGTTCAAATTGCTTGAAGAATCGATTGATATCTAATCTAACATTTGTGCAACTTTTGATTGATGCATTCACACTCTCACTAATTTGTGTGCTTCTCATACCAAGTGTCCTTGAATTCTTCATATAACATGATGCCCATTTCTCTTTTATTTTATACATGGACATCAACCATGAGTTTTCTGCCATTTCTGGTTTTGCTAACAATGCTTGCCAGGCTTCTTCAAACTCTGTTTCATCCCAACAATTATACATGCAGTGATTGAAATCACTAACCATCGAGTTCGAAAGATGCTTCATTGCATTCCTTGAAATATGCCATGTGTATAAGGCATGTTTTACATCTGGCATTACTTCTTTTAATGCACGTGCCATAGCAGCATCTTGGTCAGTGAAAACAATTAGCAGCTTTACATTCTTGTGTGCACACAAAAATGTCTCAAATAGCCATTTGAAAGTCTCAACAGTCTCATCATATAACAATGCTGCTCCAAAAATCACCCCTCCTTTGTAATGGTTGAAGCCAGAGAAAATTTCAAGAGGTCTATGATTATTATTTGTACAATAAGTTGTGTCTACTGAAATGACTTCTCCAAAGCAAGCATAGTCAACCAACATGCGTGCATCAACCCAGAACACATTCGTCACTTGCTCCTCTAAATCCATCTGGTGAGCATGGAAAAAATATGGGTTTTCTACCAGTTGTTGTTCAAAGTAACGAAATATATATCCAGCTTCACCACATTTCATTGCCCGTTGCCTTCTTGAATTAAGATAATTTTTTACATCAACTCTTATATATCCCAAATTTTCTTGACCTCCTGCATACTAACTCTGCAAATTGAATGCTGATTTTTGATCAATCCCAACTTTTTTAGCAATTTCTAATTCATAACATTGAGCTGGTGTTATTTCTCGATGCGATGCAAGAAGGTGAACAGTTTCAGGAGGTTGAAGAGGATGATTATGATCTAAAAAGACTTCGCTTACTTTGAATTTTCCATCTACGTGCAACGTGCTTAACTTTCATTCTAGCTTCACAGCCTGTTCTTGTCTCATCTCTGGGCCTCCTAGTTTGCAATCTCGTTTATCTGGTTTTCTTACTCCTTCTTTATTGCACACATATAGGTAACATGTATACGATGACTTATCCCTTTTACTTTTGTTGCCCCCTTGCCTTCGAACACCAAAGCCAATTTTTCTTCCATATTCTCTCCAAAATTCCCATGATTCATCAATATTATCAAATTCAAGATTAAGCCTAGGAGTCAAATTTATAGCCATAGTAGAAGCCCCCTGGAAAATTGAAAAAATATGTACCCAACGTAAATTAATAAATAAATAACCAAAATAATAAAAAACATAATACTAAGCTTAAAGTGAATTTTATATCAATGACCAGGTATAATACTACACATACAATAGGACTCCCCTCGGGAAATAACATCATTCACTACTTTAAATATAAAATCATACACCTATCATCTGAAAACACGTAAACATAACCAATAGCATATGCAAACCATAAGCACGTAACAAACTTAACAATCCATGTTCATAACCGTAAATCCCAACAGTGACAATGAAGGAATCGAGCTACAGAATGAGATACAAATCTGGAAGTCATCTTCTTTATTACCAACATGCTGCATTTTTTTTATCAAACAACCTAATTCTGTATCGATAACACATCAGGCAGGATTTTCATTAACCTTATGTCGATCTTTTCTTTTGTGCGTCTTGGAGATACAACATGTAGCTCGATAATCATAGACCAAGTATCATTTTCATTGACGGAATTGTTAGATTTTTTTTTTACATTTCCAACTTATATAACAAAAAAAAAAAAATTAGTAGACATCTTATACGTCCCCGCTTTGAAAACATTGGAACACACTTTTATTACAACATGAATAGCTAATAGCTATGTTATGAACCCAAAGGACTTGCAACAGAACAAGGACAATGAAATTTATCCAACATTCTTTAGAATACACACATAATCACACACACTTAAACATTTAGCCAACAGGAGGGAAAGAGATGAAAGGGGAGTTTTATTATTGTCATATACCCTGATTCATGCCTAGTACAGATTCGATTCTTTTCATAGTGAATCCCACCAGTGACAATGAAGAAATCGAGCTACAGAATGAGATACAAATTACTTTGAGCTACAGAATCACACACACTTAAACAAACGCACGGTTTAGTCTTTCCCTCCAGCATTTTCAACCTTTCTCGCGCTCAAGGAAGAAGAAGACTGAAGCATATTGACGGAGACGAGAAAATAGGAACAGAGAAAATTCGCACAAAGCATACGAGAAAATGGGAACAGAGAAAACGAGCATGAAACGCAGTGTTTGATTTAGTTTAGCTTCGCTCTCATTTCAAGACGCATAACGGCGTCGTTTTTGGGCAATGGAGAGGCAAGGGGTGGGTAAGTATGGGAGAGAATCTGATCGCCTCAAATACCACGACATCCCTGTCCACACCCGAAAAAAAAAAACTTCAACTGCTACTGCAAACCAATAATAGGTTGTGACACAATATCATCTCAACAAATTGGTTTTATGGCCCACCTCAGACGACACAACACATCATCCATGCCTGAATTGTGTGTGTTTGAATTAGCTTTTGAATAATATTTTTACGATTTATGAGGTAGGCATGTAAAAAAAATTTTATCTCGATTTACAAAAAAATAACTTTTAAAATTGCGATTTGGGAGTTATCCAAACACACAGTGATCATTGCACCCTTGGGCAGCATGAAACTGAACCTGAACTTGTTAGATTTGCGCTTTCTAAAATTCGAATGTCTTTTTATTTTTAAATTGTTTATCAACTTAACCGGTGATCTTTACACTTCTATTTATTCCATTCCATAATTTAGGAGATGACCTCCCTCCCCCATATTGCATTTTCAGTCTAGGGGATAAAAATTTTGATGACAAAAATCTCCCTATTTACAATAATTTTCGGACAAGTGTGCCCATCTCAATTTTCTTATCTCGTGTAGTCGACGGAGCTCCGTAGCCGCTCGTGCTCGCTCTCGCTCTCCATTGCCGGTAGTTGTCACCCTCTCCGTTGCTATCTCCGGTACTCTCGTTGTCAGAAAGACACCACACCACCGGTAACTGTTGCTTATTCCTGTAGTTTTTTGTTTTTTCGATTTAGATTTACGGTATAGGATTTCCATCTCTATATTTAACTGGTATGACCTCTATGTAGAATTTCAGCATATTTGATTTTTTTTTTGCTCAGCTCTCCGTTTCTGTGTTTTTTTGGCGCATTTGTATTTCTTCTTGGGTTTTTATTCTAATTGTGACTTTGGGTAATGCTGGTATCAACTCTAACTTTCTTCTTCACGTCGTTGTTCTCTGAAATCTCATTTCCTCCGCAATGACACATCTGCTATGCTTTTTCCATATGAATGATTTTTTCCTTCCTAGTCAACCATAATTTGCCTTGCTTCCCCATCTCAATCAATGGAAGAAAAGTTGCAATAATAAAACATTAAAAATTTTGATTTTGATGGCTTCTGGAATCTCGTTTTGAAATTTTATTTCTTGCACTTGTTTTTCTCATTCCTAAAGTTGAAGTAGATTTTAATATTGGGAAACGACATGATCTAGAGGACTGTTATATCTTGTGGTGTAAAAGTTTTGCCCAAGTTCCGGTGAAAGTTTCCAAGTTAATTAACATTAAAGGAGATATTAGTTATTAGTGGTGTATTGGTGGAACTGGGGGGAGGTATAGTGAAACAGGGGAAGGACAGAGTTGGGCACACCAATAAGTTTCGTGTGAGGAAAATTATACGCAAGAAAAAGAGGCCACCCACACAAAGTTGATTGAGATATTTTTTCTGAACATTAGAGATTCATCTTGATGATAGAAAGAATTATAGGAACTGAGCTATATTGAATTAAACTATAAGGCCCAAGTTGTACAATTTGTGAAATTATAGGGGGTAAGTTTGTTAATTTCCCTTCTACCCCCTTCTTGTTTGGGTAAAACAATAATCATGTATTTTTTTGGTTGCATGGATAATTAGGCCTTTTTGGGTTGATATCTAAAGCAATTGACAAAAAGGATGCCGGATTGTCACCATTTCTTAAAGTAGCTGATATCTCACCAGATATGGCAGCAGGAACTACTCACTTCAATAATGCATTTTGCATCCTAAAACCTTCATTTCTCTCTGGTGGTTCCAGAGCATCTGTTACTCACTTCAATACTCACTTTCGTCTTGGTCGAAACTTAAATCTTGGAGCATTATTCTGCACCTGCTCTACTAAAAACAGCACCCTCCCAAAAGATAAGTCTGTGGAACCCTTTGTCATTACAACACCTCTTTACTATGTCAATGCGCCTCCTCATATGGGCAGTGCTTACACCACCATTGCTGCTGATGCTATTGCTCGCTTTCAGGTACACTCCTTTACTGTCATAATTGCAAGTTGCTTTATTGTTTATTTACCCTTTAAGAATCCATTCTCTCTTGAACAATAATTCTTCAGGAGTCTTGCTGAGGAAGGTTTAGCCTGTACTTCTTTGCTTCCTGTTCTGGATTTCTTTCACTAATGCTGCTTTGTAGGATCCTTTGACTTGCCTACTCATTTTGGAATGGAAAGGCTGATCCTTAAGTTTTTGTTCATGCTGTATTGTTTATTTAGATGAATACAAATAATTTGTTTCAGTTGTTCTGTCCATATAAATTGACATCCGTTCTTTGTATTGTATTTCGGAGTTTGAGGTAGCAAGATTTCCTTATCTTGATCGAGCAGTGAGATTGCTTGGATACTTTTTAGTATTTTCCTTGTATTCATTATCAAGATTTTGGGTAGAGTAATGAGTATAAGCTAGTGTGCTGTGTTTTGCGGTATTTGGTGAATTGGTTTATGTGGCAATAAACTTTTGCTAATGCCTTTTAACTTCAGAGCTTTTATTTAATAATTTTTCATTTGTGGATTTTTTCATGGTTTCTTGAAGGAGAGTATATTCTCTTTTACTAGTTGAGGAAAAACAAGGAAAAGGATTGAGGCATTATCTGATATCAATTCACTTATATAGTTGAATGATAGAGCTTGTATGCTCTCTTTTCAAAACTTGCATATTAAAAATGAGTTTTTAGTTCAAGCATTAAGCTCAAAATTTGTTTGGCTCTACCAAGTCTGGATTTTGAGTGTCTTGCAATTTTCTGCCAAGTAGGAATCTAGCTTCTCTGCAGAAGCCAAATATGTCTAGTTATCTGCATTTTCTCTGCAATTTGTGGTTACTTTGAACAATATAGTAGATCCAATATTAGAATGTGATGTTTATCCCTTTGGAATCCATCTTGTGGCAGCGACTATTAGCTAAGAAGGTTATATTAATCACCGGCACAGATGAACATGGGGAAAAAATTGCCGCCGCTGCCAAGGCCCAGGGTTCCACTCCTCGTGAGCATTGTGACATCATATCACAATCATACAAAAAACTATGGAAAGATGTAATTTAATATTTTGATAGTTTAGTCAAGGTTTATTCTATTTATATCAATAAACAATTGTTTCTGTACATAGGTTACTTTTTTGTGATATGCTTCTGTTGTTACATGCCAATTGCAGCTAGATATTGCTTATGACAAATTTATAAGAACAACTGATAGCAAACATGAAGCAGTGGTGAAGGAATTTTACTCAAGGGTGCTTGCGAATGGTGACATTTACCAAGCTGACTATGAGGGACTTTATTGTGTCAACTGTGAGGAATATAAGGTCATAATTCAAATTTGAAATTACAGCATTAGTAGTTGCAAGCATTGTTATTATAGCTATGTGATTTTGTTTTTAAAAAATAAAAATTATAAATAATGTCCTATGTAAATAATGTTGTGTTTTGTCGGCCATTACCAATATTTAATATGAAAATATCATTTATTCTCATTGATACCAAAATTTTGATTCAGGCTGGTTATTGCATCCGGCTTTTCGTTTATAATATTGGTTTCTCTCTTTCATTTCAAAAATCTAATGACATTAGTTGCCAAAATAATGCAGGACGAGAGTGAATTGCTTGATGATAATTGTTGTCCTGTGCACCTTAAGCCATGTGTTTCAAGAAAAGAGGCGAATTATTTCTTTGCACTGTCAAAATATCAAAGATCATTGGAAGAAACTTTGTACCAAAATCCAAATTTTGTGCAACCTTCATTCCGTTTTAATGAGGTAAGATATGTCTCACACTGAACATTTGTTTTCCATAAACTATTGTTAATCAACACATGAACAAACCTGCTAAAGAACCCATAGAAGTAGTTTATAGAATTCTAAGGTACCTAAAGATGATGTCTAGCAAAGGCTTCTACTTTAGAAAGAGCGATGATAGAGATGCTACGGTGTACTATTGGACAACACTTAACAACAATAAAACACTGCCTTGCCAACAAAATCATACTATTTTGTCACATAAGCTTGAATTACCAATTCATTGCTGATTTAGCCATCAGTTTATATTATTAGCATCATGACTTTTAACGAATGGTAAGATTAGAATCATGAATAACAGGATTTAGACATACTTCCAATCAATTATACAACTATATGGTTGGCTTTGTGTCTCATTATAACTTGTCCAATGTATGGTTTCGTTTACTATGCTTGAATGTTTTATACACCCTGTTGAACTTGAAATCAATCACAATATTTGATGTTCATTGGGTCTGAACTTGAATTTACTTTTTGATTTGTTTAGATTCAATCTCTAATTTGAATTTAAAGAAAATATTAATTAAAAAAAAATTCAACCTTGAAGTTGTTGGCTCAGGTTTGTTTTCAAGCAAAATACAACTGTACCTCTCTACTATCCCATGCTCAAAATTACTAGAATAAGAATGTTGTATGTCTTGTTTAGCTATTAGACCGTTGAGCTTTCTAATGAACTGTGTATTATATTGTTTTTGAAATCTATATTGGAAGGATTTAAATGATGATATCTTTTGCTTTGACATTTAGTTTCTTCTTTAAACCTTTTAAGGTCCAAAGCTGGATCAAAAAAGGCCTGAGGGACTTCTCCATTTCCCGGGCATCAGTTGATTGGGGTATCCCTGTTCCAAATGACAAGACTCAGACTATATATGTTTGGTTTGATGCCTTGCTAGGGTAAATTTATTTTATTTTGTAATACGTAAATATTTTGTCTCTATGTTTCCTTGGCTTGATTTGATAAGTTGCAAATCATTGCCTATAGTAATGTTGATTAGTTTCTTTTTTCTTTTTTAACTGTAAACATGCTGATAATTTTTGTACAGCTTATGGACAACTATTTTTATAGATATAAAAATGAAAACTAGACATCTGGTACAGTGTTTAATACTTTTAGTGGGTTGAATTGCATATTAAGCAAATTAGTTGTTGTTTTTTGTGCATACATTTTTTGTGCAGTTATATATCAGCACTATCTGATGACCTGGAGCAGCCCGATTTACTAAATTCTGCTTCTTCTGCATGGCCAGCTCAACTACATTTGATTGGGAAGGTATGTTATTCCAATTGCATTTCCAGTCTTTTGTGAGATTTGCAATAAGTTTTATTGCATTTAATATTAAGTTGTAAAATTGGTGGTAAATTGTCATCCGTTGTTTTTCTTTGCTATTTGGCTTGTAATCCTACATCATCCTAATCTATTTAGAGCAATTTCTTTGTTTGACAATTTGAATATCTGTGTGGTTGCTCTTTTTAAGGCTCTTTGTTTCTTTTGCACCCCAATCACATTCCTAGGCTCTCTATCTTTACCTCCTTATGTGTGAGGTCAGACATTTCATTTGTACATCAATTTTTACCTATAAGTTGCTAATTGTCTTCACTCTAGACATTTTCTTTTAATCTAGAACTACATCGGATGTTAAAATCATGTGAACCCTAGATGGATGGTTTATTTGTCATGAGCATTTGCTATGGCTTGGCATGGCAAGGGTCATTCATGGTTATGGAATAATAAATGCCAAGTACGAGTTTATCTTTTTCTTCTGAATTTTTTTGGGTAAATTTGGATATGACTCCAATACATGCTCAGGGAATATGGTTTGGATATGTAACACCCACCATCAAGTTGGTAAGTAAACGTCTAGCATATCTGGCTTCCTAATAAGACCTGAACTTCACTCTAGGTAGTGCCGTTGTTAGGAGTTTAGCAGCTAGCTCTTGGGAATATATACATCAAATCTAGGATTCAAGCATCTAGTTTCTCAGCTTTTGACTCATCTCTTCAAATCTTGTTCTCTCCACTTTGGATTTCTTACAAATTCTTGGAAACTTTCAATATTTTCCAGCTGATAAGCATGCCACAAGTATCCTTTTCCTTTCAATAACTTGTAGTTGGCAGCATCAGTTGGGCAAGACCAGTTTGCCAATAGCGCATTGTGGTGCTAAATAATGATTGACAACATTCTCATTTCAGATCATTGATGAGGTATTTGTTGAGAGCACCAAGTGTAGTATTAAAATATTAATTAATTATTATTAGGTTTGATATTTATTGTTTAATATTTATCATATCTTAAGATTAGATATGGATGTTATATCCTATATCAATATTTTATCATACTGTATCTATCTTAGAAGAATAAATCAGAGATATTAGGATTAGATAAGATTCTAGTGGTAGCCTATTAGCTTATGGTTTGCCTGTATAAAGGCTTATTCGTAGTCTTTTTGATTCAAGAATTAATAATAATTTAAAGGCCTTATATTCCCTCTACTTTTAATCCTTCAAATCCTACAGTATTCAACCACCAACAATGCTATTAAACTCTCATGAGAGGAGTAGGACTCCTTAGCAACCTCCCAAATTTCTCTATCTGTGTGATAAAGGATGTGTTTCTCATCCTGGTGGTTATGGAGTGAATGAGCCATGACATAACAAGATTATTTTCTGCCGATAACATGATTAAGCTTATTTATGGTGTCACTACATTTAGGTTGTTTGGCTATATTTTTCTTCTCTTCTGCCACAAATGTGCATTAGCATGGTGTAGCACCAAATTTGGTTGTTACTTCCTTTGAGATGATGTCCTACAATGAACATGGCTAGGCAATTACTGGACCCGTTGGCAACTTCCTGAGCAATGTTGTTGAAGGAGGCTCCCTTGTGTTCAACGCCTGAAATTGGTTGAGCTGCTTGGTGAAATCCTAGTACGGTGGATCCCATTCTAATACCATGTACAGAAAAGAAAGATAAAACAACTCTTTTGGTTTCTTCGTTCAAATGAATCACATTATATTTATATGGTCACCCAAGACGCAGGGTTCAGCTGAAAAAGGAAAAACCATATGCCATAAACATAATAATTTAGCACAATTTCCTGGACCAAATTACATAAATCAAGGAAATTGAATAGAAAGTTAGGTAGGATGAGATCTCATTCAGATCTGACCATTGTTCTTAATCAAGAGGAAAAATCCATGGTTAATGCGAGATACATGAAACAATCAAATTAGAAAGGAAACTAGATGTTAGGCCATTGGATCGGATCTGATCATTAGGCTAAATCAAGAGGCTATAACCTGATAATTGATAAAGATAGTCCAACAGTTGTATCACACCTGTTCTTAACATTGATCTCTGTTCTGTAGATGTCTGTTTTTTCAGAGTCTAAAGGGTAACGACAATGTTGTTTTAGCTTTCAACTTGCAATTGTTCTTCCTAGGTTTATGATTTTAAATTTCCTGTAGATATACGCATTGTAGCCTTCTTGTGATAGTTTTGCAAACTGTGTCATTTCATTCTTTGATATAGCAAAAGATAGCAAAAAGTACTGAAAAATACCAAAATGTTCAGTCTGCATAATTTATTCTTTCTAATTCTTCTTTCTGCTTTTGTAGGATATTCTTCGCTTCCATGCAGTTTATTGGCCAGCTATGCTAATGTCTGCAGGAATGAACCTTCCCAAGATGGTGTTCAGTCATGGATTTTTGACAAAGGTATCGAGAGATAAACCTGTACATTATCAAATACATTTCTTGAAATAATTTTGGTGCTAACATCTTTCTGTACTGAACTTTCTTTCAAAGTTCACTGCCACCTCTTCGTCTTGTAAATCTTGGCTTTGGCTTTCTATTTTTCTCCTAAATGGGCCATGGATGAATGTGTTGGGTCCATCATTAGCATATTCACACCCCTTAACCGCCGCCACTCAGTACCCTTATTCTGACTAAATCTGGCTGTGTAAATGAGCTAGGGACTACAGATTTCTTTCTTATGGCTGAGTTTATTTCATGCAGCAATGCTTTTGTTTTTTTTTTGTTGACAATGTTAGGATGGGATGAAGATGGGCAAGTCATTGGGGAATACACTCGAGCCAAATGATTTGGTTAACAAATTTGGGACAGATGCAGTTAGATACTTCTTCCTTAGAGAGGTGGAATTCGGCAATGATGGGGACTATTCAGAGGAACGCTTCATCAATATTGTTAATGCACATCTTGCCAATACAATTGGTACTTTAAAGACTTGCCAACAAATCACCTTGACCACTTCTTTTATCATGATTTTTAATCTAGCTTTATTGTGCTTGATTTACAAATATTTTGGCAGGAAATCTTCTTAATCGTACCCTAGGACTTCTAAAAAAGAACTGTGATTCTACTTTAATTGTTGATTCTGCTACTGCTACAGAAGGAAATTCATTCAAGGACAATGTAGAGAAGCTGGTAAAGTTCCAAGGAAATTGCTGTATTCTTAAAATATTATAGTTTGTTGAAGTGATTATGCCACTGTTAACTGTGGCTCTGACAAAAAGAAAAGAAAAGAAAGAAAAACACTTTCTCCGTGTTTTTTATTGCATTTTTCAGTGATGAGGTAGGAATGTATTGGCTTTTACTTATAATAGCTGATGTATTACTAAAATGATTTATGTGGGTTTAGGCACAAATGTCTCATTTCACTAAAGTTGTATGTAGGTACATGAATTGCACCATTTATGCCAATGATCATGAAGGAATATTTTAATGCCACAAGTCACATTCTGTTTATGACAAGGCTCGGTTGGTATGGCTTGTGCCTTTCAAAAGCTGTTCTAAAAGTTACGGATATATGGATGACAAATAAGTATATTCATTTTCAAAAAGTTTTTGGGTAATTCAGTTGACATTGTCAAGATGTCATTTTCCTCTTTTATTGATAATTAGTAATTCTTTCCCCAATTGATTTGGAAGTGGGTGTTATATCATTTTCCCTTTTCTTCTTCATCCTGTAGTTTAGGTATTTGGACGTGATAAAATATTTCCCCCACAATAGATTAAAAAATCCGTAGTTATAAAAATCCAGATAGTAGAAATGAGGACAAAAAGGATGCAATTGAGCATTTTTGGATCCTCAATAAAATTCTATCTGAGAACCCTGCCACAAGAAGTCATAATAGTTCTTTTCTATTTTGTTGTGCCCAAACCAGAATTTGCATCAGTCTCTGTTTACATCATTGTGAATTCTTTCTTACATTTTCAAACAGAAGCTGAAAGGCATGCACTTTTTAGTACTCTGGCTTCTGGTTCTTGAATGCTAGATATCCAACTTTGCATATTTTAAAGCCATATTTTCCTTTGACCAGACCGTTAACTAACATGTGTACATTAACAGGTTGAGAAAGCTCGGATTCACTATGAGAAACTCTCATTGTCCTCAGCTTGTGAGGCTGTGCTTGAGATTGGGAATGTCGGTAATTCCTACATGGATGGGCGTGCTCCATGGTTTCTTTTTAAGCAAGGGGGTGCTGCTTCAGAAGCAGCTGCTAAGGTAATTTTTCTCAAACTAATTTTTGATAAACCATATCACCATTTCCCCCCTTGCTTGGGAAAAGTGCAAGTTCAAAGTTCAATGGTTGTGTAAACGCCACCCCAAACATGCACTAACTAGTTTTGCCGCAGTTAAGATGCCTATTATGTCTAAGCTTGGATTCTTAATGGTGTTGAGTAGGACCTTGTTATTATATTGGAGGCTGTGAGGATTATCGCCGTCGCGCTATCCCCCGTCACTCCGAGCTTGAGTTGGAGAATATATGCTCAACTTGGCTATTCCAGGGATCAATTTGATGCGGCAACCTGGGTCTCTCTCTCCCTCCTCCCTCTCTCCCCCTCCAGGTATTCTGTGTTGTTTGATTAAAAATTTGGGTTTTGTTTGCAGAGGGACACTGAGTGGGGTGGGCTAAAAGGTGGCCAGGTCATGGCTCAACCGAAGCCAGTGTTTGCTAGGATTGAAAGCCAAACAGAAACGGAGGATAAGGGAACAGAAGTTGAGAAGACGGTGAAGAAAACTAAACGGAAGATGAGGCAGTCTCAAGCTGTTGCAGAAGCTTAGATTAGTCAGATGCATTGTCTTTCTTTTTCCCATTTGTTCTATTGACAACATTATTTATTGCCGATGTTTCTTTATAAAATAATATCTCCTAAATGTAGGAGTTAGGGCATTTACTTTTAATTCTAAATGCAAGACCCCTATCTATTATCTCCTAAATTTATAATTGTAATCTCTTTTTTAAATTATCTCTATTGATTGCATATATGATTGAGGAGGTTTATGCTAAAAGACATTCCGATGCAAATGATTAAGGACAGTATTTTAAGGAAATTAACACATATTTTTCATAAACTTGGATAATTTTCTTAATCTACAAAAGCTCCTATGCTAAGCACCGGAGGGCTTATTTTCTTGTGGCATTCACATTTATTTATGTGCATAAATTATGAGTAAAAACTCTATTTTCTTGAACAAGTAAATTCAAAAACTAAAAACCCGCCTCAATATGCGGCTTCTTTATTCTTCACTATTGGGCACGTTGCAAGCTTAGTTAGATAAAACTAATGGGGTGGGACTTGGAAAGGATCCTAGCAACCTTTCCCCTCCATTACCCTCTTCTACTCTTCATCACCTTTGGATAAAAAATTCAACGGTCTAGATTTAACATTCTATAAAAAAAAATATTATTATAATTATTATTTCAGATAAAAATAAAAAATAAATTTAAATTGCTAAAATTCTGTCTTAACTGTTAAGTGAAAAAATAGAAAAAAATTTACCTCATAATAATAGTTTACAGGAGTGAATTGTTCAGATTCAACTTTACTAGCTTAACTTTATTTATCTATTTTTATCTAAAATTATAATAATATCTATTTTCATAAAATATTAAATCTGGGCCATTGAATTTTTGATACAAGGGTGATGAAGAAGGAGGGGAAAAGTTGGGAAAGGGTAAAGGAGATGATTCCTTTCCGTGAGACTTAATCTGGATAAAGGTCAGAGCGATGTTCTTACTATTTAAAAATTTTTGAGGCAATATTGGATCCAAAAAAACTCCTGGGGCAACATTAATACTAACTGAAAACTTACGGAACAAATTTGCACATTAACAAAAATGATGTGGATGATATATATACTTGCTAACTGAACATATCTAATCAACTAATAGTCAAACTTAATCTAGATAACGGTTAGGGTAAAATTGCTATGATTTGGAAACTTTCGGGGCGATATTGTTCCTCGACAAACTTTCGGAGTAACATTGTTACTACATAACAACTTCCGAAACAAAATTGAACCTTAATCCTAAATTGAATATAATAAGAAATGGAGAAAATTAATCTTCTAGTTCTTATAGGTGTGACTTGATTGTAACTCAGTTTTTAAACTTTAACTCAGTATAATTTAGTCCTTATAAATTTGACTATTTAAAAAGTTAGTCCCTAAATTTCATAAAATAGACAACTTTATTTTCTAAAATATACGGACTATTATTTTAAATGATTAGTATAAAAACTAAATTGAGTCGAGTCAGCTCTGGGATTGAGTTATAACCAAATCCAGTTAAAATTTGAAGATATGGACAAAAATATTCATTCTCCCAATACTATTATTTCGAACTTCAAATATTAATTACAACCTCAAAAGGCAATATATATATGCATATTAATTACAATCCCCCATCATTTAAATTGAATGTATCTGAAGTGAAATACAGATACAGTTCTTATTATCTAGTAAATTCTTTTTGGGAAAATCCCTGAAAAAGAATTTCAAAAGTGTGAAAAGTAAGAGAGGTGTTTCGAAATTGGATAATCCTGCAGAGGAGCTACTGACTGATCAGGGATTTACAATTTGAAGAGAAAATGACCGGTTTGCCCCTAGGCACTTTAAAAAAAAAGAGGAAGAGAGGGAGGCGGTATTTGAGGAGGAAAAGAGTGGTGGGGATCGGTAGGGTTGGTTGCATTGAGAGGGGGAGTGGGTTCAAAGTGGGTGTAGTCCATTTCAAGAGGAAGGAAGGAGTTGACGGGGCTAGCAAGTGTGCCGTATCATTCCGTTCAAGCAGAGAAGAGGTGGATTGTTCCGACGGCTGAAAAATGTCAGAGAAGAACAATGTAAACTAGTAAAAGCTATCATTTGGGCTAAGTTGGGTGTGATTGTGGTCGAAAAGAGGCGTCGATCCCTGGTGGTTGGTTGTAGCGACGGACGAGAGTGGGACGGAAGGTCGGCTGGTCCATTTCTGGTTGACGGAAATCATCAATGGCGGTTTGGATTTGGCCATTTCTTGGGTTGGCGCAGAGAGTCGCTGGTGAGTTCCTGCGAAATTGCTCTTCCGATGTGAAGTTGCAGCTGGGCACGGAAGTTTGGTAAGTGAATGGGTTTAAAGATATGTCGCATTTGTAGTTGTAAATTTCTAAACCTAAAATGTCAAAACAAATTTAAAGTTGGAAATGGTTAATTGTGAAACCCCGTTGGAATGTGAAAATGTTATGATTTGAAAGTTGATATAACATAATCCGAAGTTGTGAAATCTGTATGAGAACTTGTTCTACTGTCTGATGATATGGGAATTTAGCGTAATGGATAGTTGGGAATTTCTGAGCCGTAGTTGTGAAATTGTAAGCATAACATGACAAAATTGAAATGCAACTTGGGAATGCTTACTGTGAAGTTGTGAAATTGTGATGCGTGGATGTGAAGTGCTTAACCTAACACAAGAAAAGTTAATTTGAATTTGGGAATACTTAAATTGAAATTGTGAAACTTTGATGTGTGGATATGAAAAGCTAAACCTGACATGAGAAAAGGTAATTTGAACATGGGAATGGTTGATTTGCTGTTGTGGAAGCTTGTTGGAAAGTGTTATTTGCAATTTTTGAAAACAAATGTAAAAGTTGTGAATTGTTTTGGGGAAATTGCCAACTAGTGTTGTAATGTGGGAAATTTAGTGTAATCCTAAGCTGATAAAATGTAATATGAATATGAGAATTCTTAATCTGACATTATGACAGGATGTTTGTTTGTGGGAATGTGTAATTTCAAACTTGTGGTAACATGTTGAAGTTTTTTATCCTTTTTAAGAACTTGGAAAACTGTGTTACCCCTTGGGAAATTTGCAGTGATCCAAAGTTGTAAAATTGTGTGAAGAGTGGTGGTGAGAAGGTTAATCTTACCTGTGAAAATCTAATATGAACTTGGGAATTCTTTATCTGACATTGTGAAAGCGTGTTGGTATGTGGGAAGCTGTAATTTCCAAGTTTTGAAAGCATATGTAGAAGTTGTGAATCCGTAATGAGAACTTGGGAAAATGTGTAATGATGTGGGAAAGTTTGAGTATTCCCAAGTAGTCAAATTGGGATGCTTGGTTGTGAAATCCTAAACTTAACGTATGAAAATGTCAGTAGTTTCTGGGAATAGTTAATCTGAAATTGAAAAACATGTTGGTATATGGGAATGTTTGATATCCAAGTTGTGAAAACATAATCCCAAATTGGGAATCCTTAATGAGAAGTTGTAAAACTCTGTGAATAGGTTAATTTTGGTAAGGAAGCAGTGAAATTGTTATCACATTTGTGAATCCTTTTATCCAAAATTGTTAGACTTTGTGTAAATGAGGGGAATTAGGATTGACAAGAATTGAGACTGTGAAAGAACCATTTAAATTGTGACTGAACAAAATTCATGATGGTGAAATGATTCTTGTGCAGTCAAAGAAGATGGCGTTACAAAAAGGGGACACATTAAAATTAGAACCAGCAAGGCGAAAAGATGTAAAGAGTAGATAAGTAAAGAGTACAAATGTGAAGACGAAAGGAGGAAACAACAAACCTATGAAGAGTAAACCAGTACAGGGTGGATTTATGTTTTTTAGAAATGAGTTTGTGGCAAACTTGGGGGAGAACAAGAAGAAGATGACAGAAGAAAGTAAGGCTTCAGGAAAGGCATGACGTGAGCTGTTGGATGATAAGAAGGAGTACACTAAAAAAGCTAAGCAATCAAGGCCAAAAAAGAAGAGCAAAATTAGAGTGTCCTTTCATACCCACTGCTCACTTTGAGGATTTAGATCGTTGGTGGAATTTGTCAATGAGAATGAATATTTGAAGGAGAGGGTTAGAGAATAGGTTTTGCAAATTTGTTGAAGGTGGAATTGGACAGACTCCCCCATAACTTGATTGTATCCATATTTAGAGCATATGACCCACCAATACATCAATTCAGGATAAGGGGGAAGACACAAGAAATTGAAGCAAAGATGTGGAGAAGTTGCTTGGTATTACTTGTGAAGGGGTTAGGTTAGGGTTGATGTGGATGACTCTGATCCATTGTATGAGAGGTTGAAGACTAAGTATGGGAAAAAGAAATACACCGACATCTTGAAACACATAAAATCTGGGGAAAGTGGGGACAACTTTGAGTTTCTCTTCATCATGTACATTTTAGGAGTTTTTTTATACTCGCACTCAAGTGGAGTCATAGGTGATAGGATGTTGAGAGTCATGTGTTGCATAATGGATGGATTTGAAAAATATGACTGGGCAACGAACATGATCAAAGAGTTGTGGAAGGAAATGAGCGATCACGTAAAAGTGTATAGGAAGAAGAATGAACGCGAAGGGACCGGCAATGTGGGTGGCTGCCTTTACTTATTGCTGGTATGAAACGTGTTCCATTTTCATTAATTTATTATTCACGTTGACACTCATGACTGTTATTTTTTTGGTGGTGTAGCTATTCTTTATAGAAAATTTCCCTTTAAAACAAAGTGTTCAACATGAATCCACCAGCCCTATTGAGTCTACCAGCTAGGCACTTGTTTTCCTTTTGCCCTTGTTTATTTTCAGTATCTCAGTGTTGAAGTTCTCTTTCACATGTCTATAACAAAACGCATGGCGATGACCTCTAAATATTGCTGCCACATCACCTATTATGTTGTGACGATCTGACACAACAGTAACTTCTATTGAACCAACAATCTTTTTAATCATATACATAAACCAAGTCCAATTATCCAGTATCTCTCCCTTCATAATTGCTATTGCAAAAGGCAACAACTCATTATCCGCATCATAAGCAGTAGCTGAAAGGAGCGTACCCTTATAGGGCCCGCTTAAATGAGTTTTATCAACATATAGTACATGTTTTGTACCCCCCAAGAATCCCTTAATACATGACCATATGCAATGAAAACTCATTCAAACCTGTAACCATTTGCTACCCATTCAATCACTGTTTTACCATCCATTTCCTTCAGCCTTTGGCATATCCATGGGATTAACATGTAAGATTGTTCTGGTCTTTCATAAATGTCTTCCATTGCCTTCTCCTTTGCCCTATAAGCCTATTTATATGTTAGCTTAACACCATACTCCCTTTGCGCAGTCTTCATAATCTCAGTTGGACGCTTCTCTGCATGGTTCTTAACCTCGTCAATGATTATTGAAGACATCAAACTAGATCTCGCACCATAGTCGGTCACTTCCAAATTATCTTGAGCACAATGCACATGATCTTTTATGAATTTAGTGACACAAAGCATTGTTGTACTCTTGCCGTATCCATTTGAACATAATTTCTAGAGACATCCTTCTACTTTACACTTGACATATATCTTATCCTTGGTATTCCTCTCGTATTTGTGCACAAACTTGTGCGCAATGCTAATGCATTCGCATGTAGAAAATGTTGCCCAACTCCTGAAATTAGTTCGCCCCATTTCAAATTGCTCTTCTCACTGACATGTGTTTGTTCAGTGTCATAAGTTAGATAGCCACCACCAAATACAAATGACACAGGCTGAACGTTACTACCATCACTCATGGGATAAACCTCTGCTTCTAGTGACCGTTGCAAGAATCTCCCAATCTTGCATTAAAGAATTGCAACATCTCATTAACGATTACCAACATTTGACTAGAAAATACCAACATATTGAAATAATCCCTTTTAGTAGCCTCGGGGTTATCAAGAATAAAACAGAATTAATACAATATAGCGCATAACTCGGGTTGTTTCACTTTGAGGAGCCAATTATGAAACTAATTCCTAATAAACTAAGTAATTACAATGCAAAATTGATAAGGGTAAAACATGATTGATTGATTTTTAAAACTATGAATTGAATGCAATTAAAATAGATATTTTTGGGATTTTTTGAAATAAAAGTGGAATGGAATGAAAATGGTTTAGAAATGTAATGGATAAAGATGCTCTTGGAAATGGTTTTCAATGGCTATCTTTACTCATTTAAGATATTTAGAGAGTTAATACATTAAGATTCTAATATTCCAAACCTCATTAACCAATGAGTCTAGCATTACAAGAGAGGAACCCCTACCCTTGAAATGCAATTAATCCCTCTTAGTGTAATGAGTTTCTCTAAGTTTCCTAAGATCCCAAACCTCAATTACCATTGAGTCTAATGCTTAAACTCATGAACCCATTTATTTAAGTATTATTAAAACCACTTAGAAAGTGACTATGGAATAAGTAATGCATTTAGGTTCAACTATAATTCTATTTCAATCAAACCATCCAACAAAAACATGTTAAATAAATAGAAATCAATAGAATAATAGAGAAACATATATATAACAATATATATTGATGAGTACAAACCCTCATTACAAATTCCAAATCACAACAACTCAATCCATAAAAATCGTAACTAAAATCATTGTCTCATTACATACATGAATTCTTAAACCTAAAAAATCACAAATATAATGAGCTATAGATAAAATAAACTCCCCTTTAAAACATATATGAGCTCAAGCCATCTCCAAAAGCTAAAGGAATCAGCCTCTAATAGCCATGGATTCAAGAAATATAGTCATTTTCGGATTCAAACATCTAGTCGTATGAAACACTAATTAAACAAATCAATTAGCAATAAATCAATTTGACTTGGGGCTGAAATTAAAACCCAGAGGCAGGGAATCCACGACTGTGATGATGTCCGAAACAGAGGAGGCTGCCGGCGATGGTTCTGTTTCTCTCTTGGCTCACCAAGCTCGCCATTGCTGTTATCTCACCAGAGGTTGTGACAGAGATGAATGATTAAGGAGAGACGGTAGTGTGGACGGAAGTGGAGCAGGAAGATGGAGGTAATGGTGGACGACGGTGGTGTGGTGGTAATGGAGCTCTGTGATTCTGAGATTCTCGCCACTCCTTGGTCCGACTCACTCTCTCTTCCCTTTGCTGCAGCTCAGATGTGGTGGTGGAGCTGGGAGGCTGCCGGCGGTGGAGGATTGATGATGATGGTGAGGAGAGACGATGGTGAGGACGGGGATGGTGTTTTCGGCTGCTTCTCCCTGCTCTCTGAAGCCCAACTCTCTGCTTTACCGCCACCTCCCCCCTCCTACTTGCCTCCACGCTTTAGCTTAATCTCATTTGTCTCCCTCTTTCCCAGACGATCAAGTCGGGCCCTGTGATCTGTGACATTCGGATCCTTTGGTCAAAACGGTGTGTTTTGACCCATGGACCAAAATGAAAAGTTGAAATCTTTTAGGAGGGACTACTTTGAGAACTTGAAATCTTTCATGGGTCCAAGCATGATTTTCTAAAAATTTGAGCTTGTTTCTGTAATTTGCTCGGAGTCTTTTCTTCGGTAGCTTGTAATTTACAGAAATGATGGGTTCTTTTCTGAAATTTTTTCCAACCTGATTTTCAAAATGTGACATTTTGGCCCAAAATGTGATTCCTTATATTCCTAAAATTAATCAATTAAGGTAAATAATAGAATATGACATTTTGGCCCTTTTTCAACCTTAATTTCCTACAAACTCCTTTAATCACAATTAATTACAAAAGAGATATTTTATTCTCATTTATTATGACAAAACCCAAATAAAATATGAAAATATATCATCAAAATTGGGATTTGTCACATACATTTCAACAACTTTTTGTAACTTACACATTAGAATAATTGCTTCGTAAAGATTGGTTGACATTATCTTTATGGGATGCAAACATATGAGCTCTGTTTTCATTGAACCGAAACAAATTTTCTATTTCTCCACTATCAAGATCAATTAAAGTCCTCTCATCAAACATAACTGTATATTTAATGTCACAGCTACTCCCCACATCATTTGTCCATATTGTAATGATTTCTCTTAATTCTTCAAGCCTTATCCTTTCTGTTAGCATTTTTACACTACCTCCAATGTATTTTAACTTTACCATCATGATTAGTTCAAATTTTCCCTTACATGAAAATAACAAAACAACTCCTTTGCAAAACTTGCCTTACTATTTTCATTCATTTTGTTAACTCCCCTGTAATAAATAAAGGAGCATACTATCAGTTAGGGGTGTTCGGGATCGGGATCGGGATCGGGAAATGCCATTCCCGATCCCGATCCCGAGAAGGGTTCGGGAATGATTTTCATTCCCGATCCCGATCCCGATCCCGAAAATCGGGAAATTTCGGGATCGGGATCGGGAAATTCCTGATCCCGAATTTGCTTTTTTTTTTTTAAAAAAAAATCTTTATATTAAATTTTTTGTTGTATTTCCTTTAGTCTAGTATAAATATATAATTTTTTTAATATTATATTGTATCAAATAAGTCTAATATAAATATATAATTAGTCCAATACATGCTTAAAGTTGTCGATTCAGCTGCAAAAAGAATAAAAACAAGAACAAAAAATTAGAACTATTTAATAAATAATAAATGAAATTAACTAAATAAACTAAAAGAATAGATATTATCTTAAGGATGTTAGGGATTTTCACATTTTATTTTACATTTAGTCTTATTTTCTTAAATATTTTTAAAAAATATATATTTGTATAAATATATTTTCGGGATCGGGAAAAAGTCGGGATCGGGAAATCCCATTCCCGATCCCGAAATTACATTCCCGATCCCGAAATTTTCGGGACGGGAAAATCCCGTCCCGATTTGCTCGGGATCGGGACGGGAAGGTCGGGACGGGAAATTGATGAACACCCCTACTATCAGTATATCAGTAGACAAAAAGAAAACTAACTGCCCATTTAAGTGTTTAACATATTTGCATTAGGGTTACTCAACTTCATCTTACTCATTTCCTACAAAATCCACCATCTTTTTTCTCTTCACCCTCATAGCTCTAACTTACCTCATCTTCTATCGCCATCTTCTGCCACATTCACCTAACATCAGCAATTTTTTCCCTTGCACTAACATAAACCTTCATGTCCCTTCAACCCAAATATCCAGCTTTGAATCACTCATCTCCCACCCAAATGACAATGAGGAAAAATAATGATTGAGGATCGACGAGGCAAGGGAATATCTGTACATACCTCGGATGGGTTGCATTGCGCCAGCTCTCTCCTTCACTCTCGTCTTGCTCATTTGTACATACCTCTGAACATATCTCTCACTTCTTTTCTCTTAAGCTCATATGGGCAAACTGGTCATTTGCTCTCCAAATTGTAAATCCCTGATCAGTCAGCAGAACCTCTGCAGGATTATCCAATTTTAGAACACCTCTCTGTCTTTTCACACTTTTGAAGTTCTTTTTCAAGGATTTCCCCCTTCTTTTTTGACTCAACCTCATTTCTTAAATGAGTTAAGATTTGCTAGCACCCGAAAATATTTTTCTAAGCACGTTCGGTATCGTAAAATAATTTATGGTGCGTCGAGCCCCTGAAGTATATTTTTAGGTGTCCATCACCTTGAAGTATTTTTTTAGGTGCGCGCAACACCTTGAAGTTGCTATTGAAAAAATATTTTAGAGTGTTAGATGCACCTTTACTTAAAGGACTTTTAAGAGTTCTTGGCAAGGTCTATTTTTTTTTTTTTTTGGATAAAAAGTCAAAATGATATATTAAGAAATTTAAAGCAGTTTTACAGAGAAGCAAATGTAACAGAACATATAAAATGCTGGAAATAAGAAAGAAATACAGCAGAAGGGACAATGTGAACTTGATAAATTCCAAACTTACTTAAAAGAGCATGAATCTCTTGCATGATGATGTCGCCTATGCCTTGAGTCTTTAATAGGATAGTTATGAAACCTCTTGGGCAAGGTCTAAATTGCTTTAAAAAAAAACACTCTAATGGCAATTTTTTTTCTTGAAAAAAATTAATATTTCAAGGACAAAATTACGCTACAAAATACTTGAAAGTATTGGACGCACCTAGAAAAATACTTTAGGGTGCTATATGCCCTACAAATTGCTTTAATATACCAAATATTTCTAGAAAAATATTTCAAGGTGTTAAATGTATGTTAACCCTTCTTTAAACTTGGAAAATATTTTGTTTGAAAAAATAAAAGAGTTGTCGAGTTTTTGGGAGATATAAACCAATAATGCCGTGCTACCTCCTATAAATTCAATTGATTCCTTTGTTCCTTGGGGACTATTCCCTTGTCAAAGTAGCGCAGTAAATTACATCAAAAAGTCGGTCCAAAAATGAACTAATGAAACTGACATAGCAAATCGCATTCACACCTCATGCATCTAGACTTCCATCTTTTTCCATTCCAACACTTTTTTTCACCTCTATTTCTATCACACGCCATCACCAAAATATTAAATAGGTTCTCAACTGTTGCAAACCAATAGTTGCCTGTGACACAAGATCATCTCTACAAATTGGTTTTATGACCCAACTCAAAAACCACAAGAGGCAGTTGGAATTTCTGAGAAGCTCTATGAACATATATTAACAGATACTCAGTAGCACACAAAGCTATATATAGACATTCAGCATCCATGTCTGAACTGGCACTTTTTGCTCCTCATAGCAACACAATCATAATCTTAGCCATAGCATCGAATTGGGTCATTGCACCCTTTAGCAGCAGACTGTTTGAAACCGAACCTGCCTCCTTTCTCAAGGTATTGCTGATGGTATTCTTCCGCCTGGTAGAACTTCTTGGCGGGAAGAATCTCGGTAACGATCTTCCTGTTCAACTTCTGCTGCTGTCTCTCCAGTGACTCTCGGGCCGCCTTCTCTTGTTCAGGGGTGTAGTAGTATATTCCAGATCTGTATTGTGTTCCCACATCATTCCCCTGTCACACATCAAGATTAAAGTGCCATTAATCTATTTAACATACATAATATGCTGAAGTACAAACGGCAATGGATTTTCTGAGGCAAAGTAAAAAGGGAGGCAGAAAACTACTGATATGAAAGAACGGTAGTGACAAAGGGGAAAACACAATTGCATGAACTACCAAATACCAATAATTCCATCAATTTTATAACAAGAAAACATGACCCATAAAGAGGTAGTTTGAACAGGACAAAACAAAAAAGCACACAGATTTTAGTTTTAGATGTTGGATTCCGATGTCACAGTTGAAACATTCAATGTGAATATGGGTCCTCCGAAGTAATTAACCTCAGTGGAGACGAGAGAGACAAGAAGAGAATGGCAGGTCCCACCTTAAAAGTAATACACATGTAAATAGTATAAAGCGGGCCCCACTGCTTTCTTCCTACTTCTCTCTACTTCATCCCATGAAGTGCATCAAGGGATCCAAATTACTAGAAGTGAATTGCATTTCAAGATTCAACCAGTTAAATCAGGAAAACATGCAAGTGAAACTGAAAATTTGATTAGAAAAAGATGTAGTAACTTCAAGCGTATGTCAACAGAAATTCATTGAAATACACACCGACGCACACACCCCAAAAAACAAACAAACCAAAGCACAACCGCAAACCTAGAAGGTTAACTATCAACAGAAACAATCAATATCAACTCACAGCCTTCATGAAATAAGACATTGAATCAAATTTTTTGAGCATATCAAACCCTTAAAGTAGTAATTCATGAAGTTAACCAAAACTCTTTCAGTCAACAATCCACAATCTACATTTATCATACGCATCAGCAAAGTCTGGACATCCGGCTTGAAATTCAAAGGGCATCTAACTCAATTACCAGACCAATTCCATCAATCACAACATGGTTTATATTTATAGAACAAGGAAAAAGCTTTATTATACCTGTCGATTCAGAGTGGTAGGATCATGCTTATCCCAAAACACATCAAGCAAAGTGTCATAGCTACATTCTTTGGGGTCATATTGGACCCTAACGATCTCTGAGTGGTTTGTGGTCCCAGTACAAATATCCTCATAGGTTGGATTGTGCAAATATCCCTGACTGTACCCAACCTCCGTCTTAGTTACCCCAGGCACCCTTTGAAAGATCAATTCAACACCCCAAAAACAACCACCACCAAACTGAGCAAATTGCTGGCCTGGTGCAGGTATGTCATCATCTGGACCCTGAGGGATTGTAGAATCCATATTCTCAGAAGCCCTCATGCTACCAAACCCAAGTCTGTTCAACAAGTTCATCGAGGGCTTGCAAACAGCAACGCGTTGGTGAGTTTGTGGGAAGGAGCAAATCCGCTTGGAAGAGAATCTAGAAACTGAAGGGAGGAACTTGGTTTTGGTAGATTTGGAGAGCGATGATGAGATAAACACCAGAATTGAGCTAGACGTGGAGGTACAACTGCTGCCAGTTGCTGCTAAGAGTTTGAACAAGATAAGCTTTCTGTCCTACAAGATATTATGAAAACTAAAATGCCACTATATAAAAGAAATCCAAAAAGACATAAAGTGCCATGACCGTTTGAGGCAATGTAACTGCCACTGCTTGCTGCTAAAAGCTTCAAAAACTAAGTTTTCATTTGTAGAAGATATAAAAAAAGCTATAATGGCCTTATTGCCTTATATAAAAAAACCCCAAAGTGACACAGAACCACCAGTTGAACATGCCAAGGAAACCAATGATGCAGGTCATAAAATATATTTGAATGCATAAAGAGTATTTATGATTACTTGATGTACGAAAATGAAATACAGTGAGAGCTTAGATGATTGAAAAGACTATACATCCAAGAAGGGACTAAACTACACATTTTAAAAAAAAAAAAAAAAAATAGAAGAAAGAATAAGTGCGAAATTAAAGTTTCACCTCACTAGAGGCAACACACGAAAATATGTTCTCCTACTTGGTCTTTCATATCAGTTCATAGGCTGAGCAATCACGCGCAACAGAACACCTATTATATTGGCAGCAGTAATATTAATAAAAATAGCCCATCTAATTTACAAATTCGTTTAATGCTTTACCAACATAATTTTTTTTAAAATAATCTCCTTGAATTCAGACAAAAATTGATATAGAAATAGTGAAATAGAAAAGCAGAACCAGAGAACTCGCAAGAACCGGAATAGATGATGCCAGTGAAGCGGAAAAATTGAACAATTAACTCAGACAAAGCAATTAATGAAAACAAAATTCCAAGTCAACGCATACCTGCCGAACAAATATTCATCTTCGACCCTTCAACAAATACAAAATAAGTGAAAATAAAAAGGATGATTACGCAGAAACAAAGAGAACCCACAATCGAAGTCGCAAATAAAAACAGGTAATAGCACGAGAGAAAGAGAAATGGAAATGATAAAATACCTAGCCGAAGAGTGAGAATCAGACAGAATGAAATAAATGTAATGCTTGGATGGTGATTGAGGAGCGAGCCACGAATGACGGAGATAAACTACCTGAATCTCTCTCCTCTTTCTACAAAGGGGGATTTCCCCGAAAAACGACGTCGTTTTCTCGGGCCCGATATTTCGAAAGACCGCAAGCCCGACACGTAATGATCCGTACACCACATGATCCAAGGGTAGAATCTGACGATTTGAAAACCCCTACGTGTCAGTTTCTGGGTATCACAATGTCGTTAACTTAGAAAGACGAAAATACCACTAGGTGGGGCCTAAGAAAAAGCAGAGTCTAAGCCAATCGCGGTGGCTGCAAGGTCTTTTCATAATGAATTGGAATTAGGGAATTATTCTAACTGGTTCTAGGCCTAGCACCTTCCTAACTGACCTTGGTTTTCAATTTGATATATGACAAAATCCCGCACAAAATCTATTACAAATGTTAAATGACACAAAGGTAATTCTAACATTTACAGTGCTTATTTGATATAGTTTATTTTTGAGCAATAAATGTTTATAATCCGTAATTTATGATATACAAGTTAAGTATATGAGAGAAATTTTGTTTCGATTTATATAATAAATGCTTATTTCCTAGAAATAGCTATTTCAAACACTCACATGTTGTTAGAAAAATGTGAATACCTTAGTTGTCATTTTTCAAATTAAAAAAAATTATGGAAAAAATAACTCTCTACAAAATAAAAGAAAACACTGAATCAGAGACATAGAAAGTGGCATAAGTTGGGGAGCTAGAAAGGAGGGAATCAGTAGTGGAGGCGTGGAAAGGAAGTGAGGTAAGTAAACTTTGATAGTAAAATCTTCTTATCTTTATCACATGATCCTAACAATGGCATTCTTGATCTTAATTTTGATGGGTGTGTTTGGTGGGGAGTTAGGTTTTTAGCTTGGAGGATGGTGAATATTGATGGGTGAAGGAGGTGTGAGATTGAAGTTGGAATTTCGATTGTGATTGTGATTGTGATTGTGATTGTGATTGTGAAGTTGAACGTTGTGACCTCAAAGTGTTAACTTTATTGATATCGGTATGTTGTTGCGTGATTGGGAGGGTGATTGAAGTTGATGAAGGGCTGAGTATTGCAGGGGAAATCTAAAAAGGTGTTCGTTGGTGATGTGAGGGCGTGCAAAAATCTTAACCTTTGTATTGCCATCTCCTTTCTGGTGTTTGGGTATTTCCTAAACTAAACTTATTATTTTAGAATATGAACTTGGTAAACATATGTCTAAGGTGAAAATTCTTCTAAAACTGCATTCTCATTTTCTCAAGTGGTCATTTTCTTAAGTGAACTTGTTGTTTTCAAATATGAAATTTGTAAACCCGTGTCTAGTGTGAGAATTTTTTAAAGCCTGCATTCTCATTTTTTCAAGTGGTCATTTCCAAAATGATTTTTTTTCATTTTCATATCATAACTTGTCATTTTTAAATTGTGACCTTGGTAAACCCATGTCTAATATGAGAATTCTTCCAACCTTGAATTCTCATTTCTCAAGTGGTCATTCCCTTAAGTGAATTTGTCATTTTTATATCAGAACTTGTCATTTTAAAATGTGAACTTGGTAAACCCATGTCTAGTGTGAGAATTCTTCCAATCCTGCATTTTCATTTTTTAAGTGGTCATTTCTTTAAGTGAACTGTCATTTTCATAATGGAATTTGTCATTTTCTAAAGTGGCCATTTCTTTAAGTGAACCTGTCATTTTTCTTAATGATAACCACACTAGGGTAAAGTCACGAACCAAATCCCTCTTCACACGCCTTCTCTCCTTCTCAACTACATAATAACAAGTCCTAACACAATCTCCTCTCTCACCGTGAGCTTCCTCACTCTTCATGATAAAAATTTTTTGGCCACAATAACTAGAGAAAGTCATCGAGAAAATAGCAGGCAATATGTGTGAAGTGAGCTGGTAATCGTGCCTTCTTCTCTCTTATTTTAAAACTCACCCAAGAACATTTTTATAATTTCTTTTTAATTTGAAAAAGGATAGCTGAGGTAGTCACACTTCTTTAGTAATATGAATATTGGAATCACCTCTTTGTCATTTAGCATTTGTAATGATCTTTATGTGGGATTTTCTCTTGATATATTCTAAGGCAACAAGAAATTGATTTATTCACCCTACTATAAATTTTCCTATTAACTTTAATCTCACATAATTGTAATAAAAAGTAATTTTTTAAGAAAATAATATTTTATTTGTCTATATAAAATTATACTGTATAATTTTTTTTTACTTGGCTTGACAATAAATAAAATTAAATTATTAGTTAATAGTATATTGAATTGAAAAATTAATGCTCTATTATGAAATATGAACTCACCCTTATTTTCTAACCTTTTCCTTTTCACTATTACAAAAAATGTATTTTAGACCGGCACATTTAGACTCGGTATAGCAGATAAGTTCTTAAAAATATGACCGATGACATTTTTGTAGTTCTAATCAACTTTTAAGACTGGTTCCACTAAAATAAGGTCTAAAATATACTATTTAGACCAGTTCTAAAAACACCCGGTCTAAAGATATAAATAATTAATGAATATAAATACTTGTAATAAATTTTCTAGACCGGTTCTAAATATAATATGTCTAATATATTATCTGAATTAAAGGCAATTTAAAAAATAATATGTTTATTATTTTTTAGACTAGTAGCAAATCACAACCGGTCTTAAAACATAAAATTTTTAAGACCGGTTATTTAAAATACATAGTACAAAAAATCAGACCGGATCGGCCGGTTCGACCGGTTGAACCGGGAACTGGTCCCTGGTCCGGTCCGGTTTGATCAATAACCGGTCAGACCGGTCGAACCGGTTAAAACCGGTGGTCCAATCGGTTGACCCGGTTTCTTTCCTTTTTTTTTTATTTAAATTTTCTAAATTTTTATTTTGTGTTTTTTGAGGGCAAAATGGAAAGTTGAAGACTAAAATGAAGAGAAAAATAGATAAAGAAAGAAAAAATTTAAAAAAATGAAGAAAATAATAAAAAAAAATTATTTAAAAAGATATAATAATTATAGGAAATGAGATATCTTTGCATAAGTATAGGTATTATAACTAATACTAATAGATTTTAAACATTTTTTTTTCTAAAAATCTTTATTTTTATCTATAGAAGTTTAAAAATATATTAATATATATTATCACTAATAAATTATAATATTTTAATATGACCGGTTATGACCGGTTCAACTACCAGTTAGACCTTGGTTGACCCATTAACCCTTGAACCTGTGTTGTGACCGGTTCATTGCCCGGTCCGATTTTTCGTTCCTTGTTAAAATAACCAATCTAAAATATTACTTTAAGACCAATTTTATAAAATAACCGATCTTAAAAGTGACCTAAAAATCCCAGGGCAGATTAAGCTTGCGCCTAATTTCAACTCTAAAATCTGATACTCAAGCTTCTTGTAAACCACTCCCTCGGTTCGCGACATCTCCTCCTTCCCACATCTCTCCTCCGTCCTCAACCTTTGCCGTCGTCGACATAGAGGTATGGTTGAATACATTACCGTAAGGCTTGGCGTTTGTTCCCTCCGATTAGTTTCTTTCTCAAGCTCGATTTCTTGCCTCCCTTGGGTTTCTTCCTCAATGTCTTCCTTCCCATGTCTCTCCACCGTTCTTTACCAATGTCTTCCTTCCTTAATGTGATTTTTTCTATTCTGTAACATTTTATTGTTGAATTATAATGTGAATAATGTCTTTCAGCCTTGATTCTGTAACTCTGTATTGTTGAATTATAATGTGAATAATGTCTCTCAGCCTTGATTCAGTAACTCTGTATTGTTGAATTATAATGTGAATAATGTCTCTTAGCCTTGATTCTGTATTGTTATTTGAGCTAGATTGAGTTAGTTTTTGTCGTTTGAGGTGCTTTGTTTTAGCTAGACAGAGTTAGATTTTATTCTGTTTTATGGCTCCAATGAATTTAGGAGGTGGAATTGTATAGGGATAGCTTGAGGAAGAAATTGTTATAAGTTAGTTGCTAGAAAATTCTAGATTTTAAAGTGGAATTGTATTGTGTATTTTGATACCATGTACGATACTTAAGTGCCAACAAGGATATAAAAAAGTATAGAATATTAATATAGTGCCTGAAATGAAAATTGGAGTATGAAATTTAAAGTGTCATAACCACATAGGAATATAAATTAGCTCATTCAATTTCAAGTGAGGATAATGAGGCGTCCTAGTGATGGTACTCTGGAGTCAACTAGTATTAATCAAAGTGAGGATACTCCTAACAATGCTCTGAGCCAGAATCAAAGTGAGCCCTGTAACCAGCCCATACAAAGGGGTAGAAGAGGCACTCAATTGAGAGACATTCCCCTCAATCGGAATACTAGGAAAAAGATTCTGATCGAGTTTGATAGATATTGGAAATCAATCGGCCTAATGCAAGCCGGTATAGGAGTTTTGTCAGCCTCCTAGCACGCAACAAGCCTAGCATCTTGATAGAGGAGTGGAGAAATGTGGATGAACGTGTGAAGCAACATATTTGGGAAACTATCCAGGTATAAAATGATTGCCCTCACTAACTATCAAATTTGTATGGTTGAATTATCAAATTTGTCACTAACTATCCAATGCATGCATTACAGCTCACATACGACGTTCCTCAGACTGAAGTCTTGTATAAGAAGACAATGACGTATTGTAATGAATGCTGGAGGAAGTTTAAGATAAGTTTAGCCAACAATTATGTGCATATCGAGGTGAAAGAAGGCCAGCCTCGTCCTAATCCGTGTGACAAGTATTCTTATATTAACGAACACACTTGGCAAGAATTTAGACGGCTTTGGACTACTCTAGAAGCATTTGCGAGTTGACTTATTTTGCACTTGATTTACTTATGAATTTTCTTTATTGATTGTAACCTTAATTTTGATTTCTTATTCGTAGGAAAAAAGACAAAAGGCACAAGAGAGTGGTAGAAAGAATGATTGCCCCCACACAATGTCTCGTGGGGGTTATGCGAAGGCTAAAAAAAAACTTGTTGGCAGCCAAACGAAAGAGATTGGAAGAAACAACTTAATCCAATCCTTTTGATCTTTTTTCTCCACCATCTTTGATATATCACGAAGAAAAATGGAAGTTCGCTCACCAAAAGAGAAGCGGGTCTTATGTGAGTGAACAATCTTATATAGTTGGTGAAAAAATTGTAAGTATTGTTATTGTTATTAATTATTTAGTAAGGAGGAGCTTAAAAAAAAACAAGCCAAGAGATCGTTTAGGTCGGATGGAAGGAATGATATCCTAACCGTTGCTACAGGAAAACACAAGCATCCCAGCCGTGTTAGGTGAGTTAGACGAGGGGTATGCATAAGGGATTACTTTGGGGCACCCCCCACTATTCCTCAAGTATGGTGACTAGGGAGGAGATGGAGCATATGTTGGCCACTGTGAGGGCGGAAGTAAGGGTAGAGGTAGAAACATCATTTGATGTACGATTTGAAGAAAGGTTGATCAAGATGAAAGAGGAAATGATTATCATGGCGAGCACAAGACAAGATACTAGTGTTCCCCAGGCATATTTCCTAAACCCTAAACAGAGTACTAAACGGAGTTGTTGTAATATTGGTTAGTCATCAGAGGGTCTTGGAAAAGAAATTGGTGAGCCTTGTGGTATATTTATGGAGGATATGCTAAGACGATTAGTTGCATGGGGGAGTGTGCACAACTTGGGATTAGCTGTCCACCACCAACAAATAAAAGATGATCAAGTTAGAGTGGCAGTTAAAGAGGTGATCGTTAATGATGCACCTCTCCTTATCCCCGTTGATGACTTCAAGATTGTGAGCGATGTCATAAATTCTTTCATCTTGTGGCCAAAGAACTTTATTTCTGATCGAGTTGAGGAAACCCCGATCACAGCCCCAATTGCACCTCCTTCCACTTAAGAAGTTTCACAGTATCCATTGAATGTTATGCAACAAGTGATTTTGATGGCATATGATATGTCCTTTCAAATAAGAGACTGGCCTATGGATTCAGTTGTTGGCAAGTCAGGGGTGTAATGCTATCTTGAGAGGGATGATTTAATGTCTCTGGTAGCACCTAAACAACAGCTTACGGTTTCGATTGTCCAACTATTTTTAATGTAAGTATCTTTTTCAATTGGTAGTTAATATTTTACAAATTACATCGTTAAACTTTGATTTGTGTGCTTGCATTATTGTAGGTACATTAATCGTAGGTTGGTTTCCTTTGGCAAAAGCGATAAATTTGGATTCCTATGCCTAGTTCAAATCCACGACAAAGGGACCACTGCTGCTATCAGACACACACACTTATCGGAAAGGCTTAGTAAAGCCCTACTTGAGTGTTTCTTGGCTCCATATGTGCATGGTTAAGAAAAAAATTTATATCTCATAATTTATATAATGCTTTATATTTGCTTAATAGTCATCCCTTTTTTTCAGTGATCATTGACAATTGGTTATTTTGTACAAGAAGAGTCATATTGTCATCCTCTTGTGCTCCTTCCACTACAAACCAGGAAATAAATTGAAGAAGACCATGAACTCGTAAGTTTTCTTGTATTACCTATTGTTGGAAATTCATGGAATTTGTGCAAAATAAGTAACCTTTGTGATTTTGATGATAGGGCTATGAGGACATTTTGACACGCTGCTTGTGGTAAGCCTCTTCGTGACATAAAAGACTCTACATGGATCATGCCAAAGGTTAGTTACATATTGGTTTGTTTTAAGAATGTATTCAATAAGCCATGCTTTAATTTTATACTTGTTTTAATGATATCATGTTATTTTTCAGAGCCGTAGGCAACCACCGGGGTCCAACTTGTGTGGGTTGTATGTTTTGAGACACATTTATAATATTATCACCCTAGGCCTGACATAATTTACTCAAGAGGTAAATGTATATATATTTCAAAAATTTTGTATTACTTTTATTTTATTTTAATTTAGCAAGTTAATATTTTGTCTGACTTTGGTATTACAGATGTTTGATCTTCTTGACCCCTTTCTAGAAGAAGATATTGATTTCATCCGCAATTGTTGTGCTGAATTCATTTATGAACTTTTACAACAACAGCGAGTTTTTGTAAAATTGAGGAATTTTCTGTATATATTGAGGAATTTTTCTTCCCTCGGCTTTTCTGCAAAACTTGTTGGTTGCATGAATTAACATATTTGTTGTTTTTGTGATTATGTGAAATCATGCATTTATACATATGAACATGTTTGAGACATGTAATTGGCCTATGTGTTTTACAGTTAATGCATGATAGTTTTAAACAACATATTACATGATGAATGTGCATGTTATGTTACAAATTCCCAATGAGAAGGATAAAGAAAAAGGAAATGGTAAGTTGAAGGACAATAAACACCTTATGACAACATTTATTTTGTTAAAGTTAGTTGTTGATTGCATAACAAATTCCATATATAGATTGTATAAATTGCATATGTGAACTTGGCATGTATATTTGGATACATAAGTACTAGTAATAAGTAATTATAAATATGATAAACTTGTCACTTAAATTTCAACTTTGCACTTAATAAGTATGGCCTTGAAAGCAGCTTCTAGGATGTGTTTTGGTTACTAACTTAATCAAAGACAAGTTAAAAAAAAAAACTTTTAAGACCGGTTATATAGATAACCGGTCTTAAAATACACCATTTTAAAACCGGTTATACATACAACCGGTCTTAAAAGTATTTCTGTAGAGCCTAACATAAAAATAAAAAAAGGTAATAAAATTCATATAAAATGTGAAATAGAATTCTTATATAATTAAATTTAGAAGCTAACTTTCTCGTTTGTTAGCTCAAAAGTTTATATTTTTATTAATTATTATAGGATAAAACTTACCTTACAGGGAAAATATTTTTAAAAGCCACTTGAAATACCCAAATTTTAATTTGGGTTTAAACTTATCAAATCTATAATCAGCCTAAATGACTCAAATTAGGATATTGAAATTATGTTAATTTACTTCTTGCCTTAATTACTATTGAGGCAAGAACGTTACCATGGCTATCTATTGAAATTATTAATTCCTTCCACTACAGAGAGAAAGCTGAAAAAGCCCCCCTTCATAAAAGAAATGAATAGTTGACCAAAAAAAAAAAAAAAAAGAAAGAATCCGTTGAGTTAATGAAAGGGAACATAACATAGCGTTCGTTATCCAAATGAGACTCATAGGCTATTCGATTGCCAGCGAGTCCCTAAAAAAATTTCCTCAATTTTACAGAGTTTTAAGAATATTCATGAACGACATCTCATTTTGGGCCTCTTGCATGATCTAGGATTATTAAATTTAACAGTACAATTTAGAATTTGGATAATTCAACCATCTTTTAAAAGAGGTTTTTATATTTTAACTTTTAACTTTGATTTCATTCTATTTTAATATAAATAGATTTTCAGAGATTAAAATTTTATTTTTATTTATAAAATTAAACAGTATAAAAAAATTGTGGCTTGACAATCAAATAAAATGGAAGTATTAGTTAAGAATAGTATATCGATTATGAAATTGAAAAATTAAAGCCCTGTTATGAGCTCGACTTTATTTTCTAATATCACTTTTGTCTTTGTATAAAAAAAATTTACATTGAAATGAAAAAAATTCCAGGGATGAAAATTAAAAAAAAAAATAAAAAGGCAAATTAAATTCATATAAAATTAAATTTAGAAGCTAACTTTCTCGTTGTTAGCTCAGAGGTTTATATGTTTTATTAATTATTATAAGATAAAACGGTGAGAGATCAAATCCAACAGTCAAATTATTTGTTAATTGATTTTGAAAAAAAATAAAACAGATTCTTAGTTTAAATAATAAAGATGTTAAAAATTCATCTTTTATTTATTAAATATACACGCTGATATTAATGAGCCAAATGAAGTGCAAAGTGCACGAAAAAAAAAAAACTGTTAACGACCGCCTAAGAAGATCATCAACAACGGTTCATCTCTTTACGCAAGCCAAGGTACACAGGCACGCTTGCCTCTTTTTTATTTAATCAAAGATATCACAAGGCTCTTTGAACTTGAAATTAATGCTCTTGCCGCATCTCTGTATTTTTTGTAAAAAAAACTGGTCAAGGGTATCTCAGACCGCTTTGAATTTGAGACTAATCGCTTTCAAGGCTTGGAGGGTTTGTTCCAAATTCGTGTTCTCCTCGTCGAAGGTGAAGCGTGGCTCAACCAACAACTTGTCAATAAGGTACATGCATCTCTTTACATTTTTGTTCTGAATATAATATCCCAACATCTCGCTCTGAAATTATTCGCTTTGGGCCCCTATTATCTCTCACGGTTTTAAAAAGTATTGAGAGGTAAGGTAGTAAGACCTTTATAAGACATCATTTGTTCCTCTCCCCAGCTAATGTAGGACTTCATAGTGAACTTTTTAAAATTTCTTTTATAACAAAATAATTATTATTATTTGAAAATCAATTTAGGTTCGCTTGAAGCAAATACTCATATCAATGAAAAACAAAACTGAAAATCGAAGTCTTGTAGAACCATCGTCAATGCAAGAAGAAATAAAGACGACTATTTTGAATTGGAGAAGTATCAAGATACAGAAACAAGGAGCAAATGTTCCTTTTCAAACAAAACGAGTTAAAGACATCACAGGTTTCAATTCTAAAGGTATGTATGCAAGTCTTTTTAATTTCTACAATTTTCATATATAGTAGTTATCTTGTTTTTGATAAAAAAGATGGAAACTAAGCATGAAATGGAACAGAAAGATACAACCTATCAGAAAAATCAATATCCAAATTCATAGGCTCTTTTGTTTCTTTTACATTCATGTAAATCCAAACTCGAGAGTTGAGGTTTACGTAGTCATGACTATGTGAAAGAAATGAAAAACACTTTATAAAGATTTGGATACCTTCTCTACACATTTTAAGGGATAATGAGGCCCCAAAACACACAATTTTGAAAGTGATACGCTCAGATGTTATATATGGTCTAAGTCATAGAGAAAAATATAAAGTCACACTCCTGTATCCTATAATTTCAATTATGATTCTTATTTAATTACTCTCTAATCATTATCGGGATAGAATGTGAAGTCTTATGTTTATGTGGTTATGACTCCTCCCAATAGAACCAACATATATTTGTTGATCTACCGCAACATATTTCTTTTTACGGGTTGGTTTTTGGAAATTTATCATATTATATTATAACAAACTAATCATTTGAATAAACCATATAAAATTGCAGAAACAATTGAGAATTTGAAAGTGAAAAGCAAAAATCAGAGTAGTTTATCAAAGAAAACATCTCAAAGAGGAAAAACACAAAAGGCTGGAGAAGGAACCAAAAATACTCTGCAACAAAAGAGAATCAGAGAAATACAGAAACTGAGAGAAATTGCCCGTCTTGAGATAAATCAAATAAAAAATACAGCTGGCCTCAATGATAACATGGAAGCCGAGCGGCAATTTCATAAGCTTATTGGATGTGAATCATATCCAATACTCCTCAATTAATGAAAAATGGATAATTTTTCTTGAACATGAAATCAGATCTTGCAATACTCTTACTGTAAAACGATATGTACAATGAATATATTTGACAATATTTATGACATGTGATTAGGAATATATATCAATTATATATATATATATATATTGTTGTGAGGTTTATAATTGTTGGTTTCATAGTCTCATCATCACTTTATTATTATTGGTCTATAGTATACTTACGAGGTATGATTCTAAGTTGATATTGGGATTCACTTTATTATTATCCACTCTGCACCCCCAACCTATGTACAGATTAGATAGTTATCTATATAAAATTTGTTTATTCAAATTGTTAGTTAAAAAATTGGGCTAGTTAAAAATAAAACCCATGGGAATTACCAGGGCGACATACCTCGGGAGAGTGGTCACATATCTCAGGCAATTATGAGGTTTATTTTGAAGGTATAGTAGCAGCAGCAACAGTAGTTTAATCACTGGCGTTGTGTATGTAAAAGGTTTCATGGCTACCATTAAAGCTTCTTCGAGAAGTCTACGGTCCGAGTGGATTAGTCACTACTATTGACGATGCATACCCTGGGCCTACCAAAAAGAAAAATTAGTTAATATAATGTTTAGTCCTTATAGTTTACCCCCATTTTGGTTTTAGTCACTATAATTTCAAACCATAAGGTTTGGTCTCTCAAATTTTATTCTGTTTAAAACATTAGTTCTGTAATTTAATAAGGAACTTAGCGGTGTTAAATATGATGAGGTAGTACTAACACTGTCAATTATGATGTGTGGGCAAGCTGAGTATGGTTTTTATAGGTTATGTGGCTAAGTATAAAATTGGAACGTGGCCAATCAGAGATGATTGGACAAAAGGAGGAAGGAGGAGGCCTTGTTTCTTTTTATAAGAGATTAAAAATAATTAAAAGTGATGATGTAATTATAGAGAAGAAAGATAAAGTGACACGTAGAATTAATATGAGAAGGGTCCTCCATGAATTTTTTAAGTCAGCGTCGCCCATTAAATAAAATTAACAGTGTTAACGTTAGGGACTAAAAATACTCTTTAAAAATTTAAGGGATTAAACTGAAACTTGATGTAAATTTAAAAAGATTAAAAGGATATTTTAAACTAAGGAATATATCAAAATAAAAATGGCCAATTATTTTAATAAAAAAATTGATAACTGCGACAACGTCAATTATTCCACTCTTAATTCATCGTTTTGTTAAATAGATAAAATTTAATTAGTTTCATAATTAACGAACATTTTAATTGTTACGCTAAGCTATAATAAAATTGTATAAGAAAAATTGCATTTAATTTAAGCAATGCGAGAGATTGAAGTCTACTAAAACAGTCAAATCATGCCTAAATTGATTTCTTGAAATAAAAAACAGATCCAACACAAAGATCGATCTTTCAATTAAAATGATCTTTTATATTATTTCAAGATTTATATATATTTTTTTATGAGAGACGCTTCTATAAAGAAAAGCAAATAAAGCCACGTCTGATCTCAATCCTGGTGACGAGAAGAAGCAACCATCGTCAGGATCGCCCGAACGAATAAAAAGATCCATCAGCTCCTCACACGATTAAGCAAACTAAGGTACACAACATCTCTTTATATTTTTGTTTTCTTTTTCGGCACTGAACTCTGAACAATTTATATTATAACCAAATTATTATTATTATTATTATTATTATTATTTCAAAATTATCTAGGCTCGTTCGAAGCAATACTCATGGCTGTGTCAAAGAAAGGACGTTCTGATGCAAAACCATCGTCAAAGAATGAAGAAATAAGGAAGACTCTTCTGAATTGGAGAAGTATCAAGATACACAAACAAAGAGAAAATGTTCTTCAAACAAAACGAGTTGAAGACCTCGTAGATTTCAATTATAAAGGTGGGTCTATTTTATTTGTACATTATTTATATGTAGATATTTTATTTTTCACATGGATTCAAAGGGAAACGAAAGACGCATTATAAGGGTCTGGATATCTCATTTTAAAATTGTGGGTGGTAATGTGGCCTCAAAACAGATAATTTTGAGAGCGAGATGCATTCGGATAATATTAATATGAAGAATATGGTTGGTTTCAAGGCTTTTAAGTTTGAAAAGTATACTTTCAATCTGTTAATTTTAAAGCTGTTAACATTACCATGAAAGGCACAGACGTGTCTAGACTATAGCTGTGTGAATTCTATAGCTACATTTATAATTCTTATTTAATTACTCTTTAACAGTCATCGGGGTAGATTGTGAAGTGTCATATTAATGGGGACAAGAGGGATCAATCTTTATGTACTTTTTCTTTGTTGTTGTTTTTTTTTTTTTTTTTTTCAAAACTAATTATTTGAATAAACCATAAAAAATTGCAGGAACATTTGAGGATATGAAAGTGACATGTAAAAACCAGATTGATTTATCAAAGAAAGCGTCTCAAAGAGTAAAAACATCATATGCAGAAGTAGAAACGAGAAAGACTTTGGAGCAAAGAAGAAAAAGAGAAAAACAAAAACAAAGAGAAATTGCTCCTCTCGAGGTAGATCAAATAAAAGATATTGCTTGCTTCAATGATAACAAGGAAGCCAGGAAAAGAGAAAGAGCTCGCCTGAGAGAAATACAAAAGCAAAGAGAAATTGCTCGTCTTAAGCTAGATCGAATAGAAAACACTGCACGCCTCAACGATAACGTGGAAGCTGAGCGAGAATTTTACAAGCTTACTCATGGACGTTTATTAAGCGAGGATGAATTTCATATGCTTATTTATTTCGGAGAACCATTAGGTTCATTTTTCTACCAGTAATAACAATGGAGTCATTTTTCCTGAACTTGTAATCAAATTTTATAATGTTCTTCTTGTAGAAGAATGTTTGCACATGTATTGCAGAGTATGTATTTTATGAATGAGAATGAAATACTAGTTGCCGTAATACTGAAAATGATAGCCCATCCAATTTACAAATTCGTTTGAAGTTATGCTTTCTCCACCGATTTTTTGTTTTTTAAAAATTCACCTTAAATTAAGACAAAAGTTGATTTAGAAATAATAGTGAAATAGAAAAAGCAGTATATATCAGAGAACTCGCAAGAACCAGAATAGTTGACGCGAGTGAAGTGAGAAAGTTCAATTCTTATGTCTATGGCCTTGCTTTGTTCTGTCCTAGCTAGCTATATCATGAGAGCGGGAAATAGCACGCATGAATGCACCAATTACTTAAATTTATATGTTATTTAAAAGAGAGTTGGCAGTTTTGGAAGTTACTTCCTCCGGTCCTTTCTATAAGCAACTTTTATCTTTATTGTGCAAAACGAACTAACGGTTAAGATTAATTAAAACAATGAATGTGTAAAAAATGTCATGTTTCTTCCAAATATGCCCTTATTGATGAAATAAACATAGGAGAGAGAATGGGTAACAAATATGAGAGAGTATGAGTAGTAAATATTAGAGAGAATATGTAATAAAAGATTAAATTAAAGTGAATTAGTGATAAGTGGGGGACAATTAATATAAAGATATGTATTTAATAGGGGTGGAAAAAGAAAAATAAGTTTAAAGTTTGAGACACAAGGAGAAAGTTGCTTATAAAAAGGGCCAACCCTAAGAGAGAGAAAGTTGTTTATAAAAAGGATCAGAGAAAGTAAGATATACGGTAACATCCACCAAAGTTATCAAACTCACTAGTTTTTAAGTAAACTGTTGAGCTTGGACCCTAAACAATATAATTAAATTAAGGAAGTTATATTAAGTTCATATATAAAGCCATTGAACATATGATTAAATTGAAAAAAGCTACCATTAGTTTAAGAGTGAGTTTATATGATTTCGTAAGTTAGAAATATTAAAATGTTAAAATCGATGTGTAAAATCGGTGAGGTGACGGCCTCTGCAGTGGCCAGAAAGTTTTCGACGAGACAAAATTTTGATTCCTTGCTACGAATTTTCTGACGGAACTCAAATTCCATCGCAAATTGGTTTGTCACGCTATTATTAGCGACATAATTCATTCCGTCGGAAATCCATTTCTGTCGCAAATCCGTGGCAAATTTCGTTGGAAACTTTGAATTCTGTTGGAAACTCAGTGTATTTTTGTAGTGATTGAAGGAGGGAAGGGTGATCATGAGTGAGAATCAAATGAGGAGGGTGGGATAAATTTATCAAATCAAATCTTGATTGAAATCTCATTTTGGGCCTCTTGCATTTGTTAAATTTAGCAGCACAATTTAGAATTTGGGTAATTCAACATCTTTTAAAAGAATTTTTTCTATTTTAATTTTTAACTTTTAACTTTGATCTCACTATATTTTAATATAAATATATTTTTTGAAATTAAAATTTTATTTTGATATATAAAATTAAAGTGTATAAAAAATTGTGGCTTGACAATAAAATAAAATAAAATAAAAGTATTAGTTATGAATAGTATATCGATTGTTAAATTAAAAAATTAGAGCCCTGTTAATACAAGCTCGCCTTTATTTTGTCATATTTTGTCCTTTTATAAAAAAATTTACATTGAAATCAAATCAATTCCAGGGATGAAAATTAAACATAAAAAATAAAAACGAAAATTAAATTTAGAAGCTAACTTTCTCGTTGTTAGCTCAAAGGTTTATATTTTTTATTAATTATTATAAGATAAAACGGTAAGAGATCAAATTCAGCAGGCAAATTATTATTTGTAAATTGATTTTGAGAAAACAAAACAGATTCTTTGTTTAAATAATAAAGATGTTAAAAATTCATCTTTTATTTATCAAATATACACGCTGATATTAAGGAGCCAAATGAAGTGCAAAGTGCACGAAAAAAAAAAAAACTGTTAACGACCGCCTAAGAAGATCATCACCAGCGGTCCATTTCTTTATGCAAGCCAAGACAAACAGGCACGCTTGCCTTTCTTTTTTATTTAATCAAAGATATCGCATAACACTTTGAACTTGAAATTAGTGCTCGAGACGCATCTCTGTATTTTTTTTAAAAAAACTGGTCAAGGGTATCTCAGACCGCTTCGAATTTGAGACTAATCGCTTTTGAGCTTCGCTTTCAAGGCTTGGAGGGTTTGTTCCAAATTTGTGTTCCCCTCGTTGAAGGTGAAGCGTGGCTCAACCAACAACTTGTTGATAAGGTACATGCATCTCTTTACTTTTTTGTTCTCTTTTTTGTTGGTGAATATAATATCCCAATATCTCGCTCTCGAAATTATTTACTTTAGGCCCTTATTATCTCTCACGGTTTTAAAAAGTATTGAGAGGCAAGGTAGTATGACCTTTATAAGACATCATTTGTTCCTCTCCCCAGCTAATATAGGACTTCATAGTGAACTTTTTAAAATTTCTTTTATAACAAAATTATTATTATTATTTGAAAATCAATTTAGGTTCACTTGAAGCAGATACTCATAGAAATGAAAAACAAAACTGAAAATCGAAGTCTTGTCGGACCATCGTCAATGCAAGAAGAAATAAAGACGACTCTTCTGAATTGGAGAAGTATTAAGATACAGAAACAAGGAGCAAATGTTCCTTTTCAAACAAAACGAGTTAAAGACATCATAGGTCTCAATTCTAAAGGTATGAATGGAAGTCTTTTTAATTTCTACAATTTTTATGTACAGTAGTTTTCTTGTTTTTGATAAAAAAGATGGAAACTAAGCATAAAATGGAATAGAAAGATACAACCTATCAGAAAAATCAATATCCAAAGTCATAGGCTCTTTTGTTTCTTTTACATTCATATAAATCCAAACTCGAGAGCTGGTGTTTATGTAGTCATGACTATGTGAAAGAATTGAAAAACGCTTTATAAAGATCTAAATACCTTCTCTCTAAACATTTTAAGGGATAATGGGCCCCAAAACACACAATTTTGAAAGTGATACGGTGAGATGTTATATATGGTCTAAGTCAAAGAGAGAATCTTGTTTTTGATAAAAAAGATGGAAACTAAGCATGAAATGGAATAGAAAGATATAACCTATCAGAAAAATCAATATCCAAAGTCATAGGCTCTTTTGTTTCTTTAACATTCATGTAAATCCAAACTCGAGATCGTTGGTGTTTATGTAGTCATGACTCTCTGAAAGAAATGAAAAACACTTTAAAAAGATTTGGATACCTTCTCTACACATTTTAAGGGATAATGAGGCCCCAAAACACACAATTTTGAAAGTGATACGCTCAGATGTTATATATGGTCTAAGTCATAGAGAGAAATATAAAGTCACACTCCTGTATCCTATAATTTCAATTATGATTCTTATTTAATTACTCTCTAACCATTATCGGTATAGATTGCGATGTCTTATGTTTATGTGGTTATGACTCCTCCCAATAGAACCAACATATATTTGTTGATCTACCGCAACATATTTCTTTTTACGGGTTGGTTTTTGGAAATTTATTATATTATATTATAACAAACTAATCATTTGAATAAACCATATAAAATTGCAGAAACAATTGAGAATTTGAAAGCGAAAAGCAAAAATCAGAGTGGTTTATCAAAGAAAACATCTCAAAGAGGAAAAACACAAAAGGCTGGAGAAGGAACAAAAAAGACTTTGCAACAAAAGAGAATCAGAGAAATACAGAAACAGAGAGAAATTGCCCGTCTTGAGATAAATCAGATAAAAAATACAGCTGGCCTCAATGGTAACATGGAAGCCGAGCGGCAATTTTATAAGCTTATTGGATGTGAATCATATCCAGTACTCTTCAGTTAATGAAAAATGGATAATTTTTCTTGAACATGAAATCAGATCTTGCAATACTCTTGCTGTAAAACGATATGTACAATGAATATATTTGACAATATTTATGACATGTGATTAGGAATATATATCAATTATATATATATACATATATATTGTTGTGAGGTTTATAATTGTTGGTTTCATAGTCTCATCATCACTTTATTATTATTTGGCTATAGTATACATACGAGGTATGATTCTAAGTTGATCTCGGGATTCGGTTTTGTTCTTCAATTGTATAAAGTAGATTTATGTATAAGAAACAAATATATATTTATAAATAATTGATTATATATATATATATATATATATATATAATTGTACAATAATAAAACAAACCAAAGCATTACAGACCGACTAGTAAGGTATTGCGTGCACGCAGCGGAGGTCATGGATTCGAACCATTAGGGGGCTAAGAGGAGTTGCATTTTCAGGAAATATGGAGCGGTGACACTTGTCTGGTGCTAGGCTTTGGCCATGAGGTGGCTGCCTCTGATTTTGACTCCTTGTGATGAAATTTCTGACAGAACTCAAATTCCATCACAAATTTGTTTGTCATGCTATTTTGAAATTAAAAATAATAATAATAATAATAATTTTTTGACGGAATTCTGATTCCTTGCGAAGAAATTTCTGACAGAACTCAAATTCCATTGCAAATTGATTTGTCACGCTATTATATAGCGGCATAATTCATTACGTCAGAAATCCATTTCCATCACAGATCTTGCATTTGTTAAATTTAGCAGCACAATTTAGAATTTGGGTAATTCAACATCTTTTAAGACAATTTTTTCTATTTTAATTTTTAAATTTTAACTTTGATCTCTCTATATTTTAATATAAATAGATTTTCTGAAATTAAAATTTTATTTTTATATATAAAATTAAAATGTATAAAAAAATTGTGGCTTGACAATAAAATAAAATGAAAGTATTAGTTATGAGTAGTATATCGATTATTAAATTAAAAAATTAAAGCCCTGCTATGAGCTCGCCTTTATTTTCTCATATCACTTTTGACTTTGTATACAAAAAAAAAAAAAAAAAACAAAATTTACATTGAAATCAAATAAATTCCACGGATGAAATTTAAACATAAAAAATAAAAAGGAAAATTAAATTCATATAAAATTAAATTTAGAAGCTAACTTTCTTGTTGTTAGCTCAAAGATTTATATTTTTTATTAATTATAAGATCAAACGGTAAGAGATCAAATTCAACAGTCAAATTATTTGTAAATTGATTTTGAGGGGAAAAAACAGATTCTCCGTTTAAATAATAAAGATGTTAAAAATTCATCTTTAATTTATGAAATATACACGCTGATATTAATGAGCCAAATGAAGTGCAAAGTGCACGAAAAAAAAACTGTTAGCGACCGCCTAAAGAAGATCATCAACAACGGTTCATCTCTTGACGCAAGCCAAGGTACACAGGCACGCTTGGGAAGCAGATTCTCTCATTTGGTACTCTTAAAATATATTCAGCCCTCAAATTATGTTTTTACTTTTAATACTTTCTTATTTTGAATTTATATCTTTAGTATTTCTACAATGGCTTGTATTGTATTTTATATGAATAATTGATTAAAAATATAATTCTTAGTTTTGGATGGACTATGAGAGTACAATTTTTTTCTTAATATATTTACATAATCAATATATATAAGTTCATAATGATTATACTACATTTTTTAATGCTCCTTTTTTATTTTTTTATATGTATTTATTATATTTATATTATTATATGCATACAAAATACTAATTTTGTTTGAATAGTATGTTCCAATCCAACCGAACGGTCTAACTGAATCGACCGTTTGAACCGTGACCCGCTCATCTCTCCGGCTCAACTTCCGGTCCGGTTTTAAAAACATTAATTTTGAGTAATTATCTTATTATTTACTTACTCGGAAACTCAAAAAAAAAAAAAAATTATATAGCAGCCCCGCCAGGACGGAAAAAAGACGTAAACAGCAAGAGAACGGTCTGGAAAATGGAGTCACATGTTAGACAAGATTTGCAGAAGGGCCACTATTTATGGTTATGTGGGAGAATCTACATTACAAGTGTGCGTGGCTGTGTTTCTTGTCATTTGGCCGTTGCATCATTTTCATCATAAACACCCCAGAAATAGTTTAAATAAATAAAAAACAACAATGATATGCAGAATCCACATTACAATTTTAAAATTCTTAATATTTATGCATATCACGTGCTGCCCCATTTTGATTTTGTCTCCTCTTAAACCCTCCGTATCAAGTTCGTTCGTTCTTTCTTGCGTTTTTTTAAAATATCAATTGATTTTTTTTTTAAAAAATTAAATCATTAAATTAGGTTATGAGTGTAAAATATTTTTTAAATTAGACTTTCAACCTGATATAAATCAAGGTGAATTGGACCACATGATATAAAATATTTTCAGTAACAATTTTCGTCACACGCAATACTTGAGTTAGTAGGTAGCAGAACCGGAATCATAAGGTTAACATTCTTGGAAAGGCGCTTCTATGGCAAGCCTCTTCCTCATTTATGCCCTCCTCCCTTGCTCTCGCCACTGTGCTTCCTCCAATCCTTCGGCCAGCATCAATGGTGCTGGTGGCTGAAAAAGGCACTTGGAGAGAGAGATAGTCCATCTGAAAAGAATCGAAGGCTTAGGGCAAAGAATTGGTAGTGGAGGTTGGCGTGGTTGTGGGGCTCGTGAAGATGATGATGCAATCAGGGTCGTTGTGTTTTCCATTGGAAGATGATGCGATTCGAGATATCGGATAGACACTGTATCCGGAAAGAAAAAAAAAAAGATTATGGTAAGATATAGTGGAAATTAGGGAATATTTGCGTAACTGGAAGGTGTGGCTCTTTGTGAGCACTTGGATCAATTGAATGGACATGATTTAGAGCTTACGGGGGATAATGAGAAAATCGCTAATGAGAGAAACCGGACCCACACGCTTGACTCTCTTTTTTATTTAATCAAAGATATCACATGGTACTTTGAACTTGAAATTAATTCTTTTGACACATCCCTCTCTGTTTTTTTTTAAAAAAATTCTGGTATACCCTATCATAAGCCACTTTAAATTTGAGACTACTTTTTTTTTTAGCTTCGCTTTCAAGGCTTGGAGGGTTTGCTCCAAACTTGTGTTCTCCTTGTTGAAGGTGAAGCATTGTTCAACCAACAACTTGTTGATAAGGTACATGCATCTTTGAGAAATGGACAAAAGGTATGAGCATAAGAGGAGTGCATGATGATATGGTAGAGGAATTTGTGAAGAAAGAACTGAAAACTGATATGCGATAATCTGTAATGGTGTAAATTATCGTGTAAAGTGAATAATTGTGCAAATAAGTTGAGAGGAATGAAATTGCTAGATAAGACATTCGTTATATATATAAATATGAATAAGAATGGAAATGGTAAAAGTTATGACTTTCTCAAAGTTAAGTTGAGAAATTTGAAAATACAAATAAACCAAATGAATAGTGCCCCAAGAAAGTAATTGTATAAACTTTGGCTGGAAGTTTAATTATCATTTCTCTTAAGCCATAACAAGAACATTAGTGCTTCCATATGTGTACTAAAGGGGCATAAATGAAGTGTATTACCCTAAGGCAAAGTCACGATCCAAATCCCTCTTCCCGAGTCTTCCTTCCTCCTCAATTACACAATAACAAGTCCTAACCCAGTCTCCTCTCTCACCGTGAGCTTCCTCAGTCTTCATGATGAAAAATTTTCGGCCACAATAACTAGAGAAAGTCGCTGAGAAAATGGCAGGCAGTATGTGTGAAGGGAGCAGGAAATCCTGCCCTCTTCTCTCTTCTTTTAAAACTCACACAAGAACATTTCCGTAATTTCCTTTTAATTTGAAAAAGGATGGCTGTGGTACTCACACCTCTTTGACAATATGAATATTGGAATCACCACTCCGTTACTTAGCATTTGTAATGGTCTTTATGTGGGATTTTCCATTGATATATTCTGAGGCAAAAAGAAATTGATTTATTAGCCTTACTTTAAATTTTCCTATTAAGTTTAAACTCACATAATTGTAATAAAAAGTAATTTTTTAAGAAAATAATATTTTATTTATCTATATAAAGTTATAATGTATAATTTTTTTTTACTTGGCTTGACAATAAATAAAATAAAATTATTAGTTAATAGTATATTGAATTGAAAAATTAATGCTCTATTATGAAATATGAACTCATCCTTATTTTCTAACCTTTTCCTTTTTATAAAAAGTTTGACATTAAAATAAAATTAATTCCAGAGATGGAAATTAAACATAAAAAGACAAAAAGGTAAATAAAATTCATATAAAATTATGTTCAGAAGCTAACTTTCTCGTTTGTTAGCTCAAAATTCTATATTTTTAAATTTGGGTATTTAAAGTTTACTTGCTTATAAAAAACTTTAGTTTATTTAATTATAGCTGTCCAATCAAACTACTTTAATTATTATAGGATAAAACTTAGCTTACAGGGAAAATATTTTTAAAAGCTACTTGAAATACCCAAATTTTAATTTGGGCTGTTAAACTTGTCAAATCTATACTCAGCAGCTACCTGACTCAAATTAGGATATTGAAATTATGTTAATTTACTTCTTGCCTTAATTACTACAGAGGCAAGAACGTTACCATGGCTATCAATTGACACAACTCTAGTAATTTTTTTTACAAGATAGAGGAAAACTTATTATTAATCAAGGTATTAAAACTCGGACCGGACATTGAACCGGTCGGGATACTGGGTTAAGGGTCAGTGGATCAGACCGGGACCAAACCGGTGAGAAATTGAAAATTTTAGACTTATAGTATGAAATTCTAAAGGAAAAATTAAAATTTTTTTTTTTTTAAAAATACCAACCCGGACCGGACCGTGAACCGGACCGGTTTACCGGCCGGTTCGCCGGTTTCTGGGCCAGACCGGCCGGTCCGGTCCGGGTTCAATAACTTGGTTATTAATATTAGAGAATCAACTATTTTCCAAGAGTTGAATTCAAGTATGCGAAGAAGACTCACGTTGCTTTTTTGTTAGTGAAATTATCAAAGAAATGAATCCGATGAATTAATGAAAAGGAACATAACATAGAGTTGGTTATTCAAATGAGACTCATCACTCATATAGGCTATTCGATTGAAATCTCATTGTGGGCCTCTTGCATGATCTAAGATTTATTAAATTTAGCAGCACAATTTAGAATTTGGGACATTTAACCATCTTTTAAAAGATTTTTTCATATCTTAACTTTTAACTGTTAAGTTTGATCTCACTCCATTTTAGTATAAATAGATTTTCAGAAATTAAAATTGTGGCTTGACAATAAAATAAAATGAAAGTGTTAGTTAGGAATAGTACAGCGATTAAAGCCCTGTTACAAGCTCGCCTTTATTTTCTAATATCACTTTTGTCTTTTTATAAAAACAAAATTTACATTGAAATCAAATCAATTCCAGGGATGAAAATTAAACATAGAAAATAAAAACGAAAATTAAATTTAGAAGCTAACTTTCTCGTTGTTAGCTCAAAGGTTTATATTTTTTATTAATTATTATAAGATAAAACGGTAAGAGATCAAATTCAGCAGGCAAATTATTATTTGTAAATTGATTTTGAAAAAAAAAGACAGATTCTTTGTTTAAATAATGAAGATGTTAAAAATTCATCTTTTATTTATCAAATATACACGCTGATATTAAGGAGCCAAATGAAGTGCAAAGTGCACGAAAAAAAAATTGATGTGTAAACGGCCGCCTAAGAAGATCATCAACAACGGTCCATCTCTTTATGCAAGCCAAGGCACACAGGCACGCTTGCCTTTCTTTTTTATTTAATCAAAGATATCACATAACACTTTGAACTTGAAATTAATGCTCGAGACGCATCTCTGTCTTTTTTTAAAAAAACTGGTCAAGGTTATCTTAGACCGCTTTGAATTTGAGACTAATCGCTTTCCAGCTTCGCTTTCAAGGCTTGGAGGGTTTGTTTCAAACTTGTGTTCTCCTCGTCGAAGGTGAAGCGCGGCTCAACCAACAACTTGTTGATAAGGTACATGCATCTCTTTACTTTTTTGTTCTCCTTTTTGTTGGTGAATATAATATCCCAATATCTCGCTCTCGAAATTATTCACTTTAGGCCCTTATTATCTCTCACGGTTTTAAAAAGTATTGAGAGGCAAGGTATTATGACCTTTATAAGACATCATTTGTTCCTCTCCCCTGCTAATGTAGGACTTCATAGTGAACTTTTTAAAATTTCTTTTATAACAAAATTATTATTATTATTTGAAAATCAATTGAGGTTCACTTGAAGCAGATACTCATAGAAATGAAAAACAAAACTGAAAATCGAAGTCTTGTCGGACCATCGTCAATGCAAGAAGAAATAAAGACGACTCTTCTGAATTGGAGAAGTATTAAGATACAGAAACAAGGAGCAAATGTTCCTTTTCAAACAAAACGAGTTAAAGACATCATAGGTCTCAATTCTAAAGGTACGAATGGAAGTCTTTTTAATTTCTACAATTTTCATATACAGTAGTTTTCTTGTTTTTGATAAAAAAGATGGAAACTAAGAATAAAATGGAATAGAAAGATACAACCTATCAGAAAAATCAATATCCAAAGTCATAGGCTCTTTTGTTTCTTTTACATTCATATAAATCCAAACTCGAGAGCTGGTGTTTATGTAGTCATGACTATGTGAAAGAATTGAAAAACGCTTTATAAGGATCTGAATACCTTCTCTCTACACATTTTAAGGGATAATGAGGCTCCAAAACACACAATTTTGAAAGTGATACGGTGAGATGTTATATATGGTCTAAGTCATAGAGAGAATCTTGTTTTTGATAAAAAAGATGGAAACTAAGCCTGAAATGGAATAGAAAGATACAACCTATCAGAAAAATCAATATCCAAAGTCATAGGCTCTTTTGTTTCTTTAACATTCATGTAAATCCAAACTCGAGATCGTTGGTGGAGCAATTCCTGCTCTCAACTCAATGAAGGATTTCCAAAATTGTATTGATAGTTGCAATCTTCTCGAGGTCCCGGTTGTTGGGGATAATTTCACTTGGGAAAAAACCGGAGTCAAGGAAAGGCTAGACTGGGTGTTTTGCAATTTTGACTGGGATATCGTCAATCCTAATGCCAAAGCTTTCCACAATCTTAGATTCAAGTCTGACCATCGGGTGATTGTTGTTGCGGACAGTAATAATTTTGCTGGCCATAAAAGGGGTGGCCATTTCCTTTACCAAGCAGCGTGGAGTATTGAAGATGGTTTTAGTGATGTGGTCAAAGATGCTTGGCACGAGAAAACTTGGATCCAAGGTCAGGAGAGATTCTCTAAAGATGCCTCGGAATGGAACTCTAGAGTGGTGGGGAACGTTGCCATTAAAAAAAGAGATATCATTCGTAGGCTGGAAGGGATTGACCGTGTCAGGAGTCGAGGAGGTGGCCCTAATGGTCTCTTCAAGATTGAAAAGCATCTCTGGGATTTGTACCACAAAATCGCTTTACAAGAGGAATTGATTTGGTTCCAGAAATCAAGATGTAAGTGGATTGGTGATGGTGATAGGAATACGAGATTCTTTCATGCAAGTGTTGCTGCAAAAAGGAAGAGGAACAGGATTGAGGCTCTCCAAGATGATACCGGCAACTGGGTGTCGGACGAGTCTCTTTTAAGAGGCATGGCTTTTGACTATTTCAAGAATCTCTACTCGGCTGACAGCTCTTCCTCTACTTTTTCTCCATGGCAGGCAAGATTCCCACCTCTGAATGGTCTTCAGTTGGCCCAGCTGCAAAGAGTTGCTTCCCCTACCGAGATAAAAAATGCAGCCTTTGAGATGGGAGCTTTTAAAGCTCCGGGCCCGGATGGTTTAAACCCCCATTTCTTCCATACCCAGTGGAATCTCATTGGGCAGAAGATATGTGAGCTGGTGATGAGGATCTTTGAACACCCGGAGATCATCCAGGATATCAATCATACGAACATCTCCCTAATTCCCAAGATTGATCATCCTTCTTCTTTTAAGGATTTCAGGCCTATCTCTCTATGTAATGTGAGCTACAAAATTGTCAGCAAAGTTATTGCTAACCGTTTTAAAGGAGTTATGAATCATCTGGTTGCTGAAAACCAATGTAGCTTTATTGCAGGAAGACAGGGTCTGGATAATATCATTATTGCCCAGGAAGCAATCCATACCATGCGTTTTAAGAAAGGTAAGAAGGGATTCATTGCAGTGAAAGTCGATATGGAAAAGGCTTTTGATAGACTAGACTGGCGCTTCCTTGAATTCACTCTTCACAGCCTCGGTTTGGGAGCGGATTTTGTTAAGCTAATTATGACCTGCGTTTCAACCCCTTCCATGAGCATTATCTGGAATGGGATTGCTTCCGAACGTTTTCACCCATCTAGAGGGGTAAGACAGGGCGACCCTCTGAGTCCTTTCCTGTTCGTCCTATGTATGGAGCTGCTTGGTCAACTTATCCATCAAGAAGTTGAAATGGGGAACTGGCGCCCTTTAAAATTGAGCTCTTCGGGTCCCAATATTTCGCATCTCTTCTTCGCCGATGATCTTGTTCTTTTCGGGGAAGCTTCAAATGATCAGATGGTGGAAATTCGCGATGTCATGGCTCTTTTTTGTCGGCCCTCTGGTCACAGGATTAATCTGAGCAAGTCTAAAATGTTCGTTTCTAGAAACGTCCATTTTAACAGGGCATATGAAATGAGTCAGATTATTGGAGTTGGTTTGTCGGCGGACCTTGGGAAATATCTGGGTGTGCCTTTATTGCACAAAAGGATGGTTAAGAGAACTTTTGCTCCGTTACTACAAAAGGTGAAATTGAAGTTGGCTAACTGGAAAGGTAAATTCCTGAGTATGGCTGGTCGCACGACTCTTATCAAGTCGGTCCTTTCGGCAATTCCGCAATATCAGATGCAATCTACTCTTGTCCCGAAAGGGGTGCTATCAGCTATTGAAAAGCTCAGCAGGGACTTCTTTTGGAACCAACATGAAGATTCCAAAAAGTTGCATCTGCTTTCTTGGGACATTCTTAAACAACGGAAAAGTGAGGGTGGCTTGGGAATAAAAGACCTTCATTCCCAAAATAAAGCTTTCCTAATGAAGTTGTGCTGGTGCTTAATTAAAAAGCCGGATGCCTTCTGGGTTAGATGCTTACGAACAAAATACTCAGGTGGATCCCCTACTGATCTCCTCATCCAGCGGCGGCGCAAGCAGTCTGCTGTTTGGAGTGGAATTGTGGCTGTCTGGGAAGACTTCAAGAGTGGGCTTGGCAAATGTCTTAAAAGCGGCCGGAATACGTTAGCTTGGAAAGATTGCTGGTCCCCTGTTGATCAGCCACTCGATTCCCTTATCGATAAAAACATCCACTTAGTCGATATGAGCGCCTCTGTGCGTTCTTTCACTACTCCATCGGGGCATTGGGATAGAGCTAAATGGGCTTCTTTTCTTCCTATCTGGGTGGTTGATAAAATAATGTTGGTATCCCCACCTATAGGCAACGAAGATGATAAGATTTGCTGGAGGATTGCTTCTGATGGGAATTTCAGCGTAAAATCAGCATATGATGCTATCTATCATCAGCACTTCCTTAGGCCCCAACATCACTGGCAGTCTCTATGGCACTGGGGAATTCCTGAAAGAGTCAAAATTTTCTTGTGGCAAGTTTTCCATAACAGGCTTCCGACTAACGAGCTTAGAGCAAGACACAACCAAAGTGTTCTAAACAAATGTCCATTTCAGTGTGACAGCGAGGAGAGTACCCTTCATATGCTGAGAGATTGTGAGCATGCTCAGAGAGTTTGGTCAGCTTTAACTAACCCTCTATATTATAGTATATTTTTCTCTGGTAATTTGCAGGACTGGCTCAATTTGAATCTACACCAATCACCAGGAAACAACAGGATGGCGAGATGGCAGTGGCACAAAGTATTCAGTTACACATGCTGGCTCCTTTGGAAGAACCGTTGCAGTCAAGCCTTTGATGGGGTTTCAGACAATCCAAAAGGAATTATCCACAAATGTCTACATCATCTCTCGGAAGGGGTGGAGAATGGTAGGTATCACCATCAGATATTCCAAATTCCAGAACGAGGTCTCCTCCATTGGCATCCCCCGGATCCGGGATTTCATCGTATTGACGTAGATGGTTCAGTGATTAGAGAAGGTCAGGCTGCATGCGGGGGTGTTATCCGGGATCACCAAGGTATCTGGATTCGCGGCTTCCAACAGAAGTTAGGTCATACCTTCCCTACTGCTGCTGAAATCCATGCAATCCATCGAGGTCTCCTACTTTGTAAAAAGATGGGGTTTATGAAAATCAAATTGTTCACAGACTCTCTACAGGCAATCCACCTGCTATCCACTCATTGTGATCCTGATCATCCCTTGTATGAGGTTATTCTAGATACCAGATCTCTTGTTTACAGCGACTGGGAACTGGAAATTTCCCACACTCATAGGGAGAGCATTCGTTGTGCAGACTACCTAGCAGGAATGACGCATGGGATTCCACAAGACTATGTGGAATTAGGACTTTCCCCAATGGAATGTATCCATCTTTTTGATTTGGATCGTGGTTTGTTACCACATGATCACTCAGTAGGATCTAGCCTATAGATCTTATCACCATCAAGCTTTGCTTGCCCTTGTAACCAAAAAAAAAAAGAAAGAAATGAAAAACGTTTTATAAGGATTTAGATACCTTCTCTCTACACATTTTAAGGGATAATGAGGCCCCAAAGCACACAATTTTGAAAGTGATAAGCTGAGATGTTATATATGGTCTAAGTCATACAGATAAATATAAAGTCACACTCTTGTATCCTATAATTTCAATTATGATTCTTATTTAATTACTCTCTAACCATTATCGGGATAGATTGCGAAGTCTTTTGTTTAAGTGGTTATGATTCCTCCCAATAGAACCAACATATATTTGTTGATCTACCGCAACATATTTCTTTGTACGGGTTGGTTTTTGGAAATTTATTATATTATAATATAACAAACTAATCATTTGAATAGACCATATAAAATTGCAGAAACAATTGAGAATTTGATAGTGAAAAGCAAAAATCAGAGTGGTTTGCAACAAAAGAGAATCAGAGAATAACAGAAACGGAGAGAAATTGCCCGTCTTGAGATAAATCAAATAAAAAATACAGCTGGCCTCAATGATAACATGGAAGCCGAGCGGCAATTTTATAAGCTTATTGGATGTGAATCATATCCAGTACTCTTCAATTTCTCGAGCGGCAATTTCTCGAACATGAAATCAGATCTTGCAATACTCTTACTGTAAAACGATATGTACAATGAATATATTTGACAAAATTTATGACATGTGATTAGGAATATATATCAATATATATTGTTGTGAGGTTTATAATTGTCGGTTTTGTTCTTTAATTGTATAAAGGAGATTTTCAGCACCTTAATGTTAACATCGTTATTTTGATATAATATTGGGAAAATCAGTCATTTACTTTGGTATCACTCTCAATATCTCAAATTTAGCTCGTCCTAAAATTTGGTCCATTTAACAATTTCATCCACACCGTTAGTAATCAAACTGTAGGTCATAATTTCAGTCCAAAAAAAAAAAAAACTGTAGGTCATAATTTATCAGGGTTAAGAAACTGCATCCTTGGAGTTAAACACCTGCTCCCCAAAGCATTCAGGTGATTGACTCCAACAACAAGAACAATACGTCGTAATTCAGGTAATATTTTGCTCACAATCCATATTACCCGAAATAGTTACCTCCATGGATGGAACACACTTTACAGCCCAACCTATGTACTATCCACTCTGCACCCCCAACCTATGTACAGATTAGATAGTTATCTATATAAAATTTGTTTATTCAAATTGTTAGTTAAAAAATGGGGTAAGTTTACATCAATTTGAATTTACATCAATCACCAGGAAATAACAAGATGGCGAGATGGCAATGGCATAAAGTCTTCAGCTACACATGCTGGCTCCTTTGGAAGAATCGTTGCAGCCAAGCCTTTGAGGGGCATCAGACAATCCAAAAGGAATAGTCCACAGATGTTTATACCATCTCTCGGAAGGGGTGGAGAATGGCAGGTATCGACATCAGATATTCTAGATCCCAGATCGAGGTCTTCTTCATTGGCATCCCCCGGATCCGGGATTTCATCGTCTTGATGTAGACGGTTCGGTGATTAGGGATGGTCAGGCTGCTTGCGGGGGTGTTATCCGGGATCACCAAGGTAACTGGATTCACGGATTCCAACAGAAGTTAGGTCATACCTTCCCAACTGCTGCTGAAATCCATGCAATCCGACAAGGTCTTCTACTATGTAAAAAGATGGGGCTTAAGAAAATCAAGTTGTTCACAGACTCTCTACAGGCAGTCCATCTGTTATCCACTCATTGTGATCCGGATCATCCTTTGTATGAGGTTATTTTAGATACCAGATCTCTTGTTTACAGCGACTGGGAACTGGAAATTTCTCACACTCATAGGGAAAGCATTCGTTGTGCAGACTACCTAACAGGAATGGCGCATGGGGTTCCACAAGACTACGTGGAATTAGGGCTTTCCCCAATGGAATGTATTCATCTTTTTGCTTTGGATCGTGGATTGTTACCACATGATCACTTAGTAGGATGTAGCCTATAGTTTTGTTATCTACAAGCTTTGCTTGCCCTTGTAACAAAAAAAAAAAAATGGGGCAAGTTAAAAATAAAACCCATGGGAATTAGCAGGGCGACATACCTCGGGAGAGTGGTCACATATCTCAGGAAATAGCAGCAGAAGCAACAGTAGTTTAATCACTGGCGTTGTGTATACAGAAGTTCTCATGGCTACCACTAAAGCTTCTTAGGTTATGTGGCTAAGTATAAAATTGGAACGTGGCCAATCAGAGATGATTATTTTTATAAAAGATTAAAAACAATTAAAAGTGATGATGTAATTATAGAGAAGAAAGATAAAGTGACACGTAGAATTAATATGAGACGGGTCCTCAATAAATTTGTTAAGTCAGCGTTATCCATTAAATAAAATTAACAGTGTTAACATTAGGGACTAAAAATTCTCTTTAAAAACTTTAGGGATTAAACTGAAACTTGATGTAAATTTAAAAAATTAAAAGCATATTTTAACCTAAGGAATATATCAAAATAAAAACGGCCAACTATTTTAATAAAAAAATTGATAACTGCGACAACGTCAATTATTCCACTCTTAATTCATCGTATTCTTAAATAGATATAATTTAATTAGTTTCATAATGTTAACGAGCATTTTAATTGTTACGCTAAGCCATAATAAAATTGTATAAGAAAAATTGCATTTAATTTTAGAAATGCGAGAGATTGAAGTCTTACTAGGACAGTCAAATCATGCCTAAATTGATTTCTTGAAATAAAAAACAGATCCAACACAAAGATCGATCTTTCAATTAAAAAGATCTTTTATATTATTTCAAGATTTATATTTTTTTTGAGAGATGCTTCTATAAAGAAAAAGAGCTATAACGTTCAGGGAAGAAAAGCAAATAAAGCCACGTCTGATCTCAATCCTGGTGACGAGAAGAAGCAACCATCGTCAGGATTGCCCGAACCAATAAAAAGATCCATCAGCTCCTCACACGATTAGGCAAACTAAGGTACACAACATCTCTTTATATTTTTGTTTTCTTTTTGGGCACTGACCTCTGAACAATTTATATTATAACCAAATTATTATTATTATTATTATTTCAAAATTATCTAGGCTCGTTCGAAGCAATACTCATGGCTGTGTCAAAGAAAGGACGTTCTGATGCAAAACCATCGTCAAAGAATGAAGAAATAAGGAAGACTCTTCTGAATTGGAGAAGTATCAAGATACACAAACAAAGAGAAAATGTTCTTCAAACAAAACGAGTTGAAGACCTTGTAGATTTCAATTCTAAAGGTGGGTCTATTTTATTTGTAAATTGTTTATATGATATTTTATTTTTCACATGGACTCAAAGGGGAACGAAAGACACATTATAAGGGTCTGGATATCTCATTTTAAAATCGTGGGTGGTAATGTGGCCTCAAAATGGATAATTTTGAGAGCGAGATGCATTCGGGTAATATTAATATGAAGAATATGGTTGGTTTCAAGGTTTTTAAGTTTGAAAAATATACTTTCAATCCGTTAATTTTAAAGCTGTTAACATTACCATGAAAGGCACAGAGATGTCTAGATTATAGCTGTGTGAATTCTATAGCTACATTTATAATTCTTATTTAATTACTCTTTAACAGTCATCAGGGTAGATTGTGAAGTGTCATATTAATGGGGACGAGAGGGATCAATCTTTATTTATTCTTTCTTTGTTGTTGTTGTTGTTTTTTTTTTTTTTTCAAAACTAATCATTTGAATAAACCATATAAAATTGCAGGAACATTTGAGGATATGAAAGTGACATGTAAAAGCCAGATTGATTTATCAAAGAAAGCGTCTCAAAGAGTAAAAACATCATATGCAGAACTAGAAACGAGAAAGATTTTGAAGCAAAGAAGAATAAGAGAAAAACAAAAACAAAGAGAAATTGCTCCTCTCGAGGTAGATCAAATAAAAGATATTGCTTGCTTCAATGATAACAAGGAAGCCAGGAAAAGAGAAAGAGCTCGCCTGAGAGAAATACAAAAGCAAAGAGAAATTGCTCGTCTTAAGCTAGATCGAATAGAAAACACTGCACGCCTCAACGATAGAGAATTTTGCAAGCTTACTCATGGACGTTTATTAAGCGAGGATGAATTTTATATGCTTATTTATTTTGGAGAACCATTAGGTCCATTTTTCTACCAGTAATAACAATGGAGTCATTTTCCTTGAACTTGTAATCAAATTTTATAATGTTCTTCTTGTAGAAGAATGTTTGCACATGTATTGCAGAGTATGTATTTTATGAATGAGAATGAAATACTAGTTGCAGTAATACTGAAAATGATAGCCCATCCAATTTACAAATTCGTTTGAAGTTATGCTTTCTCCACCGATTTTTTGTTTTTTAAAAATTCACCTTAAATTAAGACAAAAGTTGATTTAGAAATAATAGTGAAATAGAAAATGCAGTATATATCAGGATCGCCCGAACCAATAAAAAGATCCATCAGCTCCTCACACGATTAGGCAAACTAAGGTACACAACATCTCTTTATATTTTTGTTTTCTTTTTCGGCACTGAACTCTGAACAATTTATATTATAACCAAATTAATATTATTATTGTTTCAAAATTATTTTGGCTCGTTCGAAGCAATACTCATGGCTGTGTCAAAGAAAGGACGTTCTGATGCAAAACCACCGTCAAAGCATAAAGAAATGCAGCCTTATAGAGGTCTAGATACCTTTCCCCCACATGTTTTAATACCATGAGTGGTAATGAACCCCAAAGCCATCTTATACCTTTAGTTTCAATTTGCGTCACGAAATCAAAGGTAATGTAATGGAATGTAATGTAATAATGATTATATGAATCTATTTGGTTTGTCATTAAGAAAAAATGATGCATATATATAAAACGTTTGATTGGATTATATTGAACATGAGAATATATAGGAATAATATATAAAGAGATAAAATTGTTCCTATCTACACATAGATATATATAATATATACGTTGGGTTCATGGTAGTTTTTTCAATTTGTGCACTTTACTAGTTGGGTTTATAGTAATATTTTAATATTTAATGGTGGATCTGCCATAGTTCATTCTCTGCCATTTGCTCCGTTCGTCCATCGCTCCCACCCCATAATCTTCTTCAACCTCCAGTGACGGCGGCAACACAGCTTCTTCTTCAACCTCCATCGCCTCATCCTCCTCATATTCTCAGATCTGGTGATGATGTCGATGGTGATTTCAGCAATCAGTCGTGCTCTTCATTCTCAGATTTTTAAGCTTAACAACATTAGTGGTGATTTCAGCTATCCCTCTTGCTTGTCTATTCTCAAACTCGCAACCTTGACATCAACAGCAATTTCAGACCAATTTTTTATTCTCAGATCTTTGTGTTGTTGCTGGTGTTTTTTATTCTCATATTAATTTTTTAGCATTATATGATCTTTGTGTTGGTGGTGGTGTTATTTTTATTCTTAAATCATCGTCTTGTTGCTGGTAGTTGATGTTTTGTGGTGGTTGGTGGTGTCTTGGTGGTTGCTGCTATGGTGGATGATGGCTAAGAATATTTGGGATGGTGGTTAAGAGTTATCGTGTGAATGGAGTGAAATGTGAGTTAGTTCTTGAAGAACATAGTGAAACCCCCATATTGGGGTTTGATTGAAGCTAAAGAAGTGGTTTTCCATGGTGAAAACTTGTGATTGATGCTAAAGAAGTGGATTGCTTCTCTGGTGAAAAATGATAACGCAGGCATAGATGAATTCCTAAACTTGATATGGGTATAATAATTTCTGATGTGAAAATAACAACTTCTTATATGAAAATCACAACTCGATGTGGGTATATCAATTGAGACTACTCTAGTCATCTTTTTTACAAGATAGAGTAAAACTTCTTATTAATATCAAACGAGTTGAATTCAAGTATGTGAAGACTCACATTGCTTTTTTGCCAGTGAAATTATAATCTCCAGTTACACTATCTTACTAATTCCTTCCACTGCAGAGAGACAGTTGACAAAGCCTTCCTTCATAAAAGAAATGAATCCGATGAGTTAATGAAAAGGAACATAACATAGAGTTGGTTATCCAAATGAGACACATATAGGCTCTTCGATTGCCAGCGAATCTCTAAAAAAATTTCCTCAATTTTACAGAGTTTTAAGAATATTCATTTTTGTTAATAAATCTGACATTAAACTAAAAACAATCACCACATGAGCCCAGTTGTACCTGAACTGTTTTTGACAAATTTCAACGACGCAGGGAATACGAGAAAGAAGACGATGATGTGTTGAAGGGAGAAGAGGCTTTCAAGAAGACCAAGTAGCTGCCATGGCAGAAGCAGATAACGTTGATACCACAATCAATACAAAGACTCTCCAACTTAGTTGGATCTTTTGGTTTCCTCTTTATGTAAACTTTATTGGCTTCTTCTCTGTTGTCCATAGCAAAAACATGATGATTTTGAAGTATAAGATCACGTATCACATGAGCTCGCATCCAGATGGGAGGAGGATGAGGAAGAGGGTGAATGAGCAGCGAATAGTGGAGGATGGAATTGGTGGATTCACTGAAAAAAAAAGAAAAGAATTTATAACAGAATTTGCTACTGAAATTTTTTTCCGTGGCAAATTCCATTGAAAAAGTTTCTAATAGAATTCATTCCGCGGTAAAATTTGGGAAGGAGTTAACTACAGAAAAATATTCTGTGGCAAATTCAGTCAGAAATTTCATGACAAATTTATTTGCCACAGAATTAGCCACGGAATAATTATGTGGTTAATTTTGTCTGAAATATTAAAAAATTATTATTATTAAGATAAATTTAATTATTAAAACAACACATTTCTCAGTATTAACAACATTAGATTTTTCATTAACGATTCCACTTCCTTAATTAACATTTTCGTCAGAACAAAATTGGGAAAGTCACAAGTTGGATGTTTGAAAACAACATTTCTCCCAGTATTAACAACATTATATTCTTTATTAAAGACTCTACTTCCTTCATTAACATCTTCGAAGGAACAAATTGGCAAGTCACTAGTCCCATAATGCCACCGACCTCCCTTAACAGATCGTAGAATGCAAAACCGCAAAACACTGCCGACCTCCCTCAACAGATTGCTGACAAATCCCAATTTTATTATATTTTTTGGGTTAAGGTGCAAAAATACACATGAGTTTTTCTCAAAAGTGCGTCTAACACTAAATGCTTTTTTGAGGAGCAAAAGTAACTATATGGTTACAAAATAGATGCAAAAGTCACATTTGCCATTACTGGTAGTGGACACCGTCAGTTTTGCCGTTGCGTCCTTCTTCTTCTTCATTTTTCGACTTCCTGACCACCATAGCTGAGAAAGCTATCAGAGAGAGACCATGGCATAAAAACCACCGACGTCACCCTCTCTCACAGTAATCTGTGGCCCCATTTTTGGCGACCCTCCTCTCAGTCTGCCAAGCACCGTGACCACGAACCAGAGAGCACCGTGAACCATGATCAAGGAGCTCTGAACCTTTGGCCATTTCCTTCTCACTACCACAGACTACCACCGGAGCTGCGAGACTTTGAACCAGCGATCGCAGACCTTCACTGCCTCTCTGGATCGACTTCCGACATCACCGACAACTCCACCGTCAACTACGGAGCTTCAGTTTCTGAAGGAGATCGTTGACTCATAACACCACCAACCACCATCATCGTCATCTCCTCTATCACTGGAACACACTAACCATTGGCACTCTCTGCTTCTTTCCATTCTTTCATTCCCCTGTTTTTCTTCATTTAAGAGTAGATCTGCGTTTATTGCCTCTAAACTTAACCACCAGATCGGGAATGAATCTGTGGTGGTGAAAATGGAAAAGGAATAGGGGAGGCAGGGGAATGGAGGAGAGGAGATATGGTGAATCGTTGGAGATGGTGAGAACAATGAACCTGAGGAAGAAAGGATGGTGATCGATTAGAGTGAAGCTAGAAGAAATGACAGAGCAAGAGATATGAACAGCGGACATGGGGGAGACTGACGGTGGCACGAATGGGAGAAGACGATGATGGTAATGGCATTTGGTGGTGGCCTCCGGCGGAGAACAAGACGGACTGACAGAGGAGGAACTCAGATGGCAGTGGTGATCAACTTCAGCCTTGGAAACTAACGGCGCTGCTTCTATGTCCAGAGCCTCTCAGCTCACACTCCCCAGCCGCGTCTCTCACGGTGCTGAAACTCTTACCGTCGCCGGCAATGGTGATCAATGGAGGTGGTGGTGTGGTGTGGAGAAGACGATGGACGGTGAATGATGGGAAAGTAACAGACGTTTTCTGACTTTAACGGTCACTGTGACTTTTGCCCTTATTTTAGAAGCTCCTAGTTACTTTTGCACCTACAAAAAGTATTTGGTGTTGGATGCACTTTGAGAATAATCACATGTGTATTTTTGCCCCTTAACCCTATATTTTTATACTTTATTTGAGGGTTTTGTCATACTTATAGAGCTTAAAATGTATTCTTTGTAATTAAATTGACATTAAGAGTAAATACATTGAATTATGATTAAAAGGGCAAAATTATCATAAAAATTGTAATTACTCTTAATCATTTATTTTTAAGAAGATTTGATGTTGGGTTAATTATTTTTAATTGTAGGTATTTGAAAAGTGGGATTAAAATTGAAAATGATAGTTTGGGGCTCAAATTTACAAAATGTCATTTTGGTCCCACGAAATTTGTAAATGCCAGTTTGGTCCACGAGTTCAACTGCTGCGTTTTGACATCCACTTAGGTCAGATTTGGAATCAGCTTTCAGACAGATTTAATTGCAGAGGGAGCTTCGAAATGTAACAGAGATCACAGCCGCAACGCACTGCCTCTGGACCTTGAACCTTCTCCTTCACCTTCATCTTCATCTTGATTCTCCTACACTTCACCAGTCCTTCACCGTCGCCGGTGACCTTTGCTTCCTTAACCGTCGCCGGCGACCTTCCATTTCACCAGAGAACAGAGACGCCGCGACAGGGAACAGCCAGGAGAAACCGAAGACAGAGCTGAGAGCGAGGATCGGAGGTTCATCAAACACCACACCACCACCTCTTCATCGCTGTCACTCCTCTACAGCTGGCGACCTTCACCTCCAGAACCTTCACCTAAGTCTCATCTCTGCCTTTAACCTCCAGTCCAGACCGTGTCTCCTCTGTTTCCACCATCACCACAGAGCTCTAAGTTAATTGCCCATTAATTCTGTCTCCTCTGTGGTTGTTTGTTTTCCTGGCTGCTGTTTGGAATTTGAAGATGATTTTATTTGGTGAAGAGCTGTGATAGTGGTTTGCTGTGAGTGACTAAGCCCATCTTTTCTTCTCTTAGAGTAATGGATTGAGTCTTGATGTTTGGAGCTACAAGGGGGAGTTTTAGTTTTAAGTTATTAGTTTGACTATACATCAGGGTTATCTAACCCGGATCAGCCCCGCCGAACCGGACCGGAAACCGGCAACCCGGCCTCTAAACCGGTCCGGTCTGGTGACCCGGTCAGGGTCAGATTTTTTATTTTTTTAAAATTTTTTTTAAAAACATTTTTCCTTTAGAGTTTCATACTATAAGTCTAAAATATTTCATTTCTCACCGGTTTGGTCCCGGTTTAGCTCCGTTTTGACTCCGGTCTGATCCACTGACCTTTGACCCAGTACCCCGACCGGTTCACTGACCGGTCCGGGTTTAATTACCTTGCTATACATTCATCATTTCTTTGATTTTAGAAATTATAATTTGTAGTTAAAGCTAATATATTTGGTTTAATATTTGTTTGAACCAATTTGTGATTTAAAGTACTTTATGTTGAATATTGTGCTAATTAATATATGTAATTACAAATATGCTTTATTGTAATTCTCTTGATTTTTGCATGGTATTGTTTGGATATTGAGTTGATTTTTTATTGTATTGGAACCAATTGTATTAATTAATTTATAATCACACACTAAGAGTGTTTAATAACATCTCTAGAGTAGGGGTTCCTCTCTTTTGATGTTAGACTTATCGGTTGATGAGGTTTGATATTTTAGAGAACTTAGTAATTTCATAAATTTTATACAAAGTAGTTTCAAATAGTGTTTTAAGAAGTGATTATTTTCTAGATTTAGGAATAATCACTGATTAATGCACTAGACTCAACGGTATTCGAGGTTTTATTTTTTGAGGGACTTTAGTTGCAATTACTAATGTTTTGTATTGAGTTTTGGTTAGAGGGATTAAGTCTTGCCCGGTGTGGGAGATTTAATTCATCTAACTCAAGCTAGCTCAAAAGGTCTTTTGAACATTTTTGTCAAACTAGCATACTCTCATTATCTTTTGAAGCAAATGATAGATGAAATTCATTATTCTAGGAGGTTTTATCATATCTTTCAAAACCAATCTCCATTCCATTCCACTTTTATTTCAAAAAAATCCCAAAAATATCTATCTTAATTGCATTAAATTCATAGTTTTAAAAATCAATCAATCATATTTATCCTTGTCAATTTTGCATTGTAATTACCTAGTTTACTAAGAATTAGTTTAATAATCGACATATCAAAGTGAAACGACCCGAGTTGTACACTATATTGCATTAATTCGGTTTTATTCTCGATAATTCCAAAACAACTAAAATGAGTTATTTCAAAAGCAGAACGCAGAACGCAGAACACCGCCGACGTCCTATGTTTGTCGTTTCTTAGTTTACCTCCTTCCAAGAGACCATAGAACGCCGCCAACCACCTTCGACAGACCATCGTTCTTGTTAGTAGCCCGTCGCCCCCTAGGTTTCTCGTTTGTGAGTTGCAGGCATTTCAATTTCGGCCTTCCCTCTTTTGTTGTTTTTTCCTTTTTCCTGTCACTAATGAGGGCATTTTCGTCATTGTATCAAGATATCAAAACCTAAATTCCTACGGTAGTAGTGACTTGGGATATCAATATTTCACCACACCTTTTTGTCATTTCCTAATTTTAACTTTAGTTTTTTTGAATTTTCCCTTAAATTTATATTTAGTTTTTTATAATAATATATATGTATGTATAAGAAACAAATATATATTTATAAATAATTGATTATATATAATAAGATTATATATATATAATTGTGCAATAATAAAACACAAAAGCATTTCAAATTAACTAGTAAGGAATTGCGCAAGCACAAAGGAGGTCATGGGTTTGAACCACCAGGAGGCTAAGAGAAGTTGCATTTTTAGGAATATGGAGTGGTGACACGTGGTTGGAGCTAGGCGCTGGTGATGAGGTGGCGGCCTCCGAAGCTGCCAGAATGCCAAGTGGCATTTTGAAATTTAAAAAAAAAAAAAAGTTTTCGACATAATTCTGATTCTTTGTGACGAAATTTCTTATGGAACTCAAATTTCATCACAAATTGGTTTGTCACGCTATTATTAGCGACATAATTCATTCCGTCGGAAATCCATTTCCGTCACAGATCCGTGGCAAATTTCATTGGAAACTTTGAATTCTGTTGGAAACTCAATGGATTTTTGTAGTGATTGAAGGAGGGAAGGGTGATCATGAGTGAGAATCAAATTAGGAGGGTGGGATAAATTTATTTATCAAATATACACTCTGATATTAATGAGCCAAATGAAGTAGAAGGTTGTTTTTCCAATAACTAATGCCTAATGTCACAAAAATCTTCATTATGGATATTTTTGTGTTGCAAAATTATCTGCAATTAAGTAGAAGGTTGTTTTTTATGAAGTTCATGAAAAATACCATATTGTTATCAGAAGGAAGTCGATTCCGAAGAAGTGACAACAATAGGAAGTTCATATGGCAAGCCTCTTCCTCATATATGCCCTCCTCTCTTGTTCTCGCCACTATGCTTCCTCCAATCCTTCGGCCAGCATCAATGGTGGTGGTGGCTGAAACAGGCAATTGGAGAGAGAGAGAGTCCATCTGAAAAGAATCGAAGGCTTAGGGCAAAGAATTGGTAGTGGAGGTTGGCGTGGCTGTGGGGCTCGTGAAGATGATGACGCAATCAGGGTTGTTGTGTTTTCCATTGGAAGATGATGCGATCCGAGATATAGTGGAAATTGGGGAATATTTGCATAACTGGATGGTGTGGCTCCTTGTGAGCACTTGGATCAATTGAATGGATATGATTTAGAGCTTAAGGGAAACAATGAGAAAATCGCCAATGAGAGAAACTGGACCCGCACGCTTGCCTCTCTTTTTTATTTAATCAAAGATATCACAAGGTACTTTGAACTTGAAATTAATTCTTTTGATGCATCCCTCTCTGTTTTTTTTAAAAAAATTCTGGTATAACCTATCATCAGCCACTCTGAATTTGAGACTAATTTTTTTCGAGTTTCGCTTTCAAGGCTTGGAGGGTTTGCTCCAAACTTGTGTTCTCCTCGTTGAAGGTGAAACATTGTTCAACCAACAACTTGTTGATAAGGTACATGCATCTCTTTACATTTTTGTTCTCCTCTCCCTTTTTATGGTAAATATAATATTCTAACGTTTCACTCTCAACATTATTTGCTTTGGGTCCTATTATCTCTCACGGTCTTAAAAAGCGCATTAAGAGGGAAGTTATTAAGACCCTTATAAGACATCATCTGTTTCTTTCCCCAGCTAATGTAGGACTTCATATCGAACTTTTTAAGATTTCTTTTATAACAAAATAATTGTTATTATTTGAAAATTATTTAGGTTCGCTTGAAGCAATACTCAAAGCTATGAAAAACAAAAGTGAAAATCGAAGTCTTGTAGAACCATCGTCAAAAGTTAAAAGAATTTTTCATATTTTAACTTTTAACTGTTAACTTTGATCTCACTTCATTTTAGTATAAATAGATTTTCAGAAATTAAAATTTTATTTTTATATATAGAATTAAAATGTATAAAAAAAATTGTGGCTTGACAATAAAATAAAATGAAAGTGTTAGTTAGGAATAGTATATCGATTAAAGCCCTGTTACAAGCTCGCCTTTATTTTATAATATCACTTTTGTCTTTTTATAAAAAAATTTACATTGAAATCAAATCAATTCCAGGGATGAAAATTAAAAAAATAAAAATAAAAACGAAAATTAAATTTACAAGCTAACTTTCTCGTTGTTAGCTCAAAGGTTTATATTTTTTATTAATTATTATAAGATAAAACGGTAAGAGATCAAATTCAGTAGGCAAATTATTATTTGAAAATTGATTTTGAAAAAAAAAACAGATTCTTTGTTTAGATAATAAAGATGTTAAAAATTCATCTTTTATTTATCAAATATACACGCTGATATTAACGAGCCAAATGAAGTGCAAAGTGCACGGGAAAAAAAAAACTGTTAACGACCGCCTAAGAAGATCATCAACGACGGTCCATCTCTTTATGCAAGCCAAGGCACACAGGCACGCTTGCCTTTCTTTTTTATTTAATCAAAGATATTACATAACACTTTGAACTTGCAATTAATGCATTTGACGCATCTCTGTCTTTTTTTAAAAAAACTGGTCAAGGTATCTCAGACCGCTTTGAATTTGAGACTAATCGCTTTCCAACTTTGCTTTCAAGGCTTGGAGGGTTTGTTCCAAACTTGTGTTCTCCTCGTCGAAGGTGAAGCGCGGATCAACCAACAACTTGTTGATAATGTACATGCATCTCTTTACATTTTTGTTCTCTTTTTTGTTGGTGAATATAATATCCCAATATCTCGCTCTCGAAATTATTCGCTTTAGGCCCTTATTATCTCTCACGGTTTTAAAAAGTATTGAGACGCAAGGTATTATGACCTTTATAAGACATCATTTGTTCCTCTCCCCAGTTAATGTAGGACTTTATAGTGAACTTTTTAAAATTTCTTTTATAACAAAATAATTATTATTATTTGAAAATCAATTTAGGTTCGCTTGAAGCAAATACTCATAGAAATGAAAAACAAAACAGAAAATCGAAGTCTTGTAGGACCATCGTCAATGCAAGAAGAAATAAAGACGACTCTTCTGAATTGGAGAAGTATACTTTCAATCCCTTAATTTTAAAGCTAGTAACATTACCATAAGAGGCACAGATGTGTCTAGACTATAGCTGAGTTGATTCTATAGCTACATTTATACTACAGTAATTCTTATTTAATTACTCTTTAACAGCCATCGGGGTAGATTGTGAAGTGTCATATTAATGGGGACGAGAGTGATCAATATTTATTTATTTTTTCTTTGTTGTTGTCGTTGTTGTTGTTGTTGTTCAAAACTAATCATTCAAATAAACCACATAAAATTGCAGGAACATTTGAGGATATGAAAGTGACATGTAAAAGCCAGATTGATTTATCAAAGAAAGCGTCTCAAAGAGTAAAAACATCATATGCAGAAGTAGAAACAAGAAAGACTTTGGAGCAAAGAAGAAAAAGAGAAAAACAAAAACAAAGAGAAATTGCTCATCTCGAGGTAGATCAAATAAAAGAAACTACTGCAGGCTTGAATGATAACAAGGAAATAGAGGAACGAGGAATATTTGGTCTTGAGTTAAATCAAATAAAAGATACTGCTTGCTTCAATGATAACAAGGAAGCTAGGAAAAGAGAAAGAGCTCGCCTTAGAGAAATACAAAAGCAAAGAGAAATTGCTCGTCTTAAGCTAGATCGAATAGAAAACACTGCACGCCTCAACGATAACATGGAAGCTGAGCGAGAATTTTACAAGCTTACTCATGGACGTTTAATAAGCGAGGATGAATTTCATATGCTTATTTATTTTGGAGAACCATTAGGTCCATTTTTCTACCAGTAATAACAATGGAGTCATTTTTCTTGAACTTGTAATCAAATTTTACAATGTTCTTCTTGTAGAAGAATGTATACACATGTATTGCAGAGTATGTATTTTATGAATGTGAATGAAATACTAGTTCCAGTAATACTGAAAATGATAGCCCATGCAATTTACAAATTCCTTTGAAGTTATGCTTTCTCCACCGATTTGATTTTTAAAACAATCACCTTAAATTAAGACAAAAGTTGATTTAGAAATAATAGTGAAATAGAAAAAGCTGTATATATTAGAGAACTCGCAAGAACCAGAATAGTTGACGCGAGTGAAGTGAGAAAGTTCAATTCTTATGTCTATGGCCTTGCTTTGTTCTGTCCTAGCTATATCATAAGAGCGGGAAATAGCACGCATGAATGCACCAATTACTTAAATTTATATGTTATTTAAAAGAGATTTGGCAATTTTGGAAGTTACTCCCTCCGGTCCTTTTGAAGGTAGATTGGACCTAATGCGATTGCTTAGGGTTTTTAATTTGACTTGATGCAAAAGTAACTCCCAAGTTATCTCAAAGAAGCTAGGAAAGCCATCAAAATTGCCACCAAGGTTCATTTTATCATATTGTCCCTTTTTACTCCAAATCATTTCTTTATTATTTTCCAAAATACCAAAAAAATTAGGAATAGCTTTATTTTCATAAATTTTAATTTTTAGAAAACCAATTTCAAAAACTCCTTTTCTAACCATGTTTATAGCACTTAGTTTTTTCTAGGATAGTTAAAATAAATGGCTCCTTGATAAGAGAAAGATCCCGAATTGTTTGCACTATATTGCATTTAATTCGTGGTAATTTGTGATTTGACCCCGAGACGACTAAGGTTGTGTCGAATCAATCACTTTTGTCATTTTATAAAAAAATTTACATTGAAATCAAATCAATTCCAGGGATGAAAATTAAACATAAAAAATAAAAACAAAAATTAAATTAATATAAAATTAAATTTAGAAGCTAACTTTCTCGTTGTTAGCTCAAAGGTTTATATTTTTTTATTAATTATTATAAGATAAAACGGTAAGAGATCAAATTCAGCAGGCAAATTATTATTTGTAAATTAATTTTGAAAAAACAAAACAGATTCTTTGTTTAAATAATAAAGATGTTAAAAATTCATCTTTTATTTATCAAATATACACGCTGATATTAACGAGCCAAATGAAGTGCAAAGTGCACGGAAAAAAACAAAACTGTTAACGACCGCCTAAGAAGATCATCAACAACGGTCCATCTCTTTATGCAAACCAAGGCACACAAGCACGCTTGCCTTTCTTTTTTATTCAATCAAAGATATCACATAACACTTTGAACTAGAAATTAATGCTTTTGACGCATCTCTGTCTTTTTTTTAAAAAAAAAACTGGTCAAGGGTATCTCAGACCGCTTTGAATTTGAGACTAATCGCTTTCAAGCTTCACTTTCAAGGCTTGGAGGGTTTGTTCCAAACTTGTGTTCTCCTCGTTGAAGGTGAAGCGCGGCTCAACCAACAACTTGTCAATAAGGTACATGCATATCTTTACATTTTTGTTCTCCTTTTTAGTGGTGAATATAATATCCCAACATCTCACTCTTGAAATTATTCGCTTTGGGTGCCTTTATCTCTCACAGTTTTAAAAAGTATTGAGAGGTAAGGTAGTAAGACCTTTATAAGACATCATTTGTTCCTCTCCCCAGCTAATGTAGGACTTCATAGTGAACTTTTTAAACTTTCTTTTATATCAAAATAATTATTATTATATGAAAATCAATTTAGGTTCGCTTGAAGCAAATACTCATAGCAATGAAAAACAAAACTGAAAATGTAGAACCATCGTCAATGCAAGAAGAAATAAAGACGACTATTTTGAATTGGAGAAGTATCAAGATACAGAAACAAGGAGCAAATGTTCCTTTTCAAACAAAACGAGTTAAAGACATCACAGGTTTCAATTCTAAAGGTATGTATGCAAGTATTTTTAATTTCTACAATTTTCATATATAGTAGTTTTCTTTTTTTTGATAAAAAAGATGGAAACTAAGCATGAAATGGAATAGAAAGATACAACCTATCAGAAAAATCAATATCCAAAGTCATAGGCTCTTTTGTTTCTTTTACATTCATGTAAATCCAAACTCAAGAGTTGGTGTTTATGAAGTCATGACTCTCTGAAAGAAATAAAAAAAGCTTTATAAGGATCTTGATATCTTCTCTCTACACATTTTAAGGGATAATGAGGCCCCAAAACATACAATTTTAAAAGTGATACGCTGAGATGTTATATATTGTCTAAGTCATAGAGAGAAATATTAAGTCACACTCCTGTATCCTATAATTTCAATTCTAATTTTTATTTAATTACTCTCTAACCATTATCAGGATAGATTGCGAAGTCTTATGTTTATGTAGTTATGACTCCTCCCAATAGAACCAACATATATTTGTTGATCTACCGCAACATATTTCTTTTTACGGGTTGGTTTTTGGGAATTTATTATATTATAACAAACTAATCATTTGAATAAACCATATAACATTGCAGAAACAATTGAGAATTTGAAAGTGAAAAGCAAAAATCAGAGTGGTTTATCTAAGAAAACATCTCAAAGAGGAAAAACACAAAAGGCTGGAGAAGGAACAAAAAAAACTTTGCAACAAAAGAGAATCAGAGAAATACAGAAACTGAGAGAAATGGCCCGTCTTGAGATAAATCAAGTAAAAAATACAGCTGGCCTCAATGATAACATGGAAGCCGAGCGACAATTTTATAAGCTTATTGGATTTGAATCACATCCAGTTCTCTTCAATTAGTGAAAAATGGATAATTTTTCTTGAACATGAAATCAGATCTTGCAATACTTTTACTATAAAACGATATGTACAATGAATATATTTGACAATATTTATGATATGTGATTAGGAATATATATCAATTATATATATATATATTGTTGTGAGGTTTGTAATTGTTGGTTTCATAGTATCATCATCATCACTTTATTATTATTTGGCTATAGTATACATACAAGGTATGATTCTAAGTTGATATCGGGATTCGGTTTGTTCTCTAATTGTACAAAGTAGATTTTCAGCACCTTAATGTTAACATCGTTATTTTGATATAATATTGGGAAAATCAGTCATTTAGTCGTTTAAAATTTAACTTTGGTATCACTCTCAATATCTCAAATTTGGTCCATTTAACAATTTCATCCACACCGTTAGTAATCAAACTGTAGGTCATAATTAATCAGGGTTAAGAAACTGCATCCTTGGAGTTAAACACCTGCTCCCCAAAAGCATTCAGGTGATTGACTCCCTTCATCTCCAACAACAGGAACAATACGTCGTAATTCATATTATGATCTTAGATAATATTTTGCTCACAATCCATATTACCCGAAATAGTTACCTCCGTGGATGGAACACACTTTACAGCCGAGCGTTATCTAAATTATCCACTCTATATAAAATTTGTTTATTCAAATTGTTAGTTAAGAAATTGGGCAAGTTAAAAATTAAACCCATGGGAATTACCAGGGCGACATACCTCGGGAGTGTAGTCACATATCTCTGGAAATTATATATGAGGTTTATTTGAAGGCATAGTAGCAGCAGCAACAGTAGTTTAATCACTGGCGTTGTGTATGTAGAATGTCTCATGACTACCACTAAAGCTTCTTCGGGAAGTCTACGGTGCGAGTGGATTATCCAGTACTATTGGCGATGCATACCCTGGGCCTACCAAAAAGAAAAAATAGTAGTAGTAGTAATTTAATTTAGAGTTAAAATAATGTTCAGTCCTTATAGTTCGCCCTATTTTGGTTTTAGTCCCTATAATTTCAAACCATAGGGTTTGGTCCCTCAAGTTTTATTCTATTTAAAACGTTAGTCCTTATAATTTAATGAGAACCTTAACAGTGTTAAATATGATGAGGTAGCACTAACACTGTCAATTATGATGAGTGGGCAAGCTGAGTATTGTTCTTATAGGTTATGTGGCTAAGTATAAAATTGGAAAGTGGCCAATCAGAGATGATTGGACAAAAGGAGGAAGGAGGAGGCCTTGTTTCTTTTTATAAGAGATTAAAAATAATTAACAGTGATGATGTAATTATAGAGAAGAAAGATAAAGTGACACGTAGAATTAATATGAGGAGGGTCCTCCATAAATTTGTTAAGTCAGCGTTATCCATTAAATAAAATTAACAGTGTTAACATTAGGGACTAAAAATACTCTTTAAAAACTTAAGGGATTAAACTGAAACTTGATGTAAATTTAAAAGATTAAAAGTATAGTTTAACCTAAGGAATATATCAACATAAAAATGGCCAATAATAAGGAAAATCCTTTTAAAAGGCTGTTGAAATACCAAAATTCTAAAGTGGGTCATTAAATTCAATAAATCTTAAATCAAGTCATATGTCTTAAAATTGGATTTCAGAATTTGATAATTTTATCTTACTATCCCTTGTTTAATTCTCTCTTGATAAGTACCCCCAAATATATGTCCTAAAATTGAATTTCAGAATTTTATCTTATTATCCCTTGTTTGATTATCTCTTGATAAGTATCTCTCTCCCCACCCTCACAGCTCAAAATTCGCTTTCTATTATTCTTGTCCACATTTGTGAAACTAGATTGACGAAATATTCAAGCCACATCCCGTCAAATCAAAATCTTTTATCAATACACAACTATTCATACAACAAGGAAAAAAATCCCGTCTTTGGAGACAAAGGCCGCAAAAAAAAAAAAAAAAAGATTTGTTGAATGAGTCGGTTAGAAAATTGTTTGAAATCCTGAACGATACTATCTCTTCCCACCAATTTGATGAACATAATTCTTCAAAAACAGGAACTAAATTTGTTCTGTCCTTCAAAAAGAATCTGACTTGAATTAGCCAAATACTCCAAATTAGAGATTAGGCCGCTCTTTCACCTCCACATCAAATTGCTCATATCACCAATATCCTCATTTTTATTACCCATCTAACTACCTTCTTGAAGTATGTCGCGAGTTTGCTATCGAGGATAGGGAACTTCCCCAGCTTTTGCATTAACGCCTTGGCATATGCAAGATGAAGAATTTTCATGAAAATTGTTGCGATTTAACGCATCAGTAGTTACAATGAAGATGTGGGATATGGGAATAGTCATGCTTGTGTCCATATAATTAAGTTTTTTTCATTACAATATCGATTGAATTTTTTATTTTGTGATATTGAGATGCAATGTTGATGTTGCCGGAAAAAATGGTTTTTATACCGTCAATGTTGATGTTATAATGATTTACTGCATTGTGTATTGTTAAAGGAGAGAGGTGGTGAATAACAGAAATAATCAAATAAGGGGTAATAATGTCAAATTAACAAATTTTGAAATCCTATTTTAGGACATCTGACTTAATTTAATATTAATAGAATTTAATGATCCAATTTAAAATTTAGATAATTCAGCTGTCTTTTAAAGGGATTTCCCCATTATTTTAATAAAAAAATTGATAACTGCGACAACGTCAATTATTCCAGTCTTAATTCATCGTTGTCTTAAATAGATAATTTAATTAGTTTCATAATGTTAACGAACATTTTAATTCTTACGCCAAGCTAAAACAAAATTGTATAAGAAAAATTGCATTTAATTTAAGAAATGCGAGAGATTGAAGTCTACTAGAACAGTCAAATCATGCCTAAATTGATTTCTTGAAATAAAAAACAGATCCAACACAAAGATCGATCTTTCAATTAAATATTTTATATTATTTCAAGATTTATATTCTTTTTTATGAGAGATGCTTCTATAAATAAAAAGAAGTACAACGTTCAGCGAAGAAAAGCAAAATAAAGCCACGTCGGATCTCAATCCTGGTGAGGAGAAGAAGCAACCATCATCAGGGCTCGCCCGAACCAATAAAAAGATCCATCAGCTCATCACGATTAAGCAAAGTAAGGTACACAACATCTCTTTATATTTTTGTTTTCCTTTTCGGCATTGAACTCTGAACAATTTATATTATAACCATAAGAACTTCCAACATCAAACCATATTTAATGACAGCAAAACCAAACCAAAGAAGTCCAAAAATTCAACCCAAAATCAATATACAAGCTCTGTTTTACGTTCACCCATAACAGCAACTTATTTCCAGAATCACGCAACTTCTAGCAGCTATAAATCCTCATGAACAGCCCAAACCAACAAATTAACAATGGGAAGAGATAAAGAAAGAAAACTCACCTAAACAATATTCCAAGCTTGCCTATGGTGATTTACTTCTCCTTCTTCCTTTTCTCCGAAAACCACTCTTGGTATCTCACCTCCGTTCTCTCTCTCGCTCACCCTCTCTTCCTCTTATTTTTCTGTTTTCTCTTGTGCTCTCTTCTCTGTGGACATGAAGCTATGGAGAGTGAGGGAGTACAGACTTAATAAATGATTATGTGTGTAGGGTGATGAGTGTGTGTGGGCACGTAAAAAGTGTGTGTGTTTGTGAATGGCCCATGAAATTTTAATGATGAGTGCAAGGTAGTGGTTGATGGTGTGCTCTTATAGAATGCCAAGTGTGGTGTGTGTCGGTAGAAAGGGTGTGTGTGTTTTAATATATATATATATAGGTATATATATATATATATAGGTATATATATTTATATCCTATTATTTACACACATTAGGTCCTAATTTTTCCCTTTATCTAATTTAAGATTCCTTAAATTTTGTAGGTTCCATAATTTGATTTATTATCAAATTCTCATTTAAATTTTCTTTTTAGAAAATTTAACCTTCACTAGATTTGGGATATTACATCCATCAAAGTTATCAAACTCACTAGTTTTTAAGCAAACTCATGGGTCGGACCCTAAACTATATAATTAAATTAAGGAAGTTCTATGAAGTTTATATATAAAGCCAATGAACACATGATTAAATCGAAAAAAGCTACCATGAGTTTAAAAATGAGAGTATATGATTTTGTAAGTTAGAAATATAAAAATAATAAAATTGTTGTGTAAAATCATGAGTTCAACTGAGTTTATAGTTATAACAAGTCTAAAAATCGTTGAAAATAGCTGTCGGCTCGTTTGCAGCAGAGAAACACGCCTCGTGGGTGTGAGCTCGAAAAGATATAAAAATCGGAGTGGAGAGTCAAAGAAATAAACATATTGTAGTGTTGTAGAAGAACCAAGAAAGCATGATCATGAATGAAATAAAGAAACCTATATCCAACTAGAGAAGCATCAAGATGAGTAAAGAAAGAGTGGCTGAAAAAAGGCTGGAAATAAAAGAAGACTTTGTTACATTCAAGAACCGGCGAAATACAGAAATAAAGAGAAATTGCTCATCTTCATATAGATCCATTCTATTTTATTGACCCTGTAATCAAATGTTACGATGCTATTCTAGTGGAAGGATCTATGCGTTGCGCAATATATATTTTAGGCTATATGTTTTAGGAATATTTATCAATTTAATAATATATATATATATATATATATATATATATATATATATATATATATGTGCTGTTGTAATGTTTATAATGATTGATTCCACAGCTTCTCATCTCTTCATTAGTATTTCTAATGGTGTGAAATGTGAAGTCTCATGTCAACTGGAGAGAGTAACAAATGACGTCTTATAGGGATTTGGATACCCTTCCCCTACATGTTTTAATACCCGTGAGTGGTAATGAACCCCAAAGCCATCTTATACCTTTATTGCCCATTTGCATCATGGAATCAGAAGTAATGTAATAAAATGTAATGTAATGATGATTATATGAATTTGTTTGGTTCGTCATTAAAGAAAGATGATGCATATGTATAAAACATTTGGTTGGATTATATCGAACATGAGAATATATGGGAATAATATATCAAGAGATAAAATTGCCCCTATCTACACACATATATGTATAATATATACATTGGGTTCATGGTAGTTTTTTCATTTTGTGCACTTTACAAGTTGGGTTTATAATAATATTTTAATATTTAATGGTGGATCTGCCATCGTTCATTCTGCCATTTGCTCCGTTCGTCCATCGCTCCGACCCCATAATCTTCTTCAACCTCCAGAGACGGCAGCAACACAGCTTCTTCTTCAACCTCACATCAGATCTGGTGATGATGTCGACGGTGATTTCAGCAATCGGTCGTGCTCTTCATTCTCAGATTTTTAAGCTTAACAACAGTAGCGTTGATTTCAGCGATCCCTTTTGCTTGTCTATTCTCAAACTTGCAACCTTGACATCAACAGCAATTTCAGATCAATTTTTTATTCTCAGATCTTTGTGTTGTTGCTGGTGTTTTTTATTCTCATATCAATTTTTTAGCATTATATGATCTTTGTGTTGGTGGTGGTATTATGTTTACTCTTAAATCATCATCTTGTTGCTGGTAGTTGATGTTTTGTGGTGGTCGGTGGTTGCCGCTATGGTGGATGATGACTATGAATATTTGGGATGGTGGTTAACAGTTATCGTGTGAACGGAGTGAGATGTGTGTTAGTTCTTGAAGAACATAGTGAAACCCCCATATTGGGGTTTGATTGAAGCTAAAGAAGTGGTTTTTCATGGTGAAAACTTGTGATTGATGCTAGCATTGGATTGCTTCTCTGGTGAAAAATGATAACGCAGGAATAGATGAATTCCTGAACTTGATATGGGTATGATAATTTCTGATGCGAAAATAACAACTTCTTATATGAAAATCACAACTCGATGTGGTTATATCAATTGAGACTACTCTAGTCATCTTTTTTACAAGATAGAGGAAAACTTATTATTACTATTAGAGAATAAACTATTTCCCACAAGTTGAATTCAAGTATGCGAAGAAGACTCACGTTGCTTTTTTGTTAGTGAAATTATAATCTCCAGTTACACTGTCTTATTAATTCCTTCCACTTCAGAGAGACAGTTGACAAAGCCTTCCTTCATAAAAGAAATGAATCCGATGAGTTAATGAAAAGGAACATAACATAGAGTTGGTTATCCAAATGAGACTCATCGCTCATAGGCTATTCGATTGCCAGCGAATCTCAAAAAAAATTTCCTCAATTTTACAGAGTTTTAAGAATATTCATTTTTGTTAATAAATCTGACATTAAACTAAAAGTAATCACCACATGAGGCCAGTTGTACCTGAACTGTTTTTGACAAATTTCAACGACGCAGGGAATACGAGAAAGAAGACGATGATGTGTTGAAGGGAGAAGAGGCTTTCAAGAAGACCAAGGAGCTGCCATGGCAGAAGCAGATAACGTTGAGATGTTTGGTGACGATTTTTGTGCTGAGCATCGTCTTCAACTTCATTGTTAGGTGTCGCCGTCTTGAAGACCTGTGTCGTTGCCTCCTCTGGCAACTTTATTGGCTTCTTCTCTGTTGTCCATAGCAAAAACATGATGATTTTGAAGTATAAGCTCACGGATCACATGAGCTCGCATCCAGATGGGAGGAGGAGAATGAGGAAGAGGGTGAATGAGGAGCAAATAGTGGGGGATGAAATTGGTAGATTCACTAAAAAAAAATAATGAATTTCTGACGAAATTTGCTACTAAATTTCTTTCCATGACAAATTCCGTTGAAAAAGTTTATGACAGAATTCATTTTGTGGTAAAATTTGGGACAAAATTAGCTACAGAGAAGTATTCCGTGGCAAATTCCGTCGGAAATTTTATTTACCACAGAATTAGCCACGAAATAATTATGTGGTTAATTTCGTCGGAAATATTAAAAAATTATTATTTTTAAGATAAATTTAATTATTAAAACAACACCTCTCTCAGTATTAACAACATTAGATTTTTCATTAACGATTACACTTCCTTGATTAACATTTTTGTCAGAATAAATTGGGAAAGTCACAAGTTGGATGTTCAAAAACATCATTTCTCCCAATATTAACAACATTAGATTCTTTATTAAAGACTCTACTTCCTTCATTAACATCTTTGAAGGAACAAATTGGCAAGTCACTAGTCACAGAACGCCGCCGACCTCCCTTAACAAATCGTAGAATGCAGAACCGCAAAACACCGCCGACCGCCCTCAACAGAATGCTGACAAATCCCAATTTTATTATATATTTTATAATTTATTTGAGGGTTTTGTCATACTTATAGAGCTTAAAATGCATTCTTTATTATTAAATTGACATTAAGAGTAAATACATTGAATTAGGACTAAAAGGGCAAAATTATCATAAAAATTGTAATTACTCTTAATCATTTATTTTTAAGAAGATTTGATGTTGGATTAATTATTTTTAATTGTAGGTATTTGAAAAGTGGGATTAAAATTGAAAATGATAGTTTGGGGTTCAAATTTACAAAATGTCATTTTGGTCCCACAAAATTTGTAAATGCCAGTTTGGTCCACGAGTTCAACTGCTGCGTTTTGACATCCACTTAGGTCAGATTTGGAATCAGCTGTTAGACAGATTTAATTGCAGAGGGAGCTTGCTGGTCAAAAAAAAAAAAATTGCAGAGGGAGCTTCGAAATATAACAGAGATCACAGCCGCAACGCACTGCCTCTGGACCTTGAACCTTCTCCTTCACCTTCATCTTGATTCTCCTACACTTCACCAGTCCTTCTTGGTCGCCGGCGACCTTTGCTTCCTTCACCGTCGCCGGCGACCTTCCATTTCACCAGAGAACAGAGACGCCGCGACAGGGAACATCCAGGAGAGACCGAAGACAGAGCTGAGAGCTAGGATCGGAGGTTCATCAAACACCACACCACCACCTCTTCATCGCTGTCACTCCTCTACAGCCGGCGACCTTCACAGCCTCCAGAACCTTCACCTAAGTCTCATCTCTGCCTTTAACCTCCAGTCCAGACCGTGTCTCCTCAGTTTCCACCATCACCACAGAGCTCTAAGTTAATTGCCCATTAATTATGTCTCCTCTGTGGTTGTTTGTTTTCCTGGCTGCTGTTTGGAATTTGGAGATGATTTTATTTGGTGAAGCTGTGATGGTGGTTTGCTGTGACTAAGCCTATCTTTTCTTAGAGTAATGGATTGAGTCTTTATGTTTGGAGCTATAGAGGCAAGTTTTAGTTTTAAGTTATTAGTTTGACTATACATTCATGATTTCTTTGATTTTAGAAATTATAATTTGTAGTTAAAGTTAATATATTTGGTTTAATTTTTATTTGAACCAATTTGTGATTTGAAGTAGTTTATGTTGAACATTGTGCTCATCAATATATGTGATTATATATATGCTTTATTGTAATTATTTTGATTCTTGCATGATATTGTTTGGATATTGAGTTGATTTTTTATTGTATTAGAACCAATTGCATTAATTAATTCATAATCGCATACTAAGAGTGCTTAATAACATCTCTAGAGTAGGAGTTACTCTCTTTTGATGATAGACTCATCGGTTGATGAGGTTTGATATTTTAGAGAACTTGGTGATTTCATAAATTGCATACAAAGTAGTTTCAAATAGTGTTTTAAGAAGTTATTATTTTCTAGATTTAGGAATAATCACTTATTAATGCACTAGTGTAACCCTCTACCTTAATAGCCAAATTTATAATTCGAGAATGCATCATTAAGTTGAAATAGAGACCAGTAGTTAATTTAAAACTTTTCCAAAACTTATTTAGTGCAGTCTCATGTTCACATCTTGAATATAATTGGTCTGTCCAGTTCGATTTCATTCATACATATTAGAGTGCAACCAAAAATTCCCGACAACGCTCAGGTTTCATTACTTAATAGAGGGTTTACAAAGCTTAGTTTCCCATACAGGGGATTACACAACACTATTCAATATATACAACATGTGCAACTAATCCCAAACAAAATATGACAACCAACTACTAAAATTAAAACTCCTAGCTAGGAGCTCTAACCGCCCTTCGTCACTTGCTTTTCCTTTGAACCGCTTGCCCTTGATGTAAGTTAGTCATTGGTAAGAATGAGATTCAAAAGAATCTCAGTAGTAACAATTCACTTATAACATGTACAATCACAAAGCATGTAAGCAAATCACAACAACAACAACAACACAACGGCATTTTTGTGACAGCTTTTGCTACATTCACAACGGAATGTTTCACAACAGCACAACAACGGCATTTCACAACGGCAATGTTACATCACGGCATATTCAATGAAATGACATACATGCAAAGCATCATACACATAATAAGAGAAAGAGTCACTACCTTGTTCTTTCCGCTCGTGCACTGGTACTGGTTTATCACGTGAAGGGCAAATGTCAAATCCTATAATTAGAATTTGAACGACAGGTTATTACTTAATCCAATTCTTTAATTCAAACACTCAAGTTGGTTATCATTAGGGACATTTAATCAAATCAACTAAGGAGTTAAAGTGGTCAATTAACCTAAAAGACCAATTCCTAACCTTAAAGTTCAACAATACTACATTATGCCATTACATCTTCAATTTTCGCATGAGGGACCAAATTTGTCAGAATTTTCTCCAGACTTTGAAAAATCATAACTAATTCTACAAAAATTGAAATGAGGTGATTCCAAGTCCTATGGAAATATATTGAAGTCCTTTTCATAGGAAAAATATGAATCATTACAGGAAATCACCAGACAATTCCAGAATTACACAAAATCCCACACTGCTGCAGAATTAAGTCCAGTTTCAACATCAAACTTTGGGCAACCAGAACTCCCATCTCAAAACACGAAATGACAAAAATTATATGTCCATTTTGAAGCTTGGAATGTGAACTTTAAGATTGGAAAGCTTCATAATTTTTAGAGATCATTTGGTTATCCAAAAATACCACACAAGTAGAGTACCTCGCTGGAATTCTGTTCAGGCTGAAAACCCAGATTTACATTTTGAGTTTCAATGACCCAAAATTCACAACCCAGGGCTATTCCCACATAATTTTTCGTATAGAACACAATGGTAACATCAAAATTAACAAATTCCCACTTGTTGTCCATGTCCTGTTTTAGCAGAAAATTCAAAATAAATTCCAACAATTACCAACTTCCAATTTCAGCATCAAACTTATGTCAAACGGTTTCCAATCATCATAAACCACTAATAACATAACCAAAACATCATGAATTACCCAAACCCTTGTTTGGCCAAAATCAGGGCAGATTTGCACATGCCAAAATTCTCATTCAACCAAGACAACTAATAGCTCAAATTGATGCTAATACTCACCTCTTGCTTCTCCTTAGCTCCTTTCTTTGGTTTTTCAGCTTTTGTTCTTGGATGATGGCACAAAACACATCCTCTTGAAATTCTAAAACCATAGAAATGAAGCCCTCATCAAGAGCAACAATGTTTATGAAGGACACTTGAGCCATAGATGAGGTTAAGGAGGTGAAAAATCAAGATTAAACTCACCTTGAAACCTTGCTTTTCTTCCTCCACATTTTGGGCTTCTGAAAACCGACTTGAAGATGGAGAGAGAGAGTGATAAATGATCAGATTTTCCTTTCCCTTATCACTTAAAGAGGCAGCCGAAATTGTGGTCCAAAGGTGGTAAAAAGTTGTGGTCAAAATTGATTCACCTTGGTCAAATACTTGTAACAATTCAACTTGAGTTTTTTATCCTTTCATCAAGTCTTTTCTTTGCTCATGTATTGGACGTCCAAAATGTGCCAAGAAATATTTGCTTCATCTTTTCTCTTTCTTTCTTGATGACATACAAATATATGGCCCCTTTTCATTCAAGTTATCATCTTTTATTTGGCCTACAATTGTTGACCAAAAATAATGACCAAAAGGAGCTATAAAAACCCTTTTTCAATTATCTTAAGTTTACCCCCTCACATATGTTGCTTTTTAGTTGAAATTGTTGACCAAGTCTTCTCCTTTTAATTGGTCATATTTAGTAGCCAATATATATTTACTCTTACTTTTCCTCTTGTCATAAGTAAGTCATGGCCCTTTGAAGAAGAAGATGATCTTGTAAAATATCATCTTGCAATATAATATTAAATTGCCAATTTTGCATATGAAACTTGACTAAGTCATAACAAAATTTTCTAGAGGTAATTATGTCATTAATCCCACCATCCATTTTGTACATTTAGCCCTTGAGTACATCTTAGGATATTACAACTAGACTCAACGGTGTTGGGGTTTGATTTTTTGAGGGACTTTTGGTTGCAATTGCTACTAGTGTTTTGTATTGAATTTTGGTTAGAGGGATTAAGTCTTGCCCGGTGTGGAAGATTTAATTCATCTAACTCAAGCTAGCTCAAAGGGTCTTTTGAACATTTTTGTCAAACTAGCACACTCCCATTATCTTTTGAAACAAATGATAGATGAAATTCATTATTCTAGGAGGCTTTATTATATCTTCCAAACCAATCTCCATTCCATTCCACTTTTGTTTCAAAAACATCCCAAAAATATCTTTCTTAATTGCATTCAATTCATAGTTTTAAAAATCAATCAATCATATTTATCCTTGTCAATTTTGCATTGTAATTATTAGTTTACTAGAAATTAGTTTCATAACCGGCATCTCAAAGTGAAACGACCCGAGTTGTACACTATATTGCATTAATTCGGTTTTATTCTTGATAACCCCGAAACGACTAAAATGAGTTATTTCAAAAGCAGAACGTAGAACACCGCCGACGCCCTATGTTTGTCATTTCTTAGTTTACCTCCTTCCAAGAGACCACAGAACGCCGCCGACCACCTTCGACAAACTATCATTCCTGTTAGCAGCCCGTCGCCCCCTAGGTGTCTCGTTTGTGAGTTGCAGGCATTTCAATTTCAGCCTTCCCTCTTCTGTTGCTTTTTCCTTTTTCCTGTCACTAATGAGGGCATTTTCGTCATTGTATCAAGATATCAAAACCCAGATTCCTACAGTAGTACTGACTTGGGATATCAATATTTCACCACACCTTTTTGTCATTTCCTAATTTTAACTTTAGTTTTTTCTGAATTTTCCCTTAAATTTATATTTAGTTTTTTTATAATAATATATATTTATGTATAAGAAATAAATATATATTTATAAATAATTGATTATATATAATAAGATTATATATATATATTAGTGACATAATTCATTCCGTCGAAAATCCATTTCCGTTACAAATCCGTGGCAAATTTCATTGAAAACTCTGAATTCTGTTGGAAGCTCAGTGTATTTTTGTAGTGATTGAAGGAGGGAAGGATGATCATGAGTGAGAATCAAATGAGGAGGGTGGGATAAATTTATCAAATCAAATCTTGATTGAAATCTCATTTTGGGCCTCTTGCATTTGTTAAATTTAGCAGCACAATTTAGAATTTGGGTAATTTAACATCTTTTAAAAGATTTTTTTCTATTTTAATTTTTAACTTTTAACTTTGATCTCACTATATTTTAATATAAATAGGTTTTCTGAAATTAAAATTTTATTTTTGTATAGAAAATTAAAATGTATAAAAAAAGTGTGGCTTGACAATAAAATAAAATGAAAGTGTTAGTTATGAATAGTATATCGATTATTAAATTAAAAAATTAAAGCCCTGTTATGAGCTGGCCTTTATTTTCTCATATCACTTTTGTCTTTGTATACAAAAAAAAAAACTACATTGAAATAAAATAAATTCCACGGATGAAAATAGAAAATAAAAAATAAAAAATAAAAAGACAAATTAAATTCATATAAAATTAAATTTAGAAGCTAACTTTCTTGTTGTTAGCTCAAAGATTTATATTTTTTATTAATTAAAAGATAAAACGGTAAGAGATCAAATTCAACAGTCAAATTATTTGTAAATTGATTTGAGGGAAAAAAAACGGATTCTCTGTTTAAATAATAAAGATGTTAAAAATTCATCTTTTATTTATCAGATATACACGCTGATAGTAATGAGCCAAATGAAGTGCAAAGTGCACGAAAGAAAAAACTGTTAGCGACCGCCTAAAGAAGATCATCAACAACGGGCCATCTCTTGACGCAAGCCAAGGTACACAGGCACGCTTGGGAAGCGGATTCTCTCATCATCCCATCTTCTCATCATCTCTCATAAGCTAATACGAACAACTAATAAGCAGAATCGAAGGCTTAGGGCAAAGAATTGGAGGGTAATCCCAATTCACGTAACATGGAATTTGGTGGGCAATGAAGAATTGACGGTAGAGGTCGGCGTGGCTGTGGGGCTCGTGAAGATGATGATGCAATCAGGGTCGTTGTGTTTTCCATTGGAAGATGATGCGATCCGAGATATCGGATAGAAACTGTACCCCGAAAAAAAACAAAAAGATTATAGTAAGATATAGTGGAAATTGGGGAATATTTTAGTAACTGGACGCTGTGGCTCTTTGTGAGCACTTGGATCTATTGAATGGACATGATTTAGAGCTTACGGAGGACAATGAGAAAATTGCTAATGAGAGAAACCGAATAATCAAAGATATCACAAGGTACATTTTTGTTCTCCTTTCCTTTTTTATGGTAAATATAATATCACAACATCTCGCTCTCAAAATTATTCGCTTTAGGCCCTATTATCTCCCACGATCTTAAAAAGCATATTAAGAGGGAAGTTATTAAGACCCTTATAAGACATCATTTGTTCCTCTCCCCAGCTAATGTAAGACTTCATAGTGAACTTTTTAAAATTTCTTTTATAACAAAATAATTGTTATTATTTGAAAATTATTTAGGTTCGCTTGAAGCAACACTCATAGCAATGAAAAACAAAATCGAAGTCTGGTAGAACCAGCGTCAAAAGTTAAAAGAATTTTTCATATTTTAACTTTTAACTGTTAAGTTTGATCTCACTCCATTTTAGTATAAATAGATTTTCAGAAATAAAAATTTTATTTTTATATATAAAATTAAAATGTATAAAATAGTTGTGGCTTGACAATAAAATAAAATTAAAGTGTTAGTTAGGAATAGAATATCGATTAAAGCCCTGTTACAAGCTCGCCTTTATTTTCTAATATCACTTTTGTCATTTTATAAAAAAAATCTACATTGAAATCAAATCAATTCCAGGGATGAAAATTAAAATAAAAAATAAAAACGAAAATTAAATTCATATAAAATTAAATTTAGAAGCTAACTTTCTCGTTGTTAGCTCAAAGGTTTATATTTTTTATTGATTATTATAAGATAAAACGGAAAGAGATCAAATTCAGCAGGCAAATTATTATTTGTAAATTGATCTTGAAAAAAAAAACAGATTCTTTGTTTAAATAATAAAGATGTTAAAAATTCATCTTTTATTTATCAAATATACAGGCTGATATTAATGAGCCAAATGAAGTGCAAAGTGCACGGGGGAAAAAAAACTGTTAACGACCGCCTAAGAAGATCATCAACAACGGTCCATTTCTTTATGCAAGCCAAGGCACACAGGCACGCTTGCCTTTCTTTTTTATTTAATCAAAGATATCACATAACACTTTGAACTTGCGATTAATGCATTTGACGCATCACTGTCTTTTTTTAAAAAAACTGGTCAAGGGTATCGCAGACCGCTTTGAATTTTAGACTAATCGCTTTCGAGCTTTGATTTCAAGGCTTGGAGGGTTTGTTCCAAGCTCATGTTCTCCTCGTCGAAGGTGAAGCGCGGCTCAACCAACAACTTGAAGTTGATAAGGTATATGCATCTCTTTACATTTTTGTTCTCCTTTTTGATGGTGAATATAACATCCCAACATCTCGCTCTCGAGATTATTTGCTTTAGGCCCCTATTATCTCTCAAGGTTTTAAAAAGCATTGAGAGGCAAGGTATTAAGACCTTTATAAGACATCATTTGTTGCTCTTCCCAGCTAATGTAGGACTTCATAGTGAACTTTTTAAAATTTCTTTTATGACAAAATAATTATTATTATTTGAAAATCAATTTAGGTTCGCTTGAAGCAGATACTCATAGAAATGAAAAACAAAACTGAAAATCAAAGTCTTGTCGGACCATCATCAATGCAAGAAGAAATAAAGACGACTCTTCTGAATTGGAGAAGTATCAAGATACACAAACAAAGAGAAAATGTTCTTCAAACAAAACGACTTGAAGACCTCGTAGATTTCAATTCTAAAGGTGGGTCTATTTTATTTCTACATGGTTTATATGAAGATATTTTATTTTTCACATGGACTTAAAGGGGAACGAAAGACGCATTATAAGGGTCTGAATATCTCATTTTAAAATCATGGGTGGTAATGTGGCCTCAAAACGAATAATATTGAGAGCAAGATGCATTTGAATAATATTAATATGAAGAATATGGTTGGTTTCAAGGTCTTTAAGTTTGAAAAGTATACTTTCAGTCCTTTAATTTTAAAGCTGTTAACATTACGATGAGAGGCACAAACGTGTCTAAACTATAGCTGTGTAGATTCTATAGCTACATTTATAATTCTTATTTAATTACTCTTTAATAGCCATCGGGGTAGATTGTGAAGTGTCATATTGATGGGGACGAGAGTGATCAATCTTTATTTATTTTTTCTTTGTTGTTGTTTTTTTGTTTCAAAACTAATCATTTCAATAAACCATATAAAATTGCAGGAACATTTGAGGATATGAAAGTGACATGTAAAAGCCAGATTGATTTATCAAAGAAAACGTCTCAAAGAGTAAAAACATCATACGCAGAAGTAGAAACAAGAAAGATTTTGAAGCAAAGAAGAATAAGAGAAACACAAAAACAAAGAGAAATTGCTCATCTCGAGGTAGATCAAATAAAAGACACTACTGCAGGCTTGAATGATAACAAGGAAATAGAGGAAGGAGAAATTGTTGGTCTTGAGATAAATCAAATAGAAGATATTGCTTGCTTCAATGATGGCAAGGAAGCTAGGAAAAGAGAAAGAGCTCGCCTTAGAGAAATACAAAAGCAAAGAGAAATTGCTCGTCTTAAGCTAGATCGAATAGAAAACACTGCACGCCTCAACGATAACATGGAAGCTGAGAGAGAATTTTACAAGCTTACTCATGGACGTTTAATAAGCGAGGATGAATTTCATATGCTTATTTATTTTGGAGAACCATTAGGTCCATTTTTCTACCAGTAATAACAATGGAGTCATTTTTCTTGAACTTGTAATCAAATTTTATAATGTTCTTCTTGTAGAAGAATGTACACACATATACAAAGATATGTATTTAAAAATATAAAAATCGAACTTGTAATCAAACTTGTGGGTGTGAACTCGAAAAGATATAAAAATCGGAGGGGAGAGTCAAAGAAATAAACATATTGTAGTGTTGCAGAAGAACCAAGAAAGCATGATCATGAAGGAAATAACGAAAACAATATCCAACTGGAGAAGCATCAAGATACGTAAAGAAAGAGAGGCTGAAAAAGGTAGAAATTAAAGAAGACTTTGTTACGTCCAAGAACCAGAGAAATACAGAAATAAAGAGAAATTGCTCATCTTCATATAGATCATATCAAAGACACATCACACATGTGGCTTCAACCATAACATGGAAGGTGGGAACGAATTTTTTAGGCTTCTTTATGGATGTTAGATCCATTCAATTTTATTGACCCTGTAATCAAATGTTACGATGTATGCTATTCTAGTGGAGGGATCTATACGTTGTGCAATCTATATTTTAGGCTATATGTTTTAGGAATATTTATCAATTTAATATATATATATATATATATATATCTATATATATTGTCGTAATGTTTATAATTATCAATTCCACAGCTTCTCATCTCTTTATTAGTATTTCTAATGATGTGAAATGTGAAGTCTCATATCAACTAGAGAGGGGAACAAATGACGCCTTACAGGGGTCTGGATACCATCCCCTTCACTTGTTTTAATACCGTTTGTGGTAATGAACTCCAAAGCCATCTCATAACTTTAGAAAGACGATAATGTGAGAGAGTTCAATAAAACGGAAGCTCGCCCATTCAACCTGGTGAGATGGCACCCTCTTGTATTTTCCCAATGTATTTGAACCATGGCACCACCTTATCACCACCACACAGGCTTGCCATCATGAAGATGGTGATATTTCATATATTTATAAATATATTTTATACACTCCCTCGATCCTTAATATGAGACATATTTATTTAATTTGATTAGATTAAGGAAGTTAGTTATGTTAGTTAATATGACATATACTTTATAAAACATCTTAGTAATTTTTTTAATTCCTCCATTCCCTCTCCTCTTTGATTATTGTTGAAGAAACATCAATATGGGTAAATTAGAAAAAGAATGATAAATATAAAAAATATGTCTTATATTTGAGACTTAGATCAACTCTTTAAAAAAATCTTATAATAAGGACTGAAGGGAGTATTTATAAATATATATTAGGATTAATAAAAATAAATAAAGAATGACATGACGAATAGGTTCTTTTATGGACTAGGAATGGACGGGCTTAAGATGAGAAGGGCCTCGGCCCTGAAACTCATTTGAGCCCAAAACTAATTAATATTAATTTTTACTGAGTGTGTGTTCGGATAAAATCAAAAAAGTGCTTTTCAGGATAAAACCTTGGCTTTGATAAAAAAGGTGCCCAACACTCAACAATTTTGAACAATCCCGTTTTTTTACCAACCATGGTTTTAAGGTTTGAAACCTTGGTTTTAAAAAAGTGACTTTTTTTCCACTTTTTCCTTCTCTCTCCTGCTTTTAGCTCCATCAATTCCACCTGGTGTCCCTTTATTCCCTTCGGTGAAATAAAGCATGAAGGAAAAATAGTTATAATTCGATAATTGTACAAAAATAGTTATATTATATAATCTCACCATATCTGATGCAAGTTCAGGATTATTTAGGTGTTTTATAGTAGATTATGTTATATCTTTACTACTTATAAATAATTTTTTTAATATACATATATATATATATACACACACATATGTAAGTTTGATCTATTTTTTTATATTACATAATTGACTAAAGTTATAATTTTAAAATTTTTTAATAAATTTATTTCATTTTTTGTATTTATTATTTAATTTAATGTTAAATAATACTTCAAATATAATCTTATCCTTTATATGTAATTATTACAAAAAATAATGTCCTTTTTAGTAATTTGACTATGAAAAAAGCTATTCTGATCATAACATCCAAACACTCTCATTTTATTAAAATCACTTTTTTCCTATAATCTATTCTCCTCATAATCTATTCTTCAAAAGCTATTCTCCACTTTTTCTCCAGAAGCTATTCTTAAAAAGCTAATCCGAACACACACTGAAACTATATGAATCAAAAGCAATTTTTTTTATAATATAAAAATATTATTCAAAATAGAAAAAATTATGGTATACTCCCCCTAATCCATATTATATGTTAACTACAACTATCTCACAAAAACCAAAAAGAGACAGTAAACTCATTAACTTTATTTGAAAAAGAACATTTTTTTTAACTTTAACACTACATTAGATTTTAATTTTTCTCGTAATAAATTATGACGAATGTGTGAGAAAAGTTCATTACCAAATGCCAAGTGACTTATATCATTGTCAAAGAATTTCTTCCAAGTTGTGACAAAACTTATCCTAATTAAACCAGCATATATTTTTAATTAAAAATGTGTCATAAAATTATGCTAAACATTATTGAAAATATAGGAACCCCAATCCATCTATCCTGGTATATCTTAGGAAATTAAAAATATATCAAAGAAAATAAAAATGTGACTATAAGTCCAGAAATTTTAACAGCATAAAATTCTAGACAGAGTGTGAAGCTATTTTATTTTTCACATGCATTTAGAGGGGATCAAAAGACGTATTATAAGGGTTTGAATATCTCGTTTTAAAATCATGGGTGGTCATGTGGCCTCAAAACTAATAATTTTGAGAGCAAGAAGCATTTGGGTAATATTAATTAAAGAATATGGTTGGTTTCAAGCTCTTTAAGTTTGAAAAGTATATACTTTCAATCCTTTAATAATTTTAAAGATATTAACATTACAATGAGAGGCACAGACGTATCTAGACTATAGCTGTGTAGATCCTATAATTACATTTATAATCCTGATTTAATTACTCTCTAACAGCCATCGGGGTAGATTGTGAAGTGTCATATTGATAGGAACAGGAATGATCAATTTTTATGTATTTTTTTCTTTGTTGTTGTTGTTGTTTTTTTATTTTTTATTTTTTGCAAAACTAATCATTCATTCAAATAAACCGTATAAAATTGCAGGAACATTTGAGGATATGAAAGTGACATGTAAAAACCAGATTGATTTATCAAAGAAAGCGTCTCAAAGAGTATGGAGCAAAGAAGAATCAGAGAAATACAAAAACGAAGAGAAATTGCTCATCTCGAGGTAGATCAAATAAAAGACACTACTGCTGAGCATCATCTTCAACTTCATCTTTAGGCTTTGCGGTCTTGAAGTCCTGCGTCTTTGCCTCCTCTGGCATCGCCTTTAGCGGTGCCACGTCAAGTTAGATGCTTGGGATGAATCCATATGTATTACAGGTGAAGGAGGTACAGCACATATATACCACAATCAATGCAAAGACTCTCCAACTTAGTTGGTTCTTTATTAGTTTCCTCTTTACGAACACTTTATTGGCTTGTTCTCTGTTGTCCATAGCAAAAACATGATGATTTTGAAGTATAAGCTCACGTATCGCATGAGCATGCATCCAGATGGGAGGAGGATGAGGAAGAGGGTGAAGCAAATAGTGGGGGATGGAATTGGTGGATTCACTAAAAAAATTAATTAATTTCTGTAATATCACAAAATTTGGCAAAAGGTTAAATTTTCCAAAAAGAAAATTTAAATGGAAATTAGATAATAAGTCAAATTATGGAACCTATGAAATTTTAAGGAATCTTAAATTAGACAAAGGAAAATATTAGAGCCTAATGTGTGTAATTAATAGGATAAAAATATACCTATTGGTATATATATTTAAGCACACCGACACACACGGATAACACACTCACACTTGGACAACACATAAAGAATAAACCATGCACACACACAACAGCCCCATAATTTGCTTCTATCATTAAAGTCTCATGGTCCATTCACAAACACACACACCTTCACGTAGCAACACCTCATCTCACGCTCTTTCAACCATATAACCCCACAGATTTAACACTTTCTATTTAATTTTCTATTTAATCACTCAGCTCTTCATTCGACCAAGTATCTGGTCAAAGAGAGAGTGAAAGGAAGAAAGAAAACAGAATAGAGAAAGAGAGAACAAAGAGACAGTCAAGAGAGCAAGAGTGATCGGTGCAATTGTGGAAGGAAGAAGAAGCTCCAAATTCCACATGCAACATCATAAACATATTTAGGTGAGTCTCCTACACATTTATCGTTCTTGTCACGTTGGATTTGAGTGGTTTCTATGGTGGTTTTGTGGCTGGAATAAGAGAAAATTCGCTGGAAAGTTTCTGTCACTGAAAAGTTGTTAAACCAGTGATTGTGTGACGATTTGGGGGCGAATTTTGGAGTTCTTTGGTTCTGATATTTACTCATTAACCTCAGTATATATGTGTAGGAGTGTATACAGTTAAAATTTGTGAGGTTTAGAGTATAAATTCATGGTTACATATTAGTTTTCTTCACTCTGTTTTGCTGTCCGAAAAACACAGTTCATATATGAAACTTGCAGAAGCTTAAACAGAGGCTGTAGATGGATTTTTTTTTTTAATTGGTCTTTTTGAATAGATATTTTAGGATGTGCAATTGATGATAGAATCAAGAAAAGTATAATTTGGAGTGAAAATGAATGAGTTCTTGATTGTTGAAGTCAGGCTGTCAAAACTGGCGTTTTTGGGAGTTAGTCATCTTCATGTTGCCTTTTTACCAGACAAACCTTAGTGAAAAATTATGAAATTTTACAAGAATATAGTAGACATTCATAGATTTAAAAGAAGTCCAAGAATGCATCATTTCAATGTATGTGGAGAGAGTCATGTTTTTTCAAATTTAATTCCGAAACATGGGTCATTTTGGACGTTCAAGTCTGGCAATTAAGATTTTCGATAATTCTGGGGCAATTTGACTTATAATTTTTAGTGACTAATATTTTTCCCTTAAATTAAACTTAATTAGAGTCACATAGGACTTGAGATCACTTCATTTCAATTTTTGTAGAATTAGTTATGATTTTTTGAAATTGAGCTTTGTTTCTGGAATGCAATCTGGAACAGTATTAGTTGGCAGAATTTCTGGGCAAAATTTGTAATTAGTAATTATCTTTGGATATTTTTCTATGAAAGTAAATTTAAAGAGATTCATTTAGGCTTTAGAATTAGTCAATTTCTAATTTTCTAGAATTAGTTATGAATTTTCAAAGTTGACTAAAAATCTAAGGTCAAAAATGGATTCCTTGGGCGAAAATATGTTAGAATAGCCTGAGTCAAAATTTCTGAAAAAGTATAGTCGGATTGGGTACAAAGGACAGAGACCGAGTCCCCAGGGACATTTTGGTAATTTTTCAATATAGACTAATATAACCATCAAAAACACTATGGAAGTCTCTAAAGTGATACATGAATGGGTTTTAACCTAATTCTTATACATTTAGAATTTTAGGACCCGATTGGTAGCCTGAACCATTGCACGTAGTTCAAGGAACTATTATCAAGTAGCAAAGGGACAAAAGATAGTAACACTTTCTTTCATATACTATGTAATACTTTGTATGCTTTGTGTATACCACCTTTTGCAACATGACAGTGCTTAGGGCACACAAGAATAAGCCAGGGTCTAAACATGTCATTGGACCATGGACACGAGTTAAGCCAAGGTTGCAAATAGCCGTTTGGCCTTGGACAGTGTGCACACAACATGAGTTAGCATCTTATATGACATGGTGCATTGCATATTTATTTTCACATTTTATATGTCAGAAAAGCATGTACTACTGAGATTCGCTTGAATCTCACCCTTTATCAAATTGAAAAACATTCCAGCAAAAGCTAGTGGCTCAAAGGAAAAGACAACGGCTACCGGTGCGTAGAGTTCGAGTGTGTACAAGAGCTATTGTGGTTTGTATTTTAGTTTTCTTTTAAATGATCTGTACATTTGTATATATTTTTCAAACCTTGCGTGGATTCTCCTATATTGTAAAGAAGTACTTAATATCAGTATGTTTCCTCTATTTCTGAATGCCTTACGGAACTGTGCTCTTAATACTCTATGAATATCGATATGTTAAGGGGTTTGAAAATTTCTGACGGAATTTGCTATGAAATTTTTTTCCATGGAAAATTCCGTTGAAAAAGTTTCAGACAGAATTTCCAACAAAATTCATTCCATGGCAAAATTTGGGACGGAATTAACCATGGAAAAATATTCTATTGCAAATTTCAAAATTTGCCATGGAATAATTATGTGGTTAATTCCGTCATAAATATTAAAAAATTATTATTATTTAGTTAAATTTAATTATTAAAAAAGCATTATATATATATATATATATAAATTATTAGTTATAAATTCATTTTAATTAAAAATAGAATTTAAATTCAGAAATTGAACCATAATATAGTCATATGAAAATTTATTTAAGATTTAATTTTTCTTAATTTGAAAATAATTTATATTAAAAAAATAATAAGAATGTATAAAATTATTTTATATTATTATTAAATTTAGGGAAAACTCCAAAAAAATATAGTTAAAATTAGGAAAGGAAAAAAAGGTGTGGTAAAATTGTGATATCCCAAGTCAGCACTACCGTAGGAATATGAGTTTTGATTTCTTCATACAATGACAAAAATGCCCTCATTAGTGATAGGCAAAAGGAAAAAACAATAGAAGAGGGAAGGCCGAAATGGAAATACCTACAACTCACAAACGAGAAACCTTGGGGGTGATGGGCTGCTAACAAGAATGATGGTTTGTCGACGGTGGTTGACAGCATTTTGCGGTCTCTTGGAAGGAGGTAAATTAAGAAACGACAAATGATCTGACCGAGTCTTTACGCCTTGGAGTCAAATGCAAAATATTTTTAATCCAAGAATTGCAGTACAATGCAACACTCGGGTCGTCTCACTTGAGGAGCTTTTTATTTATTCCTAAGTAATCTATATGCCATGCGAATGCACTAAAAGAAAACAAGGGGAAAACGGTTTTTGGATTTTTCAAATTAATAACTAAAAGAAAATGCAAATTAATTAAATGCTAAGCTATTATTTTTGATATTTTTCTTATAAAAATGGAGAATGAGTAAGAGTGAATGAAATGGTATGGAGTGAAAAATATGAATGATGAATGCTCTTGGTAATGAAAAAGTGACAATCCTTGCTCAAAAAGATTATGGGAACTAATTTTCTCCAAGTCTTGAAATATAAAATCCCAAACGATCACTCGGGTCTAGTGTTCTTACTTAATAGTTACTCATGCGAACACAGCTAGTAACTATCCCTTAAGGCACTATTAGGAACCACTTAGAGTGCAATTAAAATGAATAAATGCAGTTAGCTTCCTCTTGATATGAATGCGATAACACGACACTCAATTGAATCAATTCAATTATACACTCTAACAATAACACGTAGAAAGCACAATTTCATTGAATTAATAAGGAAATATATATATAAATTCAACAAGCCACAAAAATGCAATCCAATTATAAATATCAAAGCAACAGAGACAATTAACATCAATCTCAGTTCCAAAATCATACACAATAATTCCTAAAACTAGACAATTAAATATATAATTCTAGACTGATAGAATGATAGAAAAGAACTCCCCTCTATGGTTCATTAAGCTCAAGCAACCTTCTCATCACCAAGAAGCAAACGATTTAGCCTCTCATGGTGCCAACAGCAGCTGCAACCAATTCAAAATGCCCCAAATTCCATAGATGATGAATGCACTAATAGTTTCAATGAGAATGGAATTGGGTCTATCGGTTCAGTCATAAAGAGATGAAAAGGCTGGAACTCTGGAATTGGCACTGTGGAAGCTTGAATCAGAGAAGTCGCTGCGGTAGTTATGGTGGAAGCATAGTGTGTTAACGATGGTGGTGGTCTGTGAATGGAAAAGATGATGCTGGTGGTGTAGTGGAAACCGAGAACAGAGGAAGACTGGTGGTTCACGGTCGTGCTTGGTCTGGATGAACGGAGGAATGAAGAAGATGGTTCTGGTGTGTTGCAGCACGTACTCTACTGTCAAAGCTTTGGTTTCTTCCCCATTGGAGAGCAGAACACGGTGGTGACAGGCATATGGTGGTGATGAATCTGATGATCAGTGGTCGTGCTCTCTTCCCTCACAGATGCAAGCTCGCGATGGCAATCTGTTTTTTTTTTTTTTTTTTTTTTTTTTTTTTTGCCTTCAGCTCCCTCTCAGCTTGATCTGAACATCCCAAGCTCTGCAACAATGGTGGTTGAAGAGGAAAATGGTGGTTATAGGAACGGTGCTCGCCGGTGACCGTGGTGGGAGATGAAGCCGCGGGCGAGGTGGAAGAAGAAAGGAAGGAAGGAGATCAGATCCTGGTCAGACGTGCGGCGCCCTCCCTCGATGCCCCCAACATGCTCTGTTTCTCTTCAATTAATCTTCCGGGTCTCCATTTGATCGGGTCTGTCTGCCACATTCGGCCCACATTGTCATTTTTTTTTTCAATTCAAAACCCATCTTTTGGGGGTCCTTGGGCTCACGTCTCTATCCCTTTTCTTTTCCTATGGGCTCTCTTGTTTTTAGCCTATTGGGCTTTCTATCTTTTTCTTTCTTTCTTGTTCTCCTTTTTTTTTTTCTTTTAATATCAGACATAGAGCCAGGAAAATGGGTCGAGCCCATCGGGCCGGCCCTGGCCCTTCAAGGGCCGGGCTTGTAAATTGGAGCCTCAAAAGGAAGTCGGGCCTAAAAGGGCCGACCCTGTAGGGCCTCGGGCAGGCCCTTGAGGCGCATTTATTTTTTATTTTTTATACTTGGAAAGGAACCATGTTACAATTTTGATTGCCTTATTGAATATATATGTCATTCTGTCGTCATATTATATAGAATTTGATTTTTGAGTATATTGTTTTGTCTAATTGAATCATATTGTGATTTTTGAGTATATTGTTTTTCCTATTTAGACTAAAATCATATTATATACTATTCTGCTTGCAATCAAATTTCTTCCAAGTGCCTATAGTGCAATATTTAAACAAAATGTAGCATCAAAAATTCAATGGACAATATAAAAAATCATAATTAATGAATTTTGACCATTTTGCCCCTAATTCCCATTAATTCAAAATAATTGTCCCTAACCAAAATTAATGCTTAATAATTCAATAATGTCCTAGAAAATACATTAAAATCCCAAATTAATCATGGAAAATTAATATAAAAATATGATTCAATCAACAAACATAAGAGGTTGGCGACGTTTTGCGGTTTGTTGAGGGAGGTAGGCGGCATTCTGCGACCAATGACTTTACCAATTTGTTCCTTCAAAGATGTTAATGAAGGAAGTAGAGTCGTTAATAAAGAATCTAAAGTTAATACTAGGAGAGGTGTTGTTTTCGGACATAAAACTTATCACTTTCCCAATTTGTTCCTACGAAGATGTTAATCAAAGAAGCGGAGTCGTTAATAAAGAATCTAATATTGTAAATACTAGGAGATGTGTAGTTTTTGGAAAGTCATAATTAACAACACCTCTCCTAGAATAAACAATATTAGATTCTTTATTAATGACTCTACTTCCTTCATTAACATCTTTGAAGGAACAAATTGGGAAAGTCACAAGTTGCATGCCCGAAAACAACACCCCCTATTATTAACAACATAAGATTCTTCATTAACGACTCTACTTTCTTTGTTAACATCTTTGAAGGAATAAATTGGGAAAGTAACAAATTGAATGCCTGAAAACAACACCTCTCCCATTATTAATAACATTAGATTTTTTATTAACGACTCAACTTCCTTTGCTAACATCTTCAAAAAAAAAAAAAAAAAAAACAAATTGGCAAAGTCACAAGTTGGATGCCCGAAAACAACACCTCTCCCAGGATTAACAACATTATATTCTTTATTAATGACTCTACTTCCTTCGTTAACATCTTTGAAGGAACAAATTGGCAAAGTCACAAGTTGGATGCTAAAAAACAACACCTCCCCTAGGATTAACAACATTAGATTCTTTATTAATGAATCTACTTCCTTCGTTAACATCTTCAAAGGAACAAATTGGTAAAGTCACAAGTTGGATGCTCAAAAACAACACCTCCCCCAGTATTAACAACATTAGATTCTTCATTAACGACTCAATTTTCTTGATTAACATCTTCGTAGGAAAAAATTGGAAAAGTCACAAGTTGGATGTCTGAAAACAACACTTCTCCCAGTATTAACAATATTAGATTCTTCATTATCGACTCTACTTCCTTGATTAATATCTTCATAGGAACAAATTGGGAAAGTCACAAGTTGGATGTTTAAAAATAACACCTCTCCCAGTATTAACAACATTAGATTCTTCATTAACGACTACACTTCCTTGATTAACATCTTCGTCGGAACAAATTGGAAAAGTCATAAATGGGATGTTTGAAAACAACATTTCTCTTAGTATTAACAATATTATATTCTTTATTAACGACTCTACTTCCTTCATTAATTTCTTTGAAGGAACAAATTGGCAAGTCACTAGTCGTAGAACGCCGTTGACCTCCCTCAACAGATCGCAGAACACGGAACTGTAGAACACTGCCAACCTCCTATGTTTGTCAATTCTCAGTTTACCTCCTTCCAAGAGATCGTAGAATGACACCGAACACCTTCGATAGACCATCGTTCTTGTCCGCAGCCCACGCCCCCTAGGTTTCCCGTTTGTGAGTTGCAGGCATTTCAATTTCGGCCTTCCCTCTTCTATTGTTTTTTCCTTTTTCTTGTCATTAATGAGGGAATTTTCGTCATTGATCAAGATATCAAAACCCAGATTCCCACAGTAGTACTCACTTGGGATATCTCAATTTCATCACACCTTTTAGTTCTTTCCTAATTTTAACTGTAGTTTTCTGGAATTTTTCCTTAAATTTATATTTAGTTTTTTATAATAATATATATTTATGTATAAGAAACAAATATATATTTATAAATAATTGATTATATATATTAAGATATTATATATATATATATATAAAATTGTGCAATAATAAAACATACCAAAGCATTCCAGACCAACTCATAAGGTATTGTGTGCGCATAGAGGAGGTCATGGGTTTGAACCACCAGGGGGCTAAGAGGAGTTGCATTTTCAGGAAATATGGAGCGGCGACATGTGGTTGGAGCCAGGCGCTAGTAATGAGGTGGAGGCCTTCGGATTGACCAGAATACCACGTGGCATTTTGAAATTAATAATAATAATAATAATAATAATAATAATAATAATAATAGTGTTCGACGGAATTCTGATTCCTTACGACGAAATTTCTGAAGGAATTCAAATTCCATCGCAAATTGGTTTGTCACGCTATTATTAGCGACAAAATTCATTATGGCGGAAATCCATTTCCGCCGTCGATCCGTGGTAAATTTCGTTGGAAACTTTGAATTCTGTGGCAAATTATGTTGGAAACTCAATGTATTTTTGTAGTGATTGAAGGAGGGAAGGGTGATAATGAGTGAGAATCAAATGAGTAGGGTGGGATAAATTTATCAAATCAAATCTTGATTGAAATCTCATTTTGGGCCTCTTGCATTTGTTAAATTTAGCAGCACAATTTAGAATTTTGGGTAATTCAACATCTTTTAAAAGAATTTTTTCTATTTTAATTTTTAACTTTTAACTTTGATCTCACTATATTTTTATATAAATAGATTTTCCGAAATTAAAATTTTATTTTTATATATAAAATTAAAATGTATACAAAAATTGTGGCTTGACAATAAAATAAAATAAAAGTATTAGTTATGAATAGTATATCGATTGTTATATTAAAAAATTAAAGCCCTGTTATGAGCTCGCCTTTAATTTATTTTCTCATATCACTTTTGTCTTCGTATACAAAAAAAAAAAAAAAAAAAAAATTACATTGAAATCAAATAAATTCCGCGGATGAAAATTAAACATAAAAAAAAAAAAGGCAAATTAAATTCATATAAAATTAAATTTAGAAGCTAACTTTCTTGTTGTTAGCTCAAAGATTTATATTTTTTATTAATTAAAAGATAAAACGGTAAGAGATCAAATTCAACAGTCAAATTATTTGTAAATTGATTTTGAGAAAAAAAAAAACCTCTCTGTTTAAATAATAAAGATGTTAAAAATTCATCTTTTATTTATCAAATATACACGCTGACAGTAATGAGCCAAATGAAGTGCAAAGTGCACGAAAATAAAACGTTTTGCGACCGCCTCAAGAAGATCATCAACAACGGGACGCAAGCCAAGGTACACAGGCACGCTTGCCTTTCTTTTTTATTTAATCAAAGATATCACAAAACACTTTGAAATTGAAATTAATGCTTTTGACGCATCTCTGTTTTTTTTTTTAAAAATTCTGGTCAAGGGTATCTCAGACCACTTTGAATTTGAGACTAATCACTTGCGAGCTTCGCTTTCAAGGCTTGGAGGGTTTGTTCCAAACTTGTGTTCTCCTCGTACAAGGTGAAGCGCGGCTCAACCAACAACTTGTTGATAAGGTACATGCATCTCTTTACATTTTTGTTCTCCTTTTTGATGGTGAATATAACATCCCAACATCTCGCTCTCGAAATTATCTCTCACGGTTTAAAAAGCATTGAGAGGCAAGGCATTAAGACCTTTATAAGACATCATTTGTTTCTCTCCCCAGCTAATGTAGGACTTCATAGTGAACTTTTTAAAATTTCTTTTATAACAAAATAATTATTATTATTTGAAAATCAATTTAGGTTCGCTTGCAGCAATACTCATAGCAATGAAAAACAAAACTGAAAATCGAAGTCTTGTAGAACCATCGTCAATGCAAGAAGAAATAAAGATGACTCTTCTGAATTGGAGAAGTATCAAGATACAGAAACACGGAGCAAATGTTCCTTTCCACACAAAACGAGTTAAAGACATCACAGGTTTCAATTCTAAAGGTATGTACGCAAGTCTTTTTAATTTCTACAATTTTCATATATAGTAGTTATCTTGTTTTTGGTAAAAAAGATGGAAACTAAGCATGAAATGGAATAGAAAGATACAACCTATCAGAAAAATCGATATCCAAAGTCATAGGCTCTTTTGTTTCTTTTACATTCATGTAAATCCAAACTCGAGAGTTGAGGTTTATGTAGTCATGACTCTCTGAAAGAAATGAAAAACATTTTATAAAGATTTGGATACCTTCTCTCTACACATTTTAAGGGATAATGAGGCCCCAAAACACACAATTTTGAAAGTGATATGCTGAGATCTTATATATGGTCCAAGTCATAGAGAGAAATATAAAGTCACACTCCTGTATCCTATAATTTCAATTATAATTCTTATTTAATTACTCTCTAACCATTATTGGGATAGATTGCGAAGTCTTATGTTTATGTGGTTATGACTCCTCCCGATAGAACCAACATATATTTGTTGATCTACTGCAACATATTTCTTTTTGCGGGTTGGTTTTTGGAAATTTATTATATTATATTATAACAAACTAATCATTTGGATAAACCATATAAAATTGCAGAAACAATTGAGAATTTGAAAGTGAAAAGCAAAAGTCAGAGTGGTTTATCTAAGAAAACATCTCAAAGAGGAAAAACACAAAAGGCTGGAGAAGGAACAAAAAAGACTTTGCAGCAAAAGGGAACCAGAGAAATACAGAAACTGAGAGAAATTGCCCGTCTTGAGATAAATCAAATAAAAAATACAGCTGGCCTCAATGAAAACATGGAAGCCGAACGGCAATTTTATAAACTTATTGGATGTGAATCATATCCAGTACTCTTCAATTAATGAAAAATGGATAATTTTTCTTGAACATGAAATCAGATCTTGCAATACTCTTACTGTAAAACGATATGTACAATGAATATATTTGACAAAATTTATGACATGTGATTAGGAATATATATCAATTATATATATATTGTTGTGAGGTTTATAATTGTTGGTATGATTCTAAGATGATATCGGGATTCGGTTTTGTTCTTTAATTGTATAAAGTACATTTTCAGCACCTTAATGTTAACATCGTTATTTTGATATAATATTGGGAAAATCAGTCATTTAGTCGTTTAAATTTTAACTTTGGTATCACTCTCAATATCTCAAATTTAGCTCGTCACAACTTAGTCCCTAAAATTTGGTCTATTTAACAATTTCATCAACACCTTTAGTAATCAAACTGTAGGTCATAATTAATCAGGGTTAAGAAACTGCATCCTTGGAGTTAAACACCTGCTCCCCAAATCATTCAGGTGATTGACTCCCTTCATCTCCAACAACAGGAACAATACATCGTAATTCAAGTACTAGCCTAATGATCTTAGATAATATTTTTGCTCACAATCCATATTACCCGAAATAGTTTAATCATTGGCGTTGTGTATATAGAAGGTCTCATGGCTACTACTAAAGCTTCTTCGGGAAGTCTACGGTGCGAGTGGATTAGCCACTACTATTGGCCTACCAAAAAGAAAAAGTAGTAGTAGTAATTTAGGGTTAATATAGTGTTTAGTCTTTATTGTTTGCCCCCATTTTGTTTTTAGTCCCTATAATTTCAAACCATAGGGTTTGGTCCCTCAACTTTTATTATATTTAAAACGTTAGTTCCTATAATTCAATAAAGACCTTAACAGTGTTAAATATGATGAGGTAGCACTAACACTGTCAATTATAATGAGTGGGCAAGCTGAGTATGATTCTTATAGGTTATGTGGCTAAGTATAGAATTGGAACGTGGCCAATCAGAGATGATTGGACAAAAGGAGGAAGGAGGAAGGAGGAGGCCTTGTTTCTTTTTATAAGAGATTGAAAATAATTAAAAGTTATAATGTAATTATAGAGAAGAAAGATAAAGTCACACGTAGAATTAATATGAGGAGGGTCCTCCATAAATTTGTTAAGTCAGCGTTATCAATTAAATAAAATTAACAGTGTTAACATTAGGAACTAAAAATACTCTTTAAAAATTTAAGGGATTAAACTGAAACTTGATGTAAATTTAAAAGATTAAAAGTATATTTTAACCTAAGGAATATATCAAAGTCAAAATGGCCAATTATTTTAATAAAAAAATTGATAACTGCGACAACGTCAATTATTCCACTCTTAATTCATCGTTTTCTTAACTAGATATAATTTAATTAGTTTCATAATGTTAACGAACATTTTAATTGTTACGCTAAGCTATAATAAAATTGTATAAGAAAAATTGCATTTAATTTAAGAAATGCGAGAGATTGAAGTCTACTAGAACGGTCAAATCATGCCTAAATTGATTTCTTGAAATAAAAAACAGATCCAACACAAAGATCGATCTTTCAATTAAAAAGATCTTTTATATTATTTCAAGATTTATATTCTTTTTTATGAGAGATGCTTCTATAAATAAAAAAAAGTACAACGTTCAGGGAAGAAAAGAAAATAAAGCCACGTCGGATCTCAATCCTGGTGAGGAGAAGAAGCAACCATCATCAGGGCTCGCCCGAACCAATAAAAAGATCCATCAGCTCATCACGATTAAGCAAACTAAGGTACACAACATCTCTTTATATTTTTGTTTTCCTTTTCGGCATTATTGAACTCTGAACAATTTATATTATAACCAAATTATTATTATTTCAAAATTATTTAGGCTCGTTCGAAGCAATTCTCATGGCTGTGCCAAAGAAAGGACGTTCTGATGCAAAACCATCGTCAAAGAATGAAGAAATAAGGAAGACTCTTCTGAATTGGGGAAGTATCAAGATACACAAACAAAGAGAAAATGTTCTTCAAACAAAACGAGTCGAAGACCTCGTAGATTTCAATTCTAAAGGTGGGTCTATTTTATTTCTATATTGTTTACATGTAGATATTTTATTTTTCACATGGACTCAAAAGGGAACGAAAGACACATTATAAGGGTTTAGATATCTCATTATAAAATCATGGGTGGTAATATGGCCTCAAAACGGATAATTTTGAGAGTGAGATGCATTCAGATAATATTAATATGAAGAATATGGTTGGTTTCAAGGCTTTTAAGTTTGAAAAGTATACTTTCAATCCGTTAATTTTAAAGCGGTTAACATTACCATGAGAGGCACAGACGTGTCTAGACTATAGCTGTGTAGATTCTATAGCTACATTTATAATTCTTATTTAATTACTCTTTAACAGCCATCGGAGTAGATTGTGAAGTGTCATATTGATGGAGACGAGAGTGAACAATCTTTATGTATTTTTTCTTTGTTGTTGTTGTTGTTTTCATTTTTTTCAAAACTAATCATTTGAATAAACCATATAAAATTGCAGGAACATTTGAGGATATGAAAGTGACATGTGAAAACCAGATTGGTTTATCAAAGAAAGCATCTCAAAGAGTTAAAACATCACATGCAGAAGTAGAAACAAGAAAGACTTTGGAGCAAAGAAGAATAGAGAAAAACAAAAACAAAGAGAAATTGCTAGTCTCGAGGTAGATCAAATAAAAGACACTACTGCAGGCTTGAATGATAACAAGGAAATAGAGGAACGAGGAATATTTGGTCTTGAGATAAATCAAATAAAAGATACTGCTTGCTTCAATGATAACAAGGAAGCTAGGAAAAGAGAGAGAGCTCGTCTTAGAGAAATACAAAAGCAAAGAGAAATTGCTCGTCTTAAGCTAGATCTTATAGAAAACACTGCACGCCTCAACGATAACATGGAAGCTGAGCAAGAATTTTACAAGCTTACTCATGGACGTTTATTAAGCGAGGATGAATTTCATATGCTTATTTATTTTGGAGAACCATTAGGTCCATTTTTCCACCAGTAATAACAATGGAGTCATTTTTCTTGAACTTGTAATCAAATTTTACAATGTTCTTCTTGTAGAAGAATGTATACACATGTATTGCAGAGTATGTATTTTATGAATGTGAATGAAATACTAGTTGCAGTAATACTGAAAATGACAGCCCATCTAATTTACGAGAGAGTATGAGTATAAAATATTAGAGAGAATGTTTAATAAAATGAAAGAGAATTAGTGATAAGTGGGGGACAATAAATATAAAGATATGTATTTAATAGGGGTTGAAAAGGAAAAATAAGTTTAAAGTTTGAGACACAAGGAGAAAGTTGCTTATAAAAAGGGTCAACCCTAAGAGAGAGAAAGTTATTTATAAAATGGATCGGAGAGATTAAGATACACGGCAACATCCACTGTCACACCCTTATCTTTATTTTTCCTTTTTTAGAGTATTTATGGAAA